>QLNU02014802.1:155099430-155125825 GCA_006491805.2 Dysdera silvatica | reverse complement strand
AAAGACTACAGTGGTCATGCTGCGCCGGGACCTACTGTTTTCCGAGGAATCCGAACCTCTTAAGGCCTAGGGAACCAAACCCCGGACTACAGTGAGCAGTGCGATCTTTATGAGATCTCTGAGTAAGCGTTCTTTGCACTGCTGGGAGTCGAACCCGGATTAGCGGCGCACTAGGAGAACGCGTTACCACACTGCGCCACCGCAGGGCCGGTATTATTTTTATGGTGCAAGGATATTAAAGGTCATTTTGTGACAAACAAGGTGAGGCCGTACACATGGTTTTAAAATGAAAACAATTAAAGTTTAATGGTAAAAAATGTATTAAAAATACATTGAAACCAAACGATGGAACAAAGTCAGGTGAGAGTCGAATAAATGATATCAGATAAAACAAATTAACATATAATTTCACGATTGGAAAAAAAATCGTATTAAATATCACGAAGGTTAAAATCATTTCGGTTGACAACTAATGACCGTTGTTAGTTAAAATTTGGGCAAATGGATAAAATAAGCAAAATATGTAATTGTCCGTTACATGTAGCATACATTGGGGAATGTTCTGCTTTTAACAAATGTTGATGGAAGAAGCGGGTGTGGCCGATGCGAAATTCATGGGAGGGCCACCTTTTTTCGACTGTCGTTCCTGTAGCTAAACTATCACGTTTTAACTCCATGTTTGATATGGTGAAGTGTATCAAAAACTTGAGCGTCCCTATCCAGCTGCCATTTTTTGTACAGACGAGATTAGATATGACTTTATAATCCCGAATCGTGGATTGGTCATACTATCAGGTTCTTCAGTTGCTGTTTTAGCAGCAATATCTGCCTGTTCATTGTCAAAAATGATTTAGAACCCAGCAAAATTTCACAATATAGATACTCTGTGTTTCTTATATCACCGAGTTGTTTACGAACTCTGTGGACTGCAGAGTAGTGTGAGGTATGGAATAAAGCTGTGTACTAAACCGAATGGACCAGTACAAGTGACAGTTGGAGTTAGAGAATACGTAGCTCTAGGCGAACGAGATAGCACTGCACCATGGCCTATTTGGTTTTGTCAAATTATTGTTGTGCAAGGAGGGTGAAGATCATTCTACACAGAGGTTTTGATCAAATCCGCTCAGAAATAGGATGTTTACACTTATAATATTGAAGAGGAATTTGAACATCATAATACATTAACAAAGTGCGGACCGCAATTTTTATTAGGCGGCTAATGCTTTTAAGCATTTTATGTATATACCTGTATATTATAATATACAGCATGATATAAAAGAGTATACCAAACTATTATTAACACGTAATACTTTCAAGCCATATACTGAATTATATTAAAACTTGGGAAAGTGCTAGGCGCACTAGTAAATACTTTTCAAAGGAAATAATGTAACAGAAATCATAATGTATAGTAGCAGTTTGTATTTTAAAGCTTAAAGATTCCAAAATTGATACTTAGCCATGACCTAATGTTCTTCAAAGAATCCGAGTTTCTTCAGATTTAGAGGTCCAACCCCCGGGCTCTAGTGACCAATTAGTAACCAGTAAGCGTTCATGTTTTAGCATTGTGGGGAATCGAACCCACGTTAACCGCACGCTAGGTAAACGCGCTATTAATACGTGGCCTTCTAGTACCATTAGTAAGTTGAATTAATACATAATTATTGTAGAATTACGTACTTTTATTTCTCCGTCGTTCCGTAGGAAATATCGATGTGTAGTTCGTTGGTTGTGTTGGCGGAGTATAGCCCAGATGCTTTTGCGCCATTGAAAATTCAAACAAATAAACATCGTTGGTTGTATTTTTGGCGCAAGGATAGCAAGGACCACTCTGCGGCGAACAAGGTTGCCGATGTATTAAACTTGTTTTCTAAGAAGAGAGTAACATGCATAAGAAATAAGGCAGTAGATGCAAGATAATTTGATGTAGTACTAAAATTAGATATTAGTTAAAGTCTCAACTTTATAGCTTGTAAAATTCACTTCTAATTAATAACATCATATGCCTATGCAAAGGTTTACCCTAGAATTCAAAGATTGTCGTTTAACCTGCTAAGTTTAAATTAATTAATAAGTAGTTAAATAAGATGACAAATTAAATATATATACACTAAACTGATACTAAGAACATGTAGATATAAATTTCAATTATACACTTAAATGTCTTTGTGTACGTGTGATCAGTGTGTATAAATTTGGTGCATTAAACCTATTTAACGATGACAATAGCAAGCAAAATTTCGAAATACTATTACGCATGAAATTTTTAGTCACCGGATATAAGAAGCGTTCTGAAAACCGTATGCAAGGAACTCTGCTGTGGCACAGTGGCAATTGAAGATTGGAAAGTCCGTTCCTTTTGACCGAAACAATGAACGATTTTGCAGATCTCCAAAGCTTCCAAATTTCTTGTTCAAACTTGGGGACTCCTACGCTTTTGAATAGGAATTCTTCCGGTTTATACACGACAATTGTCAGTTATGCATCTCTGGTGGGAACATGTTCATCTACCGCGCCATTCTTCTGGTTTCAAACACAACGCTGTTGTTAAAAAAAGGGGGGTGGGTAAAGGAAGGAAGGCAGGGAGGCAATCAGAAAGCAGCAGCAAGATTACAAACTAACTTCTCATTTGGTCCAGAAGTTAGTTATATAGGCCTTAAAGGTTCCGCCCTCCTCAGAAATAGTTTGAGTTTCACGGCACAAAGACATAAGGAGTATGCTGCATCTGGACCTACAGTTTTCCCGCAAATCCGAACCTCGTAAGACCTAACAAAACAATGCCAAGTTTCACCAGGAGATTCCATAACAACAGTTATTTCGACACTGGCGTAAGGTTTAAAAACACGACGTTTCGGGAGCCAACTGCTCCCTTTGTCAAGTGAAGGCAGAAATAAGACTTAAGACTCAGTAAACCAATCCCCAGCCTATGGTGAACAGCTTATTCACGCTTAGCAAATGAATGACGCTTTCAGAACCGATTTCTCTTAAAATTGTAGGCCCTCTGCCCTACGAAAACGTTATGACAACGCATTCGTCAACCTTGCCGTCACCAGGGTTGACTCACAGTGGCATTGCAGAACACTCGCCGCTTTTTCTGTCCACCGTTGTCCGTAGTTTAGTTCTCTTGGAGACAAATGTTCCTCGGAAAACTGTATGTCTCCACTCAGTATAACCTTTGAAATCCTTGCACTTGAAAAGAGAAAGCAAAAACCGAATATTGGGTAATAATATTTTTAACAAAGGAAGCTATTTAATTAAAAGGATTCAAATTCAGCCGTAGAATATCAGAGAGGATCGCCCTCTACTGTTTCGAAGACACTCACCTAAATTTGAAAATATAAGTCGTAAAGAATTCATATTCTTGATTTTAAGGTTCTTATATTTAATTTTTAGTTTAATAATACTCGTACTTTTTCATTTCTTATTACAACTGGTTCTATTAGTGTGTCTCCCAATCCCTTTTCTTTCCATTTGATTGATTTTCAACTCGTGTATTATATTTTGAAACAGAAAAAATCGACTAAAGCTTTCGTATTGGTTTTCGTCCGAGCTCATTAGTATTTCTTGAATACAAAACTGCTAGTCTCGAAACGAGCAATGTTTTAAAACTCACGGAGTCCTAAGAAACGTGAAGATGTGGTTCAATCTCTAAAATGTCTTAGGAATCTAGAACTCTACGTCCAGATGTCAGAGATAATAAAATTGATAAAATAAATAAACGAGTAAATAAACTCATTTCAAAGAGTTCAACAGACAGAAGCAGAGACTAAAATTTGTCTGTCTGCCTTATACAGCAAAGTTCATATTGCGACGGGACCTACAGTTTTACGTGGAATCCAAACCTCTTACTAGGAAATCCCAGGAAACTATCTTTAACTATCTTTTAAACGTCAGTGAGCAGTTGGTCGTTAAGCATTGTTTTTTTCTGAATCCGTCCTTTCTTTCTTTTTACACTCGAATTCTCTTCGAGAGCGGATTTAATGGCGAATGCTATAAATTAGTACTTTTACGCCCACGGTTCGAAGTTTATATCACAATTTATAGAATTCAGTAAATCCAAATACGCACACATGTAAAATATCTTCTCTTCATTAATACAAATTCTTGTTATAATTCAATAGGCTCAGTTTAAATGTTCATTTATATTAAAATAAATCCTACATAACTCAAAAGTTCTTTACTTATATTTCACAATACGATTACTTATCGTATATATTTCCATAATCTTTCTATCCAAATAAACTTTTATAGAAAATCTTTCTGTAAAACTCAAAAGTTCTATTACAAAATTTCCTTAAACAGATTTCTTACCGTAATCCTATAGTTTTATTCCACAATCTTCATTGAACTAAAATTAAATTTCCTGTTAGCAATCGGTATACTAATGCAGTTCATAAATTCTCAAATCTCAAAAAATCATCTAAATCACAAGTTTCCAGCCTCTACCACTCAAAACACATCCAATACTTCGACTGAAATTCTTCAAGTATTTTTAACAAAATTCATTTACTTTCCGTAGGTTAAAATTTCCAATTAATTATAAATATTCTATTCTTTATATCACTTGTATTTTGCGATTCATGGAATTTTTTGTAGTTTCAAAGATTATTTCATAACTTATCGAAAAATTCAAAGTTCTTTACAAATTAGTTATATCGATTTAAAACTTGATAGTTACACTCACTATTTAATAAAACAGAATTATACGAACTAAAATTATTCCAATTTCAAAAAATTCATCCAGACCACAAAGACCAATTGGCAGTTTTGAGAAACCATCCAGCACACGATAAGAAACAAATGTTGCAATGAGTAGAATGTGAAATTAGAGTATAACGATACGAAACAAAGCAAAATTGCATCCGTAAAACAAAATCTTATTTGACAAATTTTAAACTTAATAAAAACAAACCAAAACACACTCGTAACATTGAACGTGGGGTAGGAAAACACCTCTACCGTGTCACGTCTCAACGAGTTCTCCTTTGAATCTTTTAGCAGTCGAACTCAGGTTGACAACGCGCTAGAAGGACGCATTACCACAACTAATCCCGAAAATTATAACAAACAATTAAATATAATTAAAGATTAATTGTGGTACATCCGTATTATTAGGCCGTCAGCGATAACGTTTTTCTCCTAGAAATGTAAGGATTGGAAAAAATTGTAAGTGATAGCAGTTTTCATCGTAATTGTTCGTAAAAAATCGTACGTCTTTGGATGCTTTGTCGTCTTTGAAAGTGTGAATTTGTGGCATTGATTTTCCGGTTTGGACTTTTAAATAAGAAATGAACGTGTAAATTGCTGTTACAATGCGTTTGTTTGAACTTCCGAGCAACAAATGGGAATCTATTGCCTTCTTTCAGGAACAAGGCAGGAAGGCCATAAGTTTTCGTAAATTCCGGGAATTTCAACCCACCTTGGTACTTACGTATTATAGTTATATTACTTATATTACGTTTTAGCGGCCCCAGATCTTATTTGGCAATCTTAGAATTATGCCAAGCTTTTGAAGCATGAATATAAAAATAAAAAATACAAATTCAACATAATATTGATTCAACATTTTACTGATTCGTGCAGCGTACATCGAATGTGTTCCGACCGGAAACGAGTCGTGAAGGATCTGGGGGTCTTCCCTAAGTTCGGTTCCTATGATTCAGGTAAGTGTACTAATTGCATGAAAAAATATAAAAATACTTATATAAGAATTGAATAAATGAACAAAATTGCGGCGCTGTAACGATTTTAAAGGCATTTTTATGATAAAATCCAAAATAGTGTTCCCAAGTTACGATTTTTGTCCGTGAAACAATTGCAAGTTCTAGTACAATGGCGTTGACGACCCGTTAATACGCAAGTACCTTAATTGTTTGTAAACACTTTTTATAAGCACATGCAGGTTAAAGTTAAAATATCTCCCTATATCGCTGTTTGGAATTGCATCTATTCATCATGGAAATACTGTGAGCATTCTTCATACGTACCATGTTTCTTAAACATATAACAAGATTTTGCAGACAGAAACTAATGTTATGTACTGGCGCAGTAACTCAATACCCAAAAAATCACCGACTAACCCTCCCTACAATCACCACATGCGTAAATATCCGTGAAGAGATTAAATGGAATCAGAAAACGAAAGCTTGAATACTTTGAACATGACATGTGACATCTTATAGAATACATATAACGCTTTACACATCGTCTTATAAGGAGAAATCGAGGGTAAACAAGGAACCCAAAAAAAGTGGTCTTCAATTGCTAGAAATCTTCAGACTGGGTTAGAAAGACAAATTGGAACTTCTTGCTGCAAAAGCCAAAAAGAACAGCTATCTTGATATGCTTGCCTTCTGTTTTAGTTTGTAAAAGGATATTTCCATGAATACACCTCATATAGATCGGCCAATTAAAAAGTGCCTTTAGGCGAATTTGGATGCATTTTTTTATGGCGCAAAAACAGCGAAGGGCATGTTTCATAAAGATATACAGATCTCCAAGTATTCCGAATTTTTCTGCCAAAAGAACTAATTCCTAGTGAGTCTGCATGCGTACTACGATGACGTTGTGAATAAAATCCTTGTTAATAATACGATATACAAATACGTTATCCCCATTTAAAAAATCACTTGCAGAGAAAAGAAAATATTCGTGCGTCCGTTGGCAGTAAGATCCCACAAACTTTTCGCTGCCAGGGAAATGTTCCAACCATTGAGCTACCAACAGCTAACAAACTCAACACTGCGAGCGAATATAAAGCTTTTTAGCTCTCGGTAACTCAATGGGTAGAGCATAGAGCTACCGACAGCTAATAAACTCACCACTACGAGCGAATATAAAGCTTTACGACGGACAAGAACACTGGTGCGGTTTCCATCGTGAAGCTTTATATTCGCTTGCAGGGCTGAGTTTGTTAGCTGTTCGTAGCTCAATGGATAGATCATTTCAATAGGAAGATTATGAGATCTTACCCCACCGAACTCAAGAAAAACTTGATTTTCTCTGTCAGTGATTTATCAAGTTATACGACTATCATCAGGCTTGCAGAGGGACATCATTTGCATTCAACGTTACCCTATGTCTGCGCAAAACAATAACCCTACATATTTCTGAGAAACTTGAGTCCTCAAAGCCTAGGAAATCCACCTCCCGAACTACAGAAAGCTGTTGGTCTGTGATGGTATTGTTTATTTATTTTTTTTTTAGGAGAAGACGGTTGGGAGTAAAACCCGGGTTAATGACACTCTAGATTAACGCACTATCGTACTGCATTACCGCAGAGAGTTTCACTAGAATTCTTCGGAACCTTATAAACATAAACACCACGTAATTAAATCATTAAAGCCTACTTAAAATAACCGTAGACCCTTCCTAATATTGGATTCTTAAAAGGAAAAACACAAGGTTTACCCTCAAATTTCATTTAATTGTAAACAATTCAATCACCGACTGATACACAGAGGTGAACTATAATTCCCATGCTTTGCTTTGATAATGCTTAACTGTAGTTGATTCATTTTTATTTTTTAAGTGTTCGCATTGTTAGCTCTGAGCTTTGGGCGAGAAAACGTGGCAGGTGGTTCTGCAACTATTTTGGTTCTCATTGTAAGTGGTACCTTGAAATTTTTTGACCAAAGTATTTAACTAAACTATCCTGGAACTTCATAATAATCTATTTTTCGCTCGTCATCTTATTATCACGGAAAGAAATGGATTTTCCCTAACATTTTGCTTTTCTGGCTCAAGCAAGACATTTATTGGACAAAAGTTTGAGACTAGGTATTTTATTTAAATAGAATAAAAAAAGAGTGTCCTTTTTCTAATTTTGAGTCAACGGCCTCATGGATTCTTACAATCTAAAACCTGAAGATCGATAAATTCTAGTCAGTTTATGGCATGTTCTGTTTTTCCTTTTTCTAAACCTTGTTATTCAAGTAATTCTGTAGTGCACGGATTCTCAAGTGTTCTATTCTTCGCAGACCCCTTTTTTCAGCATAGGCTTCGTCGCCGAAACTCTCTATAATATCCAAGGCAAACGTAAATAACTAGTACATATTACTACTTACAGATAAAAAGATAAGACATAAATATATCAGTATTGAATTTAAATAATATCTTTCTGTTATTGCTGGATACTGCTTATGGTTCATCCATTTTTTTAAAAGTCTTCCGTTTTTAAAGAATTGGCTTTTACCGCATGCAAAAGTAAATATGACATTTCAATTAAAAGCAATTCAATGAAAGTAATTTCATTAATTTGTAGTAACTGACATCCTTAGCTTTACCAGCTCTTTTGATGCAATTACCCGAATATGCATTCAAAGATATATTCACGTGGTTTACTCGCGATAAAGAAAACTGAAAAGTTACTTGAAAATCAATAAAACGTTACATAATTTGCGTCGTTAAAATTTAATAAGCTGAAATGTTTTCGTCAACTTGCAATTTTGGAGCCAAAGATGGAATATGTCTTTCCGTGGTTCATGGAAACATGTATTTTAAATCATCGGCGGATGAACGGATGTCTATTATTCGTTCACGAAACGTTGACCGATGGTTCAAGGTAAAAATAACGGGAGCTGACATCACAAACGGCCTAGCCGATTACAGCAGAGAGGAAGATATAATTTCAGAACTGTTTTTTAGCGAACGTTTGTCTGCGCCAAAAACCAGTTCTGAAATGACGTCCTCCCCTCTGCTGATATCGGCTCCCGTTATTTCTAACTGTACCGTAGGTCAGTTTTTCGTAAACGAACTATATATTGTGAGTTCGCGCTCAGTTGACGCCTGATCCCTTTAGTAGACTGGTTGTTCCATTACAGTTTAGGGAAGGGAGTCTTGCTGTAACTGGTTTTTCCCGCGCAAAAAAACAGTTAGGGAAGACGCCTTCCCTAAGCAATAGAGCCTGAACCCATCTATTCAACATATCCAGGCGTCAAATCTACGCGAACGGTCTATATATCAAAGGATGTATTGGGGGAAATATCTATATTCTATAGAGGGGCTCTATCTTTATTCTATAAATATCTTTATTCTATAAATATCTTTTATTCTATAAATGGTATATCTATTTTCTATAGAGGGTATATCTATATTCTATAGAGGGCCATATCTATATTCTGTAGAGGGTATATCTATATTCTTTGTCTATGTAGCTGTCTTCATATCATGGCCGAAAAGTGTTCCACAAAAATATTATTTATAGCGTTTATTTGTATCAGTTGTTTATGACAATATTTAAAGCTCTTGAAAAACATCTCCACCAATTTATTATTTTATATAAGCGTGTTTTTTACTTCCCCATTTTCTCATTTATTTTTTAGAGAGATTTAATTAAAAAATATACTTCATATGTAACATGAACGTCAAAATCTCGATTTTATCAAATGTAATTATTCTCCTCATTTTACAAAGGAACTATATTTCTGATCAGTTGCAAATGCTGGTAAAAATTCTTTTAGTGTATTTTGTTCCTTAAAGTGCACTTTTTTAGTTAATATACTTTCTATGTCCGTATTTATGATACTCCCCATTTTCTTAGTTATACTATTCTCTAATTTCTTAGTAGACTTGCTTAGAGTTTAGGCCTTTTAGAGTTTCTTAAAAGTATACTGCAACCATTCTGAATTCTATTAAATCTAAATTATTCTTTTCCAATCATAAAATATTTTTACGCAAAAATAAATTAATGTATTCTTCTTTAATTTTCTTAATGAATTAGAAATATGGATAGTACATTTTTTTTTTTTTTTTTAATTTAAAAACCTAAGAATAGTTTGATAAGCTTCAGGAACTTTTACAACATTTTTTGCATTTTTAGCCGTAAAAGGCCATTATTTCTTTTGTAATAAATTTCTACCCTTTCGTCAGCAAGAATTGTATTTAATAGACATGTGTCTTGGATAAGAAGTAGCTCAGCAAGTGGGCGGTATAAAACGAGGGCTGGTAATGGACTCTACTATTCTGTAGGATACACACACTGCTCTCGTACGAAGTTGCGTTTATGGGGGCCATAACCCCCCCCACATTGCAATGCGATGTTGTGTATATATATCCGTATGACTATATAGCAGAGGTGGCATTTTGTTTGGGGGTGCAAGAATTTTATGGACCATAATCATCATTGGGGTATAAATACAATATTTGCATCTAACTGGACAATAAAAAGAGAAAATTTACTAAAATTAAATTCCATGTCGATTATCTGTTACCAACAAGTAAAATAATTTAAACCGTAATAAAAAGATAATTTTTGCCGGATTTAGGGGGCGCGTGAGTGCACTATCCCTCCCATGTTTCCTATTGCCGCCCATGTCATGTTGCTCTGTAGCCCCTCTTAGTAGCCTGTAAAACTCTCTTATCGAATTTCTATGTACTTGCCACTACTAATTATATGTGTAAAGTGTACTTTTTACACTAATGTGATACAGGGCATTTCAACGTTAACAGATGACTTTATTTGAATTCAGTAAAAACAGTAAGCTTAAAATCTGCAAAAATCTTAAAAGCTTAGATTCACAGTGAAACGCACGCTGCCTATTCACATTTAGCGTTTGTATGGCGTGGCCCTGGGTGAATGGGGAAACAGTTTGATCCCGTTTTTACACTTACTAATCGTGCTATATATTCGATATGTGCTGCTGTGCTATGCGCTTCCCTGTACCGCATAAGTGAACTAATTCTGTCGGTCGTTCCAGCATTAGATTTTGCAGAAAGTTCATAGGTGGTTATAGGCAGGGGCGCTGGCTAACGTGGAGCCACCGACTCATGTCGGCCGTCCCCTCCCCACAGGTCCTTGCTAGTCGGGGCCCCTAGATTTTATCCATGTCGGGCTGCAACCCCTGCTGCTCCCCCCCTCTCGTCGGCTCTGGTTACAGGTATATAATGGGGATGGTAACAGACTTGTAACTCCATATATTCACATGCATATACAAAATTGCATCGCAATGAGGATTAATATGTATTCCCGATACAAAATACCTAAAAATTTGTATTTTCGATACGAAATACAAAATACCTAGAAATTTGTATTTTCGATACAAAATACAAATGTATCGAAAATACGTATTTCAAATACATGTATTTTCGATACTGCCCATCGCTGGTTGCAACCCCCATTAACCCCCTGCGTATGTCAGTCCGCTTCAGCTAACCTTATTTCTATATCGGCAATGTACCGCGTGTGTGATGGAGGTAGGTCTGCAAAATTTCCTGTAGAACATTCAATGGGTAATTCTACAAATTGAAATTCCTTTTTTTGTTCGTCTTTAAACTATCAAATATTTACAGGTACAAATATTATTTGTTTGGGTGAATTTTACGACACGAGGTCAACAAGGGCCATGCTGCACCAGACATAACATTTTCGACGAAAGCCAAACCTTACAAAGGCCTAGGGAACCAGCACCCTCGTTGCAATGTGCAGTTAGTCGGTGACCTTTTTTTTTCGGCACAGTTGGGAATTGAACTCGGAACAACCGCACTTTAGGCGAACGCATTATCACTTTGCTACCACAGGGTTCACAGGTGTCAATAAATTTACTAGAAGCAGCTCTGGTCGTTAAAATATCGTTACACATATATTATAAAAGGGAGATTTCAACCATTACGTAGGCACTTTGGGGGTTACTGTTGGTCTTATTTCCCTATGTTAGTCAATGTTAATTTTGGCTTACTTGTGGGGGGGGGAGGGGGGTTAAATCGCCAAAATATTGCTTACGTAATACCTGAACTCTCCAAACGATGTGTAAAAAAATATAGTGTGTGTTTATTAAGCATAAACTCCTACATCGATATTTGTTTATAGTATCTCTCTATATCTTTTACCACCATGATTTGTTAGTATGCGTATATTTTAACTCATGAAGGAATTGTACAAATTTAGTTGAACCGACTAATTTTTAAACAAAGTTTCGCTTCTGTTTATTAGATTACTACACCTATTTCCATCATCAAACTTTACATTAAAATGTCGCCGTCATCAGTTGCTCTCATATACAGACATCGCAATTGAAGCATGTCCAATACTTGCAATGGAATTGCTGAAGTATTGACGAAGAATTTTCAATTCCATATGCCACAGTAACGTCTATTTCATAAATCAGAATTCAATTCAAAATATTTAGGGCATCTGCATGGGATATAAGAGCAGCCTTGATCAAAGCACAATTAGCAAAATAACGATATAAAAACGAACTTTATTTCTTCACATAATTTTGAATACCTACTGAGAAACTCTCACGTTTGTACGAATTACAATGTTTGATCCTTTCTTTGATTTTCATCACTGACGCTCTGGTTGAAGAACGATATGCTTTAGGTGCGGTTGGACTTAGCTTGTTCCAACAAAACTGATATATTTCCATTAATAACACACTGTATTTACACACGGACGTGTTCAAAAATGTGGGTATCCATTTCACAATGTCTTCACATGCGCACAGACAGTAATAGTTTCTTCGTTAATTGAGCATAACTTACAAAGAGCTTCATGGAAAACCTGCTTGTTCAATGGCTTGCGAGTTATTCTATAAACACTTGTCCTATGAACAACTGTGTTTTGTGGAATGTTTTTCTTTCTTTGTTGTAGACTTGGATGTCTTTAGACTGCTTCCGATATCTATGCCGGCATATCTCTATATGTAAAGCTCACCGAAACCTGGGCAACAAAACTCATCAGCGTCATAATGAACGGATTGACTGAACAAATGCTAGACGTTTTGCTACTTTCTCCAGGTAAATTTTCACCTAAAAATCAGTAAATATACATATTACAAAACAAACACAGTGTAAATTACTCAAGTATACAGTGTGTCCCGAAAACATTGACCGCAGCTCTAATTCCTTAAATATTGATCCTAGACATATGTACTAAATTGGAAAGTGGCGTAAAAAAAAGGTGCAGAATTTTATGAAATTGATTAAAATTGCAGAGGATTATTATTCGAAAAAATAGAAAACTTAAATTTGTATACTTTCCTTGTACACAAAAATTCCCAATGAGTAAAATGTGCCTCATACTCCAATAGGTCAATATACAAAATTTCAGCATTCTAGTGGGAAAAGAACCAGAGATATGAAGACCCAAAATAACGTGGCTTAGCAGAATGAATTTTCCCTCTTCACGGCATGTACCTATTGCTGCTCCCTTCAAAAACTGTTATAAATCAGTTATTTTGGACTTTATATCTCTGGTTCTTTTCTCACTAGAATGCTGAAATTTTGTATATTGACCCATTGGAGTATGGAGCAACTTTAACTTAATGAACATTTTTGTATACAGGGACCGTACAAAAACTTAAATTTTGTATTTCTTCGAAAAATAATCCTCTGCAACTTAAGTCCATTTAATAAAATTCTGCATCGTTTTTATGCCACTTTCCATTATAATATATATGTATAAGAACAATATTTAAGGAATTATAGCTGCGGTCAAAGATTTTGGGACACCCTGTAAAACACACTATTAATTTTTAATTCAGTAAGTAAGTCATTAATGTATTTCCCTTTTGAAGCGATAGCCTACAGTTTCTTATCTTGGAAATCGAATTGATCGTCACCCAGGGCCGGACTGGGTTCTCCTCAAAGGGCTCATATCTTGGATTTTCCGAAGGTGAGAGTCCTTGCCCATTCGGATGCGCGAGTCCTGTCCCCCATGAGGGTGCAGCAGCCCAGTACGCCCCTGTCTTCACCTACCATACATGACATTTCATCACAAAAAAATACAAAGTGCTGCAGTAACAAATCTAGGCATAGGAAAAAATAGTTGTAACCAAAATATTGGAGTGATTTTAGTGAGTAATGATTTATAGTCTATATTATAAATATTTATCTCTAATTAATAATAACTATCTATGGTAAAAAAATATAATTATCTGCGATAAAAAAGATAACTATTTATGACAAATAACTATTAATGAAAGCACTATTTATCTAAAACCGTTAATCACTATGAAAGCGCTTTTATCTATAACTGTTAATAACTATCTATGAAAGCACTATTTATCTAAAACTGTTAAGAACTATCTATGAAAGCACTATTTATCTATAACTGGCAATAATTATCTATGAAAACATTATCCATAATTGTTAATAACTATATATGACAAAATATTTACGTGATCTTAAGTTCATTGTGATTCCTACGGTTTTAGCAATAATTAGTATAATATCTTTTAAGATTAAAGGAAAATCAATGTACTTCTATTGTAATGGTAATTTACCATTACTTGTCAGACAAGTATCCAACAAACACTTTAAATGCATTTGTATAGGATGCAAATAAGAACTGAGGTATTGTGCGTTCGCGCAGACCTGACGCCTGATACCGTTAGCAGACGGGTTAGTCCATTGCAGTTTAGGGAAGGGCGTCTTGCCGAAACTGGTTTTTCATGTGGGAAAAACCAGTTCCTCCAAGACGGCCTTCCCTAAACTGCAATGGAATAACCCGTCTGCTAACGATATCACGCGCCAACTGAGCGCGAATGCACAGTACTTCGCCGTCGTGAGATGTCCTACGTCAGCAATCGTCATGAAATTGACGTCATGTAACCGTATAAAGCTTTTGCTTGGGACTACTACACGGCTGCTTCGACATGTAAGTCGTTTCGCTTTTCGCTTGCTTTTGTTTTGCTTCGCTTCGACTGGCTGGTTCCAGTCGTGGGTCAGGAGAACTCCGGTTGCGTGGAATGTATCGGAACTCCGTAAGCACTTATCTGTGAGTTGTAAATTAATCGTTGCTGGTCCTAATATATGCCTAGAAGGATATGACCTGGTTTCTTCTGAAGTATACACAATTTACCTCGTGGCTATTCGTGGAATGACGATTGTAAAGGTCGTTCCGAACTTCGTTCTGTTGGGGAAGCAAGTCGGCGGTAGCCTAGTCGACGTTTCTCTATGCGCCTCTCATAGTGAAGGACTGGTGGCTGCTTGCGCTCTAAGGATGTAGCTGTATGTGTGTCGGCTGGACTATAGTGGAAAGTGGGCTGATCATGAAGTCTGGACTGACTGAGCTACGTTTACAACAAATTGTGCTTTATTTATTAACTTTATTAAGTGGGATTTCGGGTGAACCGTTAGGGCTTTCATGATTCTTAGTTATTTGTGTAATATGTTTTGAATTGGAATTTGAATGTTAATTTAGAATATAGAATTTTACAGAATTAGTGCATGTGATTTTTTCGATTAACCTTAAATTAAGTAGCCTTGTAGAAATTCAGCGTAAAGTGTTTATAGATACGTAAAAATAATTTTTGACGGAGGAAGATACATAGTATACTTTTAGGTATCTGTTGCGAGGAATCTTGCCTAAGTTTGTGGTCGGATTAACCGTTACTGCTGAGTCCTTAGCTCCTGTTCGATTGACAATGGGCTAAGAGGCCCAGATTAGGAGATTTGTTTAACTGTTACTTACAACAGAATGTTATGAATATTGCTTAGATATTACATTTCAAAAATTTTAAGAGAATTTATTATTTATTCCAGCCTTTTTCACTCTGGAGGGACTCTACGTCTCGATAACCCTGTATGGCTTAGAAGATATTCTTGTTGGAAGTTACCTAACCTTTGTCGAGAGTTTCCTTTTTGTAGTTAGGGAATTTGCCTTAATAAAAGTTAATGTATCTGTAAATTGATGATTTGTGTCTTGATCGGCGACTCGGTAATTGTTGTTTTCCGTAAATCAGAAAAGACTCGTAAATGGTAACATATATGTGATGTCTTGTGACTGATAAAATGCTACAGTCGAGGTGAAAAGGCATTATTCTATTACTTGGACGTACTTGGATATGTCTCATAGTCATATTTTAAAAATAAGAAAAACAAGTTATTACATGCACACATTTACCTGTCATTTTCTTAGTTAACTAAGATTCTTTTATTGTTTTAGAATGCAATTTTAAAAATTTCAATGATATAAATCTTCAAAATTATTTTAAATTGTTCATTAATTAAGGGAAACCGGGTCGAGTTGTTGCATTTGGCAAGTCGTTACATCGAATTTTCATGGTTTTTCTTCTAGGCACATCATTTGCATATTCAGAAAGTACGTCACATATTGCGCATGCGTCTTTCATCTGTACATTAGTGTTTGTGGTGGCAGCTGAAAACATGTTAAGAGCGCTTTTGTGCTTTTTGATGTAAGAGTAAATTTTTGCGGTTGCGTTTGGAATGTGTTTTTCACGAAAGGGATCGAGGGTATATAATTCTTATTCTACATCTTTATCCTGATCATTATTTACTTCAATTTTGTCTGGTCGTAAATAATATTATTGCTTCAGTTTAAAAATGTGATTAGGTGAAGTGAAATGTAGACCTTCGGTGATAGTTGTTACAAGGGGGAACAGGATACGTTGTTACAATATAACAACGGAGAAAAAAGGAAAAATCACTAATCCTGACTGACCCACACACACACATAAAATACCTGCAGAAAGAAGAAACTCTTAGACAGAAGGAAACAGGAAGTGAGACCACGGAGAAAAATTCTAGCAGATTGTGTGAAGAAATCTAAAACAGCAACCAAGAATAAAATCAAGATTCATCCTCTCTCAATTTCAGACAGTGAAGATTGATTTTATATTGCTTGTTTAAAAGAATATTCCAAAAGTAAATAGGATCAGATCTGGATTCAGTGTATGATACGTAACAAAGGGTAACCTGCGATAGATGATTTTGTAGCTTTTAGGCTAACTTGCGCCTAAAAGTTGTTGCTAAATCAGAAAAGTTCTTTTCAAGTTTACAAGAAATTCTGGTCTAAAAAGTCCATGTCATTTAATTATTTCCATACTTTGACTGGATTCTTCGTTGCCGGTGTGCGCACCTTGCACAATATGAAGCCGTAAAATCTAATTCCATCCTCTCTGGCCAATTGATTGATATATTTATCAAACTCCTTACATTTGTGGTATGGAGTATACCATCACCTTTCCGATTTTATTTGGAGCTTTTCAGCGAATTGCTCGGCGGTTTTTCTAGCCAAATTTTGGTTAATTTCGTCCCTCGGCGAAGAGGCTACCCTTACGTTAATCCCTGGTATGTAAGGGATGGGCTCATATTTGCTGTGCTGAGAAAGATCCATTTATTTTTATGTACACTGTTCATCGGGTTTGCCTTCTCTTTCTGCAGATGATTAATTTTAATCGATTTTTTTAGATTAACAAAATTTCTACGCTCTGTTTCATATTTGCATTTTATACTTATGACGATTATTTATCCTTAAATTGAATCGTAATTTTTATGTTTTTGAAATGTAGATTTCATTCGTTCCATTTATTTTTGTTCCTTTTGTTTCTACCGTTAATTTCGAAAACCTTGGTAAAAGAACTCTTCACGAAATCAATAAAATTTGCTGAGCCACTATATATTTTATGCTCATTGACTATAATTTTGTGATTTTATATAATATTATTTGCTGTAACAACATGCCCCAACGATGTAATGACTTACCTCACTATGAGACAAATTGTAAAAATTTCCCACCTGCCAAACAAGCAACATTTTAAAATCTATAATATGAACTTCTATAAATGAAATAAATCTATATAGAAGACAAACATATGTTACTTTACTCCTCCAAATTTTAACGCTTTATGGGCAGCAGGGGACTCGTAAAAAAATCGCAATCTAAAATTGTAAAAACTAGCCTGTCTCCTCTTATCTAAAGTATTAATAATATATCATATGGTTTCAAGATTATTTATTGAATGGGTTTTAAACTTTTATAATAGTAATAATCAAATTGTATTTTCCAAATCAAGCAGAAATGGGCATCCTCTATTAGAATTGATTTCGAAACTCACGTTTTTACCATTTCATCTAATACTTTAAAACATAATTAAGCTATTATTACGCTTTGTGTTCAAACCCAAGGCAAGACGGATCTTAAAGTTTGGTTTAGTTTTGCATATATCAGACAGTCAACATAAAGAATTAGTTTTGTCTATTTATATATATTATTTCACCTTGGTTGGCGCAGGATGGCCCTTGCTGCCACTGCGCCATAAAAATACAACAAACCAACTTATTTATTATCCTGATATATGACTGTAGTACGTATTAAATTTTAATTAATTACGAAGCTGTAAGGAAATACTGAACTGTATGTTAAATGTTGTAAAGTTCCCCTTTTACACAATACCCAAGACAAGGTGGAACGATATTATTTCAAATTGATTATAGTTGATTTAATTTAGATTGCAATTAGTTTGTTCTGATAACATTCAAGTTCAAGGCAATTACATTTAAGTTTAAATTGATTACAATTAATGTAATTACGATTTAAAATTATAGGTTTTTTGAAGGTGTTGATTGAAGTTTAGTTGGGATAGTCAGGTTGTGAAATGCTGCTTAAGATTTTCAGTTGGGATTTAGTTGCAGATGATGAAACACACTTACATCCAGTCTTGCTCCACATGTTATTGAAAACGTAATGGCAGCCTCCTAGCTCAAGGCACAACAGCGCGTTCTAACATGCTCGTCGCCTTTTAATCAATAAGTATATCTTACTTAAGGGTTATTATGGTGTGGATCTTCCCCACAGCAATGGCAAAATGTAATTTGATGTGAATATGCAATTTTATGTGAATATGTAATTTATTGTGAATATGCAATTTGATGTGAATATGTAATTTATGCAGATATGCAATTTGTTTTGAATAGTAAAATATAATTTGAAAATAAATTATAAGAAAACACTTGAAATGTAAAAAAAAATCATCAAATTAATGAGAGAGAACGTCCATTTCTGTACTTGTCAAAGTACTTCATGAAAAGCATAACCACTTTGCAAAATAGAAGACAGGCAGCGCCACTCAAGCAAGTCTAGCCCACCGTCTGCCACGCATCTAAGTAAATATGCAATATATACGAAGTTTATTTTGTTTCAATTTTGTACATTATATGATTCTAATTCCTTTCACGATGTACTAACAAGCCACATCGCTAATCCAGTTAACTTTATCTCGTTGAACAAAATTAGTTTAAACTGTATTGCTCTAAGAGAGCTTAGAATGATAAAGTGGTGCTTTTAAACTGCGTTTAAGACATTTGTAAAGATTTAATGAGAACGTGTGGCGAATCAACAAAGCTAAAGAAGCTCACAATGGTGTAGCAATTTATAAATGTTCTCTATCTACAATTCATCTCATGTATATCAATGGAAATAAGATTAGTTTCTTCATGCAACAAGATTTCTAAATCATTACGTGCCATATGCACACAAACAGTTTGAAAACTTGACTAAATGACGCTAATCTGTCTACAAGGATTTCTCTGAAAATGTATACGGATTTGCTCATAGATGACAATATATAGTGATATATTGATTAAAGACGGTAATTCGTTCCAGAATTGCTGTCATTAATTAAAATCGTCGTTATCTAAAGAGGGATTCCCCATAAGATATAATTGAAAATTTATTAATTTCTTCCGGTTCCTCCGCACAACTATAATAAGTATTAAAATGCCGGTAAAATTCATTTAAAATGACCAACAAATATAGTAACCATCATTTATTATATTTATAGTACAAAAAAAACTAATATTAAATGAATTTTTCGTAAACACCGTGTTCAGTTTGTGAAAACTGATCTGGCCTGGTAACATACACTGATTAGTAGTATTGTATTTCCCAATAGGCTTTACTAGGCTATAGTCTATGGTGGACAAATTTTGTGCAGTGAGTCTATTTAAATACCAATGTTCGATAGGCTTTTATTTTTTGCTAAAATTAAAATTTATTTCAATAAAATTGAATTTGATTTATTACACACCAAAAAGGAATAATGCTTCAATATAAGTTAATATTTTTTAATATTTGTTTCACAAATCTTGGTAAAAAAAAACACAGTTTTCACAGTTGTTAGATATGGGCCAAGATTTGTGATATATTCAGCACAGTGAGTCATTTTACTTCCATTTATGTTTCAATTTGTGAGTTCTGCATTGACAATAAATATTTGGCGCAGTATAGCCCAGATGCTCTTGCGCCATAAAAAAGCCAAACAAACAAACAATAAATATGTTCAAAGACAAAGTTTTGGGCGTGTTTTGGATGTAACAATTTTCATGTTCCTGCCACTGATTAAGGGAGGGGGTGTGGTCAGGTATGAAGTAGCCTTGGGACGGCAAAACGGTAAATCTCCCGTGCTGATTAGCATTTTAGAGATAAAACGATTTTATATATTATACAGATCAGAATTGATTTGGATTTTTGATGGCGAACAAAGGTTGATAAGCACCCGCTAATTTATTATCTATATGAAACAATGCATAAAAAATTAAATGCTTAAATATTCATTTTCGTTATAAAACGCATTTATAACCACAAATTTTATAATAGAGCACAGTATATTACAAGAAAAGAAAGAGCAAACGGGAACAGCTGGCTATTAAGGATCAAACATATCCAAGCTGTTACAGCTATGCCACGTGGATGAATTCGATCGGAAAATGCAGGTTTTTTATATCGGCTGGAGATTCACATAATTAAGAGCCGTTAACAAAAGACTGGTCTGTTAACCAAGAGGTTTTTGTCTTACAGCTTCTCGTCGTTAACCAAGTTCGTCGCACCACTGTATTCTTTCACTATTATGTACAGTAACCAAAGCTTTTATTAACAAAGAGGTTTCATCTTTCAGCCTCTCGTCGTTAACCAAATACTTCGCTATCTGAGGCCCTAGTTAACCAAGGGACCATTGTATTATTTCACTGTTATATACAGTAACCAAAGCTTGTTTTGTTAACCAAGAGTTTTTGTCTTACAGCCTCTCCTCCTTAACCAAGTACTTCGCCAGTTGAGGCCGTTGTTAACCAAGTCACCATTGTATTTGTCCTTCACTATTATATACAGTAATTTTTCTCAACGACATTCTGATTAACGAATATTTCTGTTTACCGACGGTGTTTTTGAATACTGGCAAATACTTCCTCTCATAACATACATTTCGATTAATTTATTTTTTCCGATTATGGAGTTTTGTTTTTACCAGCGTTTTCCTCTGTCCTTCGAGAGATGTTAATAGAGGAAATCTAATGCATCTGTTACAATTAAACAGTTTTATTAATGGTCTTGTTGCTGTATGTCCCATGTCTTCACAATATTATAGTTACGTTCAAGTATTTGTTTTTTATATTTGAGTGATGATTTTTATGGTGGCTATGAATGATAGGATGCTTACGAAATATCTCATATTTCCAGTGATTATGGGCAAGTAGGAAAGGAATGCAGGTTGAAATGAAAAACAACGATGTTCTGTTGTAGTTTTTATCGTTTGCAAGAACTTAGATTTGCTTTATGAAGAAAATCTGCAGAGAAAACATTCAAAACGGTACGAAAAATGAAACCTGCAAATGCCAAATATTGTAAATGCACTTGAAAACTGTCGCCAGCTATAGCAATATATATATATATATATATATATATATATATGGCCTGCAAAAGGGTTGCTGGTATCTAACTGGAAGGAGACCCACACGCTGAACGTATGTGACGATGTGTGGAACCGGCCAGGCCAGTAACCTAGTGTCCTACCCCGCCTTCAAGTGGTGCAGGCTGGGCTTTCTATTTATGAGGCAAATTAATATTTGCTGCACGGATAGAAAGGCGGAAGGGGAGGGCTAATTCACCAACCCGTCTAGCCAGCGTGGTGAAATTATGGCTAATTCCTCCATTATGTTGACACACCAGAAACCATGGCCCCTAGTCTCCAGGTGCTGGAGTGCTCCTGATCAAGGCAGCGGTCAGTGTGGCATGAAAGCAGGGGGTGCTAAGAATCACTGGAATGGCCCAGGCTGCCGTTTGTTATTGACCTTGGCAACGTATAATGGACGATCCCTTGCTTCTGAAGCAAAACTTCAGGAATTGGAAGAAGAACTTGACAAGATCAAATGGGACATTGTAGGACTCAGTGAAGTTAGAAGAAAAGGTGAAGAGTTGGTGGAACTTAAAAGTGGACATTTGTTTTATTATAGAGGAACGGAAACTGGAAGAACAAGTGGTGTTGGCTTCTTAATCAACAAAAGAATTAAAGACTGTCTTCTGGAAGTTGAAAGTACATCAGATCGAGCAGCGAGGCTCGTTGTTCAACTAACCCAGCGATACCAACTTCAAATAGTACAGGTATATGCACCAACATCAAGCCATACCGACGAAGAGGTTGAAGAATTTTATGAAGAAATCAAAGAGTTACACACCAAAGGGAAACAACATATCAAGCTCATCATGGGGGATTTCAATGCAAGAATTGGACAACAGGAACAAGGAGAGACATCGGTTGGTAAATACGGATATGGGGAAAGGAATGAACGTGGCGATCAACTCATCGAATTTGCAGAAGCTGAAAACCTTAGCATCATGAATTCATTTTTTAAGAAGAAACCGCAAAGAAAATGGACATGGAAACACCCAAATGGGGGAACTAGTGAAATTGACTATATCCTGGCAAACAAGAAATCAATTATTGAAGATTGCAGTGTACTGAACAGATTTAATACTGGAAGTGATCATCGAATGGTGAGATGTAAAGTGCACTTAAATACTAAATTAGAACGACAGAAGCTCATTAGGAAACAAGTAAGTAAGAGGGTGGATTTAAAGAAATTAAAAGAAAATACCGAGGCATTCAAGTTGGAATTAAAAAATCGCTTTTCTGCACTGGAAGGACTTATTGATGAAAGTGATATCTCAGAAGCAAATGAAAACATTGTTAAGACAATAGTTGAAACTGCTGGGGAAATTGGTGGTGTAACCTGTAAAAAGCACAATAGCAAATTATCTGAGAAGACGAAACAGCTCATGAAAAGGCGAAGAGATATGAAGGTGGACAATCGAAATACCAGTTCCAGGATTGAGTACATAGAACTTTGTAAAACTCTGCGCAAAAGCATGAAAGAAGACATAAGAAAATTCAATTGTGAGTTAGTAAGGAAGGCCATTGAAAATAACAAGAGCCTTAGGGTTGTTAAAGGAAGTTTATCTGTTGGGAAGAAACACATCATTGCATTAAAAGGAGAGGATGGCACCGTAACAAGAAATAGGGAAGAAATACTTAGAAGAGTTGAAGAATTCTACAAAAAACTATATGAAAGTAACAGTGGATTAAACGAAGACACTGAAATAGTCGAAGGAACAGCTCCTAAAATCTTAAAAGAAGAAGTTTCATTTGCAATAAAAAGTATGAAGAAAGGAAGAGCCCCTGGCGATGATGGTATTACATTAGATATCCTAAAAGAAGCTGGAGAATATGTAGAAGACATACTTGCAAAATTCTTTACCAAATGTCTTAACAGCGGTAACATACCAAACCAATGGGATTCTGCAACAGTAATTCTTTTGCATAAAAAAGGTGATAAAGAGGATTTGAAAAATTACCGACCAATTAGCTTGTTACCTGCTATTTATAAAATCTTCACAAAAGTGCTAACACATCGCCTGCAGAAAAAATTAGATGCAGCTCAACCAAGAGAACAAGCTGGATTTCGAAGTGGATTCAGTACAGTGGACCATATTCAAGTATTAAGAGAATTAATTGAAAGAACACATGAATATGAACTTCCATTGTGTGTGGCATTTATTGACTATGAGAAGGCCTTTGACTCTATTAAAACATCAGCAGTCATCAACTCTTTAAGATCAACAGACATTGAGGATGTGTACATTGACATGGTGAAACGTGTGTATAAAAATGCAAGTGCAAAATTTCGGTTACATAAAGATACCAAAACTATCAAAATTGGTAAAGGTGTGAGGCAGGGAGATACCATTTCTCCAAAACTTTTTACTTCAGCTTTACAGATGATTTTTCAGCAGATAAATTGGAATAACAAGGGAATAAAAATAAATGGTGAATATTTAAATCATTTGCGGTTTGCTGATGACATTGTTATTTTTTCAACGAACCCATCAGAACTCCAAGACATGGTACAGGAGCTCTCAACTAGAAGTAAAGAAGTTGGACTCAAGATGAACCTACAAAAAACTAAGATCATGTTCAATAATTTCGTAGAGGAAACAAAAATACAAGTTGACAACATTGAGCTAGAAATTGCTGATTCATATATTTACCTTGGCCAGCTGATTTCAATGGATGGCAACATTATGAAAGAACTCAACAGACGTATTAAACTTGGCTGGAGTGCATTTGGAAGAAACAGTTTTATCCTGAAGGGGAAATTGCCTTTATGTCTAAAAAGAAAAGTCTTCAACCAGTGTGTATTGCCAGTCCTCTCTTATGGATCAGAGACATGGAGTCTAACAGTTGGAGCAATACGAAAGTTACAGACAACGCAAAGGAGCATGGAGAGGTGCATGCTTGGAATAACTAGGAGAGATCGGAAAAGGAACACTTGGGTGAGAGAGCAAACTAGAGTAGAGGACATCATTGTTAAAGTAAAAGGGCTGAAATGGCGATGGGCTGGGCATATTGCAAGAAGAACTGATCAACGATGGACAACAGAAATTCTGAACTGGATTCCAAGAGACCACCGAAGACCTAGAAAACGTCCTCAAACTAGATGGGTGGATGAAATAAGAAAAGAGGTTGGGGTGACGTGGAAACGAATGGCCCAGGATAGACTTGTGTGGAAAGCATTTGGAGAGACCTTCATCCAGCAGTGGATAGATAATGGTTGAATATGATGATGATGATGATGATATATATATATATATACTGCATTTATGACTACCCTATTTTTACCAAATTACAATTACGTTACTCTCAAGCATTTATTTCACGTTATATTACATTTTAGTAATGCTACAGGGACATACTATGTTTTTACACATTATTCTACGTTATTGTACAACTTTATTAGTAATAATTAATGTAGTATAGTAACATAGCAATTGGTGGCCTGCACAAAAGTTTAGACACAGAGGCAAATTATAAATAAAAGCGAGAATTTGCATTGAACTTCGCCGATATTGTATCTAAATAATCCTAGAACCAATAATAAATTGTGCAACTTAAAAGATTACCAAAAGTACTGAAACAAAATATCCCAACACCGTAATATTGGAATCTGCATGCCACAAATGTTTAGGCACATATGTCAGATTTATGCAAATTAACGGCGCGAAGTTCCCAAGTGATCGAAGGGGCGTTTCCCAGAGTTGTTATATAAGGCCTGAAATAATTTAGAATGCTTAGAACGATGCCGAAGTCAAAGCAATTTACGAATGACGAGATTTTGAAGATTTGGAGGCTGAAAACTAAAGGTAAATCTGTTACTCAAATTTCTGTTGCATTGAACCGTTCAAAGCGAGGCATTTATCGAGTGTTATCCCGGGGTGATCAGTATCAACCAAAATCACGATCTGGGAGGCCTCGAGTGACCAGCATTCGGGATGATAGACAAATACGAAGATTGGCTTCAAATGAAAGCCTGTCTGCAAATCAAATAAAAAACACGTTAGCAATGCGAGTGTCAAGAGAAACCATACGTAGAAGGATTGTAGAATGCAGGCATTTGAGATATGCAAAAATGCGCCGCAAGCCCTGCTTGCAATTACATCATAAACAAGCACGACTACAATGGGCAAGGCAGCACATATCATACAGTGACGAATGGCTGCAGGTGTTATTTAGTGATGAAAAAAAGTGGAACTTAGATGGTCCCGATGGCCTTTCGCACTACTGGCACGATCTTCGAAAACGCCCCTTAAGTCGGTTCAGCAGACGTCAAGGAGGAGGTTCAGTCATGGTTTGGGGAGCCTTTAGCTTCAATGGACAGACTTCTTTGGCGTTTTTGAATGGAAAACAAGATTCCAAGGCATACCAGGCAACTCTTGAAAGTCACCTATTACCTTTTGGCGAACTTTTATGTGGACGAAACTGGGTTTTCCAACAAGATAATGCGTCCATCCACACATCCAGGTCAACAAAAGAATGGATGAGCGCTAAAAATATTACAGTTCTCGATTGGCCTGCTCTTAGTCCTGACTGTAATCCCATCGAAAATGTATGGGGCATACTAACGAATGTTGTGTATGCCAATGGAAAGCAATATCCGTCCGTTTTAGAACTTAAAAAGGCTATAGAAGAAGCGTGGTTTAATTTTGAACCAGAAACCTTTCAAAATCTTGTGCTTTCAATGAACGACCGCGTATTTAATCTAATACGAAGTAATGGTGGCTACATTGATTATTAAAATTGTTCATTTCCTTATGCAAGTGCTAAAATTTATGTTTGTGCCTAAACTTTTGTGCCACATATTTTACTTATTTTAAGTTATATATTGCAGCAAGTTCGCTACTGATGTGATTTCTGTTCTCAAATTTTTAATTTGCATATTACATGTGTTCATACTTCGTAATATTAAAGTTCCTACTTCTTCAGTTTTAATAGTATTTTGTTATACTCAAATTTGTGTTGTGTCTAAACTTTTGTGCAGGCCTGTA
>QLNU02014802.1:155083396-155099330 GCA_006491805.2 Dysdera silvatica | reverse complement strand
GTTTTAACACTAGAACAGCCGGATTTTAGACTAACCTAAAACCGCCGTTGGGATCGAATTCACCCTTGTAAGAAATATAAGCCATATTAAAGTAAATGATATTTTTTATTGATAAATGACGTTGAAATGAAAACATATAACAATTTTTAGTGTTTTTGTAGCATTTTTTAGTTTTTGGAATTAGTTTTTTTTCATGCTAATTTTTCTTTGAAGTGACACTATACGGGGTGATTCAAAAGTCAGTCCCCCCACTGTTAATTTTTTAGTGGGTTCAGGCAGATAAACGTCCTTTTGGGAAAGTTCCTTGTTGAAAAGGAACTAACTTTTGCCCTGTGTCGCTACTCACCTCCAGCACCAGGAGGCGCCCTACGGGGGGCAACTCGAAAATTTCAAATGGCAACCCCCATCAAGTTATACCTTGTTTTAAAGGTCTCGTCAAGAAAAAAATGATGACATTTACAGTATGGCGCTATGACACCCATAGCACCAACGACGTGTCCGCAAAGTTCAAAATCGACCTGTATTCTCCTGGCTTTTGATTACGCAAGTATATTCGTAGGCAAATGACAAAATCTCTAGAATGTAAAGCAATGTGTGTTCTATCAGTAACAATTTTAAATTTCGTATTAATCCAATATGTAAAGTTTCAAGGATCGTTTAAAAATATCAATATTTTAATCCTCAAAAACTCAAATAAAAATATTTCCATAGCAACAATAGTTGTTTGAAATAAAAATATTTCCATAGCAACAATAGTTGTTTGAAATACAAATATTTCCATAGCAACAATAGTTGTTTGAAATACAAATATTTCCATAGCAACAATAGTTGTTTGAAATAAAAGAATTTCCATAGCGACAATAGTTGTTTGAAATAAAAAAATTTCCATAGCAACAATAGTTGTTTGAAATAAAAAAAAATTTCCATAGCAACAATAGTTGTTTGAAATAAAAAAAATTCCATAGCAACAATAGTTGTTTGAAATAAAAATATTTCCATAGCAACAATAGTTGTTTGAATAAAAATATTTCCAGAGCAACGATAGTCGTTTGGAATAAAAGAATTTCCATAGCGACAATAGTTGTTTGAAATAAAAAAAATTCCATAGCAACAATAGTTGTTTGAAATACAAATATTTCCATAGCAACAATAGTTGTTTGAAATAAAAGAATTTCCATAGCGACAATAGTTGTTTGAAATAAAAAAATTTCCATAGCAACAATAGTTGTTTGAAATAAAAAAAATTTCCATAGCAACAATAGTTGTTTGAAATAACAAAACTTCCATAGCAACAATAGTTGTTTGAAATAAAAATATTTCCATAGCAACAATAGTTGTTCGAAATCACACGCATCCTCACAAAAAGTATTTCTTTTTACACGAACACACTTCGAAGAAATGGCTCGTCCACTCAGTCACCGAACCGATGCCTTTCTTTTTTACGGCCAGGCTGAACAGAATTTCCACGAAACTGTTCGATCATTTAATGAAGCACATCCTGAGAGACCTGTTGACCGAAAATACACACGGAAAACCGTCAAGAAGTTTTTGAACACTGGCAGCGTCAATGAAGCCTCTAGATCCGGTCATCCGTCCGTTCTGAGGAGCTGCAAATGAACATATTAGCAAACTTTGTTGTGGACCCGATAGAGAGTATTCGAAAAGTTGCAGATGTCCATCACATTTCATACTCGAGAACTGCTGCTGCAGTACCAGTCTACTGCTGCTGCAGTACCAGTCTACTGCTGCTGCAGTACCAGTCTACTGCTGCTGCAGTACCAGTCTACTGCTGCCTCAGTACCCTGATATAACAATTCAAAATGGATCCTTTTGTGAAAAATGTTTGGAGCTTGTGTTTGCCATTGTTTGCATATGGACACGTACTAAAACGCATCTAGGGATACATGATACACTAATATTTTAAGATATTAGACTTTTGCAATGAATTTTGCACATTCCCATGAAGTTGGTGATTTGTACGTATATGACTCAAAGTTGTCCCCTATTTTAGTTATTGCTTTTTAAGTTTGCACGTCAACGACGCAGGAAAAAAAGACGTTTATATGTTTTTAAACCTACTCTTTATTTCTATTCGTAAGTTAATTATTTTGTTAATTTTCAATTAATTCAGATCGATTTACATTTAGTTTTTCGGACACAAATAGTCGTGAAGAGATAATAACACCCATTGTGAGCCTAATGATACAAAAATCGTTTATGTAGACATATGCATCCAAACGTACCACCACCTCCCACTCTTAAAGCGGCTTTAAAACTGACTGATCGTTCACCCTGTTGTAACCTAAACAACTTGGCCGTAATTAATAAATCTCCGGAGCCGAGATTGACGGTGAAAATCGTGGGTACAAACAGTGATTATGATACGCTTCGTCAAACCTGCCACTTGATAAGTTAAATCATTAAAGATATTGCTGAAATTTGGGACCAGCTCAGAGCGTTTAGGTCGTCTGAACCGCATTTAGAAAGATTGGCCATTATGCCTTCCAGTTTATGTTGATGCGGAGTCAGTTGTAATACATTAGTTGCTTTTTTTTTGGATATAGAGGTGTTCTTCGGTAAAATATACTCTATTATTGCTGCAGACCGTGGACCCCGAGTTGGGAAATATGAACTGCCAAAGCCATTAAGTCCGAAACTAATGAGTAAAAGTACGAGAACTGGAACGGTGAAATCTCGATAATCCTGGTAATCCTGGACCCAGTAACGCGAAACTAGGGTCGTTAGCAGCCAATTAAAGGCAACGTTACCCCACCGTTGCTTATTAGCTTCCAAATTTCTTTTTGAGCCTCTCGTAAGAGTTTATTTAATTGGCCATATGTGATAGTAGACGGAAAAACGGCTTTATATCTTCGAGCAGGTGAAGAATTTAGACTGCAGCTTTGTATCTAAAATACCGATATCTAATACTTCGTTCCGCGTCATCGCAGTTCCAATATTATTGATTGCGAAGGCTAGGAGGATGAACACAATGCGCCCACTGACTTAATAAGCATTTCCATTTAAATATGGTTGAATTATCATTATTTTTTCTATAAGGCTACATCATTTTAAAGCACGGATACTAACCATATTTAGAAATATATTACTAACTTGTATGTGATGTGTCAAGATCTATACAAGAATATTGATTGATTGGATGAATTTGAATTAGTATATTAATACGATATGTTTCTTTATAGGTATCTGTAGAAGGAAGATTTTAGTGATATATTTAGTGGGCTATTATCGATTTAGAAGATTATCTAGAGCTAAAGACGACATTGATTGTAACTAGTAAAATTTGATATTTGTCGGAATATACAAGTACATCCCATCTGCAAAATAAAATTACTTTTCAGATATGTGTTTTTTCCTTCATTTGTGTTTCATATTTTCCGATCAGTGTGAAATTTTACTAGTTAAGGCAAGACCTGATCCGTCTTTGTAAGTTGTTGTCATGATGTTAATTATTAACAAAAACTAAATGAGACAGTATTTCCTGAGAATTTGAATTTAGGCAACTTTTAAAAGTATATATATACAGGGTGAGTTCAATCCACCGCACCCACGAAACATTTTTGAAATAGCCATATGTTCACTGATTGGACTAGTTTCACCAATAGGCGCTAACGAGTAACAACTGTGTTGTTTATTTTTCCGAGAAAACCTTTTCATTGGTTCTATACTATCAGAAAAAGGGTAAGCCCAATTTGGCGAATTAGCAAGATATCTTCACCGTGTTACAAAGAACAAAGGTAAAGATGTAAAATATTATTACCCTTCACAGGGATAACATAATTGCCGAATAATGGTCAACACAGAAAATCCTCCGGGGCGAGATTTTTGTGAGTTTTTCGTGGGGGAATTTATTATACAATAATTTTTGCCACCCACGTACATATAGCTCAAACTAGAGCTTTTTTGTTTTGGAGGAAAAAACAAAAAAAAAGTTATAGTTTTAGCTACATATACGTGGGAGACAGTGATGGATTTCTAAGTAGGCATACAAGGCACAGGCCTAGGGGCGGCACTTTTGTGGGGAGGCATCAAAAAGCTTGAAAATAAAATTTTCCAAACTGGACAATGTTGAAAATAATGTTTCTTTTTAATTATTGCCTTGTTTCCCCCAACAGCGATGATACAGGCGACTACTTGAACTCTTCTGCAAATGCAAACTACAGAATCGAAAGACAAAGAGATATGACCATATGATCATATTGTTTACATTACAATATCCGATACTTCCCACCAGAAACGGATATATCTGGTATCAACACCTGGAAATTGCCATTAATTGTTGAGGTTAACTTTCTGACTTCAAGAAAAGCCAGTACGGAAAATTTTTGCAGGTGTCATTAAAGGTAAACAAAACGATGGTCGATGTTGGCATTGGGCTTTCTGCGCAATGTGAACCGCCTTTCATATCTATCACAGTTACTGTGCAGTTTCGGGCTCCTATTTATTTTGATAACACCATTAAAATTTTATGTTTGTGATTGTGTGTTTTTTTTTTCTTTTACCATGCCGAGCAACAAAAGATCTAGATTAAATGGTTCTAAATATAGAAAACTTGCCAACGAGAAGCGGAAAATGGAGGCAAAAATCCTCAAAACTGTGATAAAAGCAGGTAGTTTTTTAAACTAACCAAAAGATAGAAAATGAAGATGCACATAAAACTGATGTGAATCTAGATTCAGCGAACCATGACTAGCCAGACTGCCCTTCAAAATGGGACAATTATGAGTCTCTAGGGGACAGTGGGACACTGTCGCCCAAAGCGGGACTGTCTTATCCGAATCGGAAAGCCTGGTCACCTTACGCATTGACAGAGTTCTACGATCGGTCGGTAAGTACGTATAGTTCATTCGCGGAAAGTTGGCGTACAGGTCCCGTTAGCTAATATAGCAGACGGGTTGTTCCATTGCAGTAGAGGGAAGGGCGTCTTAGCGTAACTGGTTTTTCGCGCGAAAAACCAATTAAACCTTTTTAACCAGTTTAACCTTTAAAATTTTGCACCATGGGCACTTGCCCATTTATAAATCCAGGCCTGGCACATTTTTTACATATATACTAGTAGTAAACGAATGAATAATGAAAAACTTGAAATGATAACGAAAAACAAAATCGATGCAAGTATGCGTACGCGTGTTTTCCCCAAACACGCGAAATATAATATCAGAGGTTCCATGAATCCACACAAAAGTTAGCGTGGATTCAGAAATTGTCACGAATCTACGAAGTTGGCGAATATGGTAGCAATAATTTTGAGTTGTATCTTATTAATTTGAATAATTATATGAAAAATAGCCGTTACATACGAAACGCTAAGAGTATGATATACTTTCTTTTTTACAAATATTCTTTTCTTTGTAAAGGTGGAAAAGGGGCGGCAGTACAGGCTGTGCCTAAGGGCGGCAATTTTATAAATCCGCCACTGGTAGACGGCACAAATTATTGTATAATAAATTCCCCTACAGAAAACTCACGTCCCGGAGGCTTTTCTGTGTTGACCATATTTGGCAATTGTGTTATCCCTGCGGAGGGTAATAATACCTTACATCCTTACATACGGAGAAAGAGAGCGTTGTTTCCTGTCCTCATTCGTCTAGCGGTCCAAGACACTCCGGGCTAAACGGAGGGACCCTGGTTCGAATCCAGGATGGGGAAAGCATCTCTTTTTCTCCAAAAAGAAAAAGTTCTAATTCAAGCTACATATGCGAAGGAGGCAAAAATGGTTGTATAAAAATAGTAAAATTTACAATATTCTTACGCGCGAGAATGATCAGTTTATTAGAATTGGCGGCCCATCGCTATTTTTTAAATCTCTCCCTAATTAATAAATATAAAAAACCTCAGTTTTTAAATATTATGCACTAGAGAACGTTTAGACATCGTCCCATTTGCCTATCCCAACGGTGAGAGGGTGGGGGGTCGCGAGGATTTGACCTCCATCGCCTAGATTTTAACGTGCATTTTTTTTAACATGGTTAATTTTCTGGATTGAGGGTTGAAATAAACCTCACCCCCGACTCCAACTTTCCCGATTAGCCGCGCACTAGGAGAACGCGTTACCACACTGCTCCACCGCAGGGCTTATTTTCTTTCACTTTATCCAATAGATACACTGAACATAAGACACGTTACGAGTTTCACTGGCACAAAGTCAATATTCCTCTTTTTATTGTACAAAAATACGTAGCCTATTAATTATTTGTGGTGGGGGCCTGGACTTCACCCTATGTTGCCCCCTCCTATACTTCGGTCTTTATAAGAAGGCTAAATTTGAATATAATATTCAATTTTTGTTGCTTTTCTCAAGTTATTAAAGGACTTAAGTGGCGGGAAGCGTGTAGGCACTGGCCCCTCTTTGAAAGATAAGGAGGATCACCTACCGGAAATCGAGAAATTAAATATTAAAAAGTAGTTAAAATAGCGCCAATTGCAAGCCTTTTGGCAACACGTATCAAGATAGCTAGTTGGTCTAAAAAGGAGAAAAGCGAACGTGAAGTCGTATTTTAAAAGTTTAGAATACGTCCAGTAATAGCGTGATTGCGTTAACTTATTGGATTTAAATGTATTAGATTTTGAAGTAGCTGTAAAGTTCTTTTTTTTTTATTCGTTAAATTGAAGTTCTATATTATTTTTATTTTATTTCTGAAAGTCGCAGCAGAAAACAATTTACTTTAATTTTTATAATCACATTGCAAGTTGCAATTCGGTTTGTGCATAAAAGAATCATTTATTTTTATTTTAAAAATTCTGTAACGAAGTATCGCTTGTATTCTATTTATCCGTATGAGGATAACATGGAACAGACTATAAATATATTTAATGTGGTTTAGATGCTTTTTGAGAAATTTTCTTCGAATAATATGACATTTTCCCAATACAGAAGAATAAATAAATCTCAAACATTAAATTGTCGAAGCTTTGAAAAATTATGGGAAAGTTTATTATTACAAATGCCAAGCGTTTGACTATTTAGTCATTCAACTTCGAGCTTTCCAATATTTGCTAACAATACCTTGAGAAGTTTTTAATGAGCTGCACACTTTAAGATGATACGATGTCATTGGATGGCTGCTGTTACACAGCTTGCAATCAGGATTTTCAGCCAGGCCAAAGTTAAACAAGTATGCCTGCAGAAAGACTTGTCCAGTTAACATGCGAAATTTTGCAACGGCGGCAGTTCTGGGAGTATCCGGAATAAGTGATTTAGGATGGAGAAGTACGCCCCAGGGCTTATATAAAGCTTTGTTTGAAATTTCCAGATCGTTGTATTTACTAAAATAGTGACGTATAAATAGTTTCGATGAGTGCAATGTCATGGTCCCTCGTGGTCTCTGAAAGATGAACGTGCCTTTCTTGGCCAGCTGATTAGCAATTTCGTTTCCTTCCAACCCAATATGTGCTGTGATCCATTGTAGGCTGATCTTGTCCTTCAAATCATTCAATTTGGAACTACAGCCATAAATGCGCTCGTAAAAGTGTTTTTTATTGTTGGAAATGGTTTCATGTGCCGCTTTAGAATCGGAGAGAATGACAGAATTATTGAAGGCGTTCTTATGGAGAAGGGGCTGATTAAGTGCAACAAATATAGCTTCAACTTCACCATCAAAATGAGAAGTAAAAGATTCTACCGGAATATTAAATAACAAAAGATTACAGAAAACTCCAGCACCAGTACTACAAGCTGTATCAAACAAAGATCCGTCTGCATAGAACTGAAGCCAATTTTCCTCGGGGTATTTGCTGTGGATAGTTTCCAGCGCAATAGCATGGATCCGTGCGAAATGTATCCTCTTTTTATCAATCTCTGTGACTAAGTCCAAATTGATATCATATATATTATTTTACTATATATATATATAGTAAATATATATATATATATAGTAAATATATATATATATATATAATAATATAATATATATATATATATACTAATATAATATATATATAGTAAATATATATATATATAGTAAATATATATATATAAATATATATATATATAGTAAATATATATATGTATATATATATATGTATATATATATGTATATATATATGTATATATATATGTATATAAACTAATTTGCCGTCACGCGTAACTTACACATTAGAAGACATGAAAAGAATTTCCATGGAGTGGGTCAGGAAAACTACGTTCATTGAAAAGCATACAGCATCGATTTAAAGACAACACACTTTCACATAGACAAATTTATCGCTTTCGGGATTATGTTGCTTCCCAGGGTACAACATGTGAAAAACTCTTACGGATGAAAGACGAAATATTTGAGAAGTTTAAAAACGCCGGGAATATGCTTTATTAACAGTTCACGATTCCGATTTAAAGTTACGGTTTCTGAACATTGCAATGAGAGAAAATCTCACAAACTTTAGCGCAAGTGATGCTTTTCTATTAAAATTTTAATAAAAGAGCGTGGCATAACAAGTAGAAGAGTCACCAAGTTCGTTAAGCATAAACACAACGGCTTTGGAAGATAGAGCTATAGAATTCGTCAACATAGTTACAGATGCAATGAGCAACTATCCTTTTGATGACGTTTTAAACACTGACCACAGCGGATTCACTAAAGATCTGGCATCTAAGCGCACTCTGTAGATTAATGGGGAAAAGCACACTCCGAATACCATTCAATCTTCTCACGCCATATCCCATTCCGTAATAATCCGACCTATCATTTCTGCTGCTGGACAATTATTACCACAATTTCTGCTCATCCATCAGGAACCAAAGGGTGTATTCGATCCACGGGTACAGGAAAAGTTATTTAATCTCCTAATGTTATTCTGGAATGTTCCAAAAGTGGTAAAACCTCTACCGAAGTACATAAGATGTTCCTCAGCGAAGTACTCAAACCGAGCATAACATCAAAAGTTCTATTAATTATGGATTCGTGGACAGGTCAAATGGACGAAAATATATTGGATTGCAGTTAGTCAAGCCAGTCTTTCAGAGCAATCGAAATTGATGATTACACCACCTGGAGGGATAGCACTCATACAGTCATACGACGTATATTTTTTTCTTCAATGGAAATATTTCGCTAAACGCTTAACACGATTTTGCCTTTAGCATTATTATGATTATGTAAGCTTATCAGAAAGGAATAACATCACAAAACTGCATTCACTCATTCACAATCAGCTGTCTTCCCCAAAATTCCGTAATATGATAATCTATGCTTGGTGGAAATCAACGTACCCAGTACCCAGTACCCAGGCTTGGGTACTGGGTACTGGGTACGTTGACTAGTACCCAGTACCCAAGTCTGAGAAATTCTTCAATATGCAAGAAATTTGTTTTAACTTTACCGACCAAGTGTGTCACGAAATGGACTGTGATGTCAGTTCATTCATTTGTTGCAGTCATTGCTCAAAGTTATTATGATTTTCTGACTTTTTTATTGATTTTCATTTCCATTAAAAGCGTTTTAAGTTCATCACAGCCAAGAGCGCAGTTATAACTCTGGAAACCCCCGCAGTTAGGTAACTCAAAATTTTTTTTTTCATATCTACATAAATTCATTTTCATACATAAATACTCCATATTCATAATTCAAATCAGTTTCATATGTCAATATTGCAGCGGTAAATAATTTTAATTGATTTTGGAAAGTGCCTCTAAAATTATTTGCAAAGGAACCTCAGCTTTTCCGATGCGCCAGGACTTCACTTCTACAAGACGTAGAAAGCTAAACTTCTAACATGAATAGAAGTAACTCACAGTAAAATTTTGGCGCTTAATGTTTTCCCAGCACGCCAAAACACTGTTTTCACCTGTCATGCAGCGAAGCATCATAGTAGGGTGAGCTCTATTTTCAGTGGGCCGTAGCTCGACCCCCAGGTCGATTGGGCCAAATTTGATTTTGGATCTTTCATCTACTCGGTCATATTGGCCTATAAACCGAAATTCAGAAAAATCGAGCCTTGACAGTTCGCGAGGTTCCCTTGTTAGCTATTGTTTTCTCTTTAAATGAACTGTAGTTCTCGACACAGCATGAACCTTGTTTTAATAAAATCACAGATAGATAAATCTAGATTATTCAACCGTGATGGCTTATTTTGTTTCTTTATTATTTTCTTTTTCCTTTCTGCTCTTGTAAGTATTTTGCTGGATATTAAATCCCAAATATATTTTACTCTGTAACACTTATAAAAATTATTTGATTTCATAAACAATTTAAGTTCTCCATTACGGTAATCGATCTTGAAACGTTGCAAGAAAATCAAGAAAGAAAGTTTCTAAAGTTCTACTTCCTACACCGCGAAGATCACTTCCACTATTAAATTTCGTTCTAAAAACCCTCGGCATCACTTTTAAGATTAAAAAGTATGTGACAGAGAAACGTTTTTCGTGAGGAAAATAAAATTTTTAATCAAAAGTAATTTTAGTTCTTGTGTTTCGAAATTAAATATTGTTTAAATAAATAAAATTTGTTCCTAAAGGCTTCGAATTGCACAATTAGTATATCTATAAATATCTCTCAAATTAGCATACGTATCAGCAATTACTACTCAAATTAATTAAAACTGAATCCAACATCAATCCTTTAATCTCTGATCATAGAAAATGCTAATATTTGTATTAATATATTACGTTTATTCAGACGTGAGTAGAAAACAATGGCGGATATAAAATTCGAAATAAATATACGGAATTACAATTCATAGAACGGCAATTTTTATATTTCTATGGTAATTTCTATTATTCATAGAATTACAAGTTCTAGAAAATTGGTGACAATTTCACTGACGTGTTCTTGAATATATTTTGTCCTACGGTTTCTTTAATACTTTCATATTTTTAATACTTTAACAAATTTTTAGTAAAACTTATTGTTCAAATTTTACTGAACCGAAATATTCCCTTCTGCGCCTATTATTTTTTAAGCAGAGAGCTAGAGACATTCGTTAAATGAATTAGAAAAGGATTTAGTATGTGTTTAGTATTATACTCTGGCCGATAGAAATAGCAGTTATCAGATACATTTAACGATATATATATATATATATCATCATCATCATCATATTCAACCATTATCTATCCACTGCTGGATGAAGGTCTCTCCAAATGCTTTCCACACAAGTCTATCCTGAGCAATTCGCTTCCACGTCACCCCAACCTGTTTTCTTATTTCATCCACCCATCTAGTTTGAGGACGTTTTCTAGGTCTTCGGTGGTCTCTTGGAATCCAGTTCAGAATTTCTGTTGTCCATCGTTGATCAGTTCTTCTTGCAATATGCCCAGCCCATCGCCATTTCAGTCCTTTTACTTTAACAATGATGTCCTCTACTCTAGTTTGCTCTCTCACCCAAGTGTTTCTTTTTCGATCTCTCCTAGTTATTCCAAGCATGCACCTCTCCATGCTCCTTTGCGTTGTCTGTAACTTTCGTATTGCTCCAACTGTTAGACTCCATGTCTCTGATCCATAAGAGAGGACTGGCAATACACACTGGTTGAAGACTTTTCTTTTTAGACATAAAGGCAATTTCCCCTTCAGGATAAAACTGTTTCTTCCAAATGCACTCCAGCCAAGTTTAATACGTCTGTTGAGTTCTTTCATAATGTTGCCATCCATTGAAATCAGCTGGCCAAGGTAAATATATGAATCAGCAATTTCTAGCTCAGTGTTGTCAACTTGTATTTTTGTTTCCTCTACAAAATTATTGAACATGATCTTAGTTTTTTGTAGGTTCATCTTGAGTCCAACTTCTTCACTTCTAGTTGAGAGCTCTTGTACCATGTCTTGGAGTTCTAATGGGTCCGTTGAAAAAATAACAATGTCATCAGCAAACCGCAGATGATTTAAATATTCACCATTTATTTTTATTCCCTTGTTATTCCAATTTATCAGCTGAAAAATCATCTGTAAAGCAGAAGTAAAAAGTTTTGGAGAAATGGTATCTCCCTGCCTCACCCCTTTGCCAAGTTTGATAGTTTTGGTATCTTTATGTAACCGAAATTTTGCACTTGCATTTTTATACACACGTTTCACCATGTCAATGTACACATCCTCAATGTCTGTTGATCTTAAAGAGTTGATGACTGCTGATGTTTTTATAGAGTCAAAGGCCTTCTCATAGTCAATAAATGCAACACACAATGGAAGTTCATATTCATGTGTTCTTTCAATTAATTCTCTTAATACTTGAATATGGTCCACTGTACTGAATCCACTTCGAAATCCAGCTTGTTCTCTTGGTTGAGCTGCATCTAATTTTTTCTGCAGGCGATGTGTTAGCACTTTTGTGAAGATTTTATAAATAGCAGGTATATATATATATATATATATCATCATCATCATATTCAACCATTATCTATCCACTGCTGGATGAAGGTCTCTCCAAATGCTTTCCACACAAGTCTATCCTGGGCCATTCGTTTCCACGTCACCCCAACCTCTTTTCTTATTTCATCCACCCATCTAGTTTGAGGACGTTTTCTAGGTCTTCGGTGGTCTCTTGGAATCCAGTTCAGAATTTCTGTTGTCCATCGTTGATCAGTTCTTCTTGCAATATGCCCAGCCCATCGCCATTTCAGCCCTTTTACTTTAACAATGATGTCCTCTACTCTAGTTTGCTCTCTCACCCAAGTGTTTCTTTTTCGATCTCTCCTAGTTATTCCAAGCATGCACCTCTCCATGCTCCTTTGCGTTGTCTGTAACTTTCGTATTGCTCCAACTGTTAGACTCCATGTCTCTGATCCATAAGAGAGGACTGGCAATACACACTGGTTGAAGACCTTTCTTTTTAGACACAAAGGCAATTTCCCCTTCAGGATAAAACTGTTTCTTCCAAATGCACTCCAGCCAAGTTTAATACGTCTGTTGAGTTCTTTCATAATGTTGCCATCCATTGAAATCAGCTGGCCAAGGTAAATATATGAATCAGCAATTTCTAGCTCAATGTTGTCAACTTGTACTTTTGTTTCCTCTACGAAATTATTGAACATGATCTTAGTTTTTTGTAGGTTCATCTTGAGTCCAACTTCTTTACTTAAAGTTGAAAGCTCCTGTACCATGTCTTGGAGTGTGTGTGTATGTATGTGTGTATGTATGTATATGCATGTATGTATATGCATGTATGTATGTATATGCATATATGTATACGGATGCATATGTATGTGTGTGTGTATGTGCATGCATGCATGTATGTATTTCCAATAGTATAGTTATTTCCAAAATAACTAATACCTTAACATAAATAGATATTTAGTGACGTTTACATCAGAAATATAATATTTCAGGAATTTGTAATTAAACTTGTGTTTGTGAAAATATTTTAGCTTCTTTTAAGAGAAAATTTAATATTCGGATAGTCCAAAGTTTTGCTTGTCTACAATTTATCCCACCTCTTTATTTCAAATAAGTCTGGCTTTACTGCATTTGAAATTTTAGAATATCATAAATATTATTGGCATTCCGAAAATTGTAATTTTATTATATCCGTTCTCATTGGCTTAAACGATAATAGATGCTTATGAGGTGGAAGTGAGAAAACTAATTATCCTTCCAAATATGTAAATGACAGTGCTATAATTTCCACTGGCAAAGGAAAAGTTAATCTGTGAGTCAGGATTCGCATATTTCAAATAATGTCCAACTTCCATTCAGTGTGCATTATCCAACGACGAAAATCAAATCGATTTAATACATCTGAAAAGAATTTTTGCTACAACATAAACAAATTATTCGATTAAAGTTAAAGTTTATAGAAATTTGACATGGACAAGAATTATATTTTTCATGAATGTGCAAAGGTTATGGAACAAAAGTAATGATATATTCTTTAAGGTAGAAAAAATTAATTTAAAAGCGGTCGTTTAAATAAAATATGTGCAAAAAGCCGATGGACTAGAATTCAATAGAATTTTACTTCAGTTCCAAAAAATATATTTGAATGATATGTAACCTTTGATTATAATATCAGTTGAGTACATTTGCAAATAAATGCATTTGTAATAACACTTTAAATTGCAGCATGAATGAGACTTCACGGTTATCACGTATCATTAATTATATTATTCTGATTATTACAATCATACACAGTGGAACCTGGCAAAGTAACCCCTTCAGTAAATTAACCACATGAATAAAGTGACCACATTTTATAAGATAGAACTGGTAGGGACTTCTTTATGCCTATATCAAAATATGCCCTATAAAAAAACAACTTCTCTACGGTGAATATTGCAGCCGAGTCCCAAAGGTATTAACTTGAAACAGGTACTACCCTGCATATATAATTAATTCTATACAACGTAACTGTTTCCATCTCACTGAGTTCTATCACTATGATATCAATTCAAATATCAGTGGTTTCCAGCAGGTGACATAGCCAATACGGCAATACATCGAACACGAGACTCTAAATAATGAGCTCGCTATTGTCTTGTCATATGATCTCTAGTCTTTATCTGCACACGCATTACTCAGGGTGACGTCTTAATTGATAAAGTTCGCCCTTTTCAAATAGTTTAAGATTGTTTTCAAATAACACCATCCTTTCCGGGAAGAGGATCAGTAATTAAGTATAATTTAAGCGTTCTAAGAATCCAGGATCGCCTTTTCACTGCTGAAGACAGCAAATACTTGAATACAGATTACGTTCTACTCTTAATTAAAGAACAGGCTGTCATGAAAAATTAAATTTAAAATATTAATTCTTGATTCTTTACATCACAGTTCAAATTACTGTGTTATATTGACGGATTATAAGAAATTATATTCCGCAGTGAAATATAACGAAACCATTTATAACAGTAAGCATGTCTAAAACTATATATATATATATATAATTATCATCATATTCAACCATTATTCTCCGTGCTGAATGTCTCAAAAATTTTCCACACAAGTTTATCCTGAGCAATTCGCTGCCACGTAACCCAGACCAGTTTTCTTATTTCATTCACCCATGCAGGTCGACGTCGTTTTCTAGTCTTCTATGGTCCTTTGAAATCCAGTTGAGAATTTCGATTGTCCTTCGTTGACCAGTTCTTCTTGCAATATGCATAGCCCATCTCCATTTCAGCCTTTTTACTTTACCAATGACGTCCTCTTCTCTAGTTTGCTCTCTCACAGAAGTGTTTCTTTTTCGATCCCTCCTAGTTATTCCCAGCATGCACCGCCCCAGGTTCCTTGGGGTAGCCTGTAACTTCCATATTGTTGCAATCATTAGACTCCATGTCTCTGAGCTGTAAGAGAGAGAACTGGCAATACACTCTGGTTGAAGACTTTTCTTTTTAGATACAATGGCAATTTTCCCCTCATTATAAAACTGCTTTTCTGAATGTACTCCAGCCAAATTTAATACGTCTATTGAGTCCTTTCATAATGTTGCTTCAACTGAAATCAGCTGGCTAAGGTAAATATGTGAATCAGCAATTTCTATCTCAAAGTTATCAACTTGTATATTTGTTTTCTTTGCGAAATTATTGAACATGATCTTAGTTTTTTGTAGGTTCATCTTCAGTCCAACTTCTTTACTTCTAGTTGAAAGCTCCTGTACCATGTCTTGGAGTTCTGACGGGTTTCTTGAAAAAATAACAATGTCATCAGCGAACCGCAAATGATTTAAATATTCACCATTTATTTTTATTCCCTTGTCATTCCAATTTATCTGCTGAAAAATCATCTGTAAAGCTGAAGTAAAAAGTTTTGGAGAAATGGTATCTCCCTGCCTCACACCTTTACCAATTTTGATAGCTTCGGTATCTTTATGTAACCGAAATTTTGCACTTGCATTTTTATACACACGTTTCACCATGTCAATGTACACTTCCTCGATGTCTGTTGATCTTAAAGAGTTGATGACTGCTGATGTTTTAATAGAGTCAAAGGCCTTCTCATAGTCAATAAATGCCACACACAATGGAAGTTCATATTCATGTGTTCTTTCAATTGGTTCT
>QLNU02014802.1:155057286-155083296 GCA_006491805.2 Dysdera silvatica | reverse complement strand
AAAGCGGAAAACATTTGGCGAGCTATTGAATGCTGGAGTAGCGCCTTTTATTAACATCTGAATACTATTTTAAAAATATTAGTTTTTGCTAATATATAACTGTATACAAATACATAATATATGACACAAGGTATTTTAAATAAAATTTTATTTCAGATACCTGGTAAATCAGCTATCAATATTTAAAAAATAATATCGTAACATATATAAAAAAAAAGTTTTCCTCGCCCATTCTTGGCGGAAACAGGCTTTGGGACGGGCAGAGCGCCATGTTCCCAAGCCTCTTTTTACATCACTTCTTAATGTGCCATGTCTAGAAACTTCCTGACAATGTGACACGTGTTTAGGATTGTGGCTTTTTGTATTTCAATGTAGGTGTTTGGGTCAATGTTGAGTATCTCCAAATTCGTCGCAAGCGTTTTTGGTACTATCCCTGTTGCTGAGATGACTAACGGGATGATGAGGATCTTTTCCATACCCCATATATCTCGTACTTCATGTCTGAGATCTTGGTACTTGGTGATTTTCGTTGTGTAGGTTGTCTGTATGTTATTGGTGTTGGGTACTGCTATGTCGATTAAGTACGTGGTCTTATTCGATTTATCGACGAGGGTTATGTCAGGACGGTTATGTGGGACTGTCTTGTCTGTTATGATTGCTCTATCCCAGTAAAGCTTGTGTGTTTCGTTCTCATGCACGGTCTCTGGCTCATATTTGTAGTACGGGCATTTTTCTGTCAGAAAGCCAGCATTCGCTGCCAATTTCTGGTGGACTATTTTCGCTACTTGATCGTGTCTATGTTTGTAGTCTGACTGCGCAAGGATCTTGCATCCTGCCATCACGTGTTGGATTGTCTCCGATGCCGCATGACAGTGTCTGCATTTGTCGCTTTCTATGTCTTTTCTCTGGATGAATTTCTGATTGTTCCTTGTTGCGATCACTTGGTCTTGGATGGCTAGCATGAATCCTTCTGTCTCTGGCTGGAGAGTGCCTTTGGCCAGCCAAGAATTTGATGCCTTTTTGTCAACGTGTGGTTGTTGCAGGTCATTGTAGTGCCTGCCATGTAATGGTTTTCCGGCCCAAGTTCTCAGTTTCTGTTCGTTGGCTGTTTCGAGGACACGCTCTTCGGTACTACACAGGTTTAGTGGCGTGTAATTTGCATCTGCTTGTATTATGGCTTGGATGAGTGGCGATCGGGGACTCTTCAACTGGAAGTATTGCCTCATGCTCTGGATCTGCTTGTCATGTAAGTCTTTGAGGTCCGCTTGTCCGCGTCCTCCTTCTTCCCGGGGTAGTGTTTGCCGTTCAATTGCCGTTGCAGGGTGTAGTTGTCCGGCTCTTCTCTGGATGGTTCTCATTTTCCGCTGGAGTTGTTCTAGTTCAGTGTTGGACCATTTGATGATCCCGAAGGAGTAGGTGAGCACTGGTACCGCATATGCGTTAATTGCTTGCGTGGTGTTCTTCCCGCTCAGTTTCGTCTTCACAATGCTTCTAAGTCTTTCTTGGAATGCTTGCGTGAGCTGGACTTTGACTTTCTTGTGCTCCTGCTGCCGTTTTTGCATTATCCCTAGGTATTTGTAGGTTTCGCCCTCGTCCAAGGTCTTCAGTAGTCTCCCGTCTTCGAGTTCGATGCCTGGTAAATCTTCTTTGCTATTCTTCTGTATTTTGCACTTATCGAGGCCGAATTCCATTCCTATGTCCTTGGAGAATGTCTCTGTTATACTGATGAGTTGTCGGAGTTGGGTGATTGTTGGCGCGTATAGCTTGATGTCATCTACGTACATGAGGTGGGAGACTTTATGTAGGTTTCTCTTGTCTTTCTTCAGCATGTATCCGTATTTACTTGTGTTCAGCATCCTTGACAAGGGGTTTAACGCCAAGCAGAACCACTGGGGGCTTAGTGCGTCTCCTTGAAAGATTCCGCGGCGGATGGGGATCTCGGCCGTTTCTATTTTACTGTCTGGCGTGTTTAGCTGTAACCGGGTTCTCCATTGTTTCATGCTGCTCTGTAGGAATCGGATGATTGAGGGATGCACTTTGTATATGCTGAGTATTTCAAGGAGCCACGAGTGCGGAACAGAGTCGAAAGCCTTCTTGTAGTCTATGTATGCGGTGTTGAGTTTTCGCTTTTGTTTTCTTGCTTGTTCCAGGATAACTGAGTCGATGGTAAGCTGCTCTTTACATCCCAGAGTCCCTTTCTGGCATCCCTTTTGTTCTTCCGTCATTAAGTTGTTGCTTTCGCTGTGCCGGCTTATTTTTTCAGAGATGCACCCCGTGAGTATCTTGTACAGGGTGTTAAGGCACGTAATGGGTCGGTATTTCGCTGGGTTACTGGTATCCTGGTCCTTCGGTAGGAGGTAAGTTATTCCCTTGCAGAGGAATTCAGGCATTTTGCTGGGGTCTTCAATTATCGCCGTAAGTTCCTTGGCTAATGGGCCATGGGCGCTGGTAAATTTCTTGTACCAGAAGTTGTGTATGCCGTCAATACCGGGTGCTTTCCAGTTGTGCGTACGTTGGATTACCTGCTGGAGTTCCTCTATCGTGATGCCCGTGTACTCCATCTCCTCTATTCCTCTCGTAGCCTCCATTTCTTGCTGAATCCAGGGGGCGCTTTTGTGCTGTACTTCATTGGACCATAGTGTCTTCCAGAAGGTCTCTATTTCTGCTGGCTTTGGGGCTTCGTACTTGTCTTATATATATATATATATATATATATATATATATATATATATATATATATATATAATAACTATATGATATTCAGAATGCATTCATATTCTGGATTAATATCCCATTTCAGCTTGTTGTTTCTAAATTCTTATTCCATTTCCTGGCTAATGGCTTTCAAAATGTAGATAAGCAAATTTGGAGCACAACTGTCAAACCTTGTAAAAAGAAAAATTCTGTTTGATTGGTTAGAGTGAAAAATCAGATAACACAACAGTAAAAATTGTGCCAAAGAATATTTGATGGAAGAAGTGATGCTGGTTACTCTTCATGTGCAATTAAGAGGTGCAAATAATTGGCTCATTTTTGTTAATTCGTAAAATTTCATAGAGAGGTTGATCTTCATTAGACAAGTGAATGACTTCGCTATTATTTCATGTTGAAAAATTATCCACTATCACAATGAACCTTTGCCATTTAAGTAAAATATGTGGTAGATCTGAACCAATATCTCCAATTTGCAATAGTGATTGATAATTAAATATTCTCTTAAAAACACATTTGCACTCTTCCTAAAAACCAGTTTCGTTAAAGGAAGGGAGAGCCTATCCTTAGATGAACCTCGCAAATTAATACCAGGATTAACAGAGTTCACACGTCAACTCTCCTCAATGTCTAATGATTCACCTAGTTAGTCCAAACATTTATTTAATGTAATTCTCAATCTTTTAGTTAGGGTATAAAATGTTTCGTAGTTAATTCCACTTGTAAGAATAAGATTGTATATTTTGTACTTACATCTCACTCCAAGAAGAATCCTTTTACTTAAAGATGGAAGGACCCCATTTGCTGATATACAAAGATAAGCTCCCATGTGTAGACGACTGGCTTTAGTGATGTTAAGATAGCTTCCTTTAACCGTTAGCACTAAATTCACGAAAGAAATGCAAGAAGAGAAAGTATTTATTAGGAGAAAAGGGCACCAATCAATCTTTCTAGTAGCAATAATATTGACAATATTTTCGTATCGAAGAATGATTTATAGAAGATCGATTACATTTGTCCTTGCCGATAGCAATTTCTTGACCATCTTCTCTTCGCCAAGTAACTTCCGGTTCCGGTGAGCCTCTGGCCACGCAGCGGAGACTGACGTCACTGCCTTCCCTGACGTCTGTATCCGAACTGGTTAGTTTTTCATTTAAATAGGGCGGAACTTGTGAAGAAAGAGAACATAAAGAATTCATAATTGAAATATGAATAATTACAAAAAGTAATTTAAACTGTGGTGTTTTCTAATCTTATAGAATTAAATATTTATTACTTTATCACAATAAACCCGATATATAATGTGTAATATAACTTATATTTTTAGTACAGTAGAACCTCATTATAACGGACTATTAGAAGATAAAGGTTGTCCGTTTTAATAAGAGAGAGAGAGAGAGTCCGGTTTGTAACAAATATTTCTTATAGGAATGTAATGCAGTAGGGTATACTTTAATGACAGGACAGCACGTAGTTCGCTATAAAAAGTGTTTATTAAACATACTTTTACAAAGAAACAAAGCATTCCTAAAAATATTCCGATCATCTCGAAATTTTACATGCAAATTCCTTTAGACTAGGTAGGATTTAACTTTTTAAATTAATTTTCTTATATTTTCACAAAAGACGTTAATAATATGCCACATCGGACAACATTCGTTGTTTTTGCAAACAAAATTGTTAACAAAAGGTAAAATTTACTAACTGCATTAGATCAGGCGACCAAAGCGCAGAATTACAGTTCACTGTAAGATTTTTCTCAATTTTTAGATTTTTTTGCTTTATTTCCCTAAATTTCTCTGATCTGAAGTTATTACACAAGCATTATCATTACCAAATCAAACAAAAATGTTTATGTTTTCGTGCATAACCAGTGCAGCCATTTATGTGCAAGCACTTATACAATTCTTGTGGGATCCAAGATTCTACTACTTATAAAATCAGACCCTCGTAATAGAAATTGGCAGAAAGAACAGATCTGGATAAATAAATTAGATTAATAAATAAATAAATAAATTAGATAAATAAATAAATAAATAAATTAGATTAATAAATAAATAAATAAATTAGATTAATAAATAAATAAATAAATTAGATTAATAAATAAATAAATAAATTAGATTAATAAATAAATAAATAAATTAGATTAATAAATAAATAAATAAATAAATAAATAAATAAATAAATAAATAAATAAATAAATAAATAAATAAATTAGATCAATAAATAAATAAATAAATTAGGATTAATAAACAAATAAATAAATAAATAAATTAGATTAATAACAAATAAATAAATAAATTAGATTTTCAATAAATAAATAAATAAATTAGATTAATAAATAAATAAATAAATTAGATTAATAAATAACAAATAAATTAGATTAATAACAACAAATAAATTAGATTAATAAATATCAAATAAATAAATTAGATAAATTCGGATTTTCTGTAGGGTTTGGATGGATACATTACCTATAATCAATAACAAGGCTGTTTGGTTTAAATGGTACCGAATAACATTCAATATTGATTCCGTATCAATCGACTCACAATATTGAAGCGCAGTTGGGAAATTATGTAATAATACTAATACTTTATTGATTGTTACTTTATACGTAAGAAATTTTTTGGTAGGGAAATGGAAAGAGAAAGCCATAACGTGGAAAGCTATTAACGGGGCTCTCTTTCCAAATCGTTTAGATTAGTGGTTTCCAACCTTTTTCGGTTCACCACGTCTTTATTGTATCTATAGGCTTTTAACGGAACCTGTTGATATTCGAAAACCACATTGGCATTGTTATTTTTGATGCGCATAGGTTAGGAACAATTTACCTAGATTAGAATCAGCGCCTCAGTGTTTCGGGAACGGCCTTCTAACTCACTGGGACTAGGTTCAACTACCAGGTAAGCTTGGTCCTATGTAAACGTATGATGGGGCGTCAATCGTCTATATGACGCCCCTGTTAGGGGCGGATGAAGGGGCGGGGTGGCGATTGCCCCTCCGTTGAATGAAAGTTTAACATTAAAAAGGTATACGGTAAGGGTTCAATGAAGTACCTTTTCCAAAAATCAGGTCATTAATCGCCCCTTTGAAGGACCTCTAAATCCACTCCTGGCCCTTGTGGTGGAATGGCTGACATTAATTTAGCCTTCGGCTGGAAATATAAAATTACCAGACACCAACGTGCTTAAAATACCTGTCAATGGTGCGCGCGTAGTATCAAAAAGGTTATTGTCGACATAAAAGTTAACAGCAACCAAAATAAAAATATACTATTCAAAGAAATGAAATATGTATTATCCAGTTTAATTAATCTATGTTAATTTATGGTTGAGCACAGATAAATTAAGCTGAAACTTTAATAATATATGCTGCACTCCTCATAAATAAACTTGATTACAATTTAGATATTATGTTTATCAAACACAAATCCAATTCAGGCCTGTAGCTTGTTACTGAGGGGGGTGGTGGCGGCTCTGGTGGTTACAGGGGGTTAGAATGTTATAGGGAGGGGCTTAAAATACATTAATATTTTGATGTATTTTATTAATATATTTAATAATACCACATATTTAAGTATACAATTATATTCAACGTCATTGAATAAACTACTTAACGTAATTTTTTTGCATTAAAAACTTACAGAAGTATGCTAAAATTTTTAATTTCCCTTATCTTGCTTATAGACATGAAGACTCAAACTTCTGTAAGAACATGATATGCATACCATCTACTTTAGAAATCTATTTTTTATATATATTTAACGTCAAAGAATAACTTCCACTCTTATGTGCAACTTTAGGCAAAATAAAAAAAAACAAAAAAAAACAAAATTCTCAGGTAATTTATTTTGAAAAACTATTTTCCAGGTTGGGGGGTTTTAGCCCCATTTAACCCCAGGCTGGCTAAGGCTCTAATCCAAGTTTCTGAAAAGGTAAACAAAAATTTGACGTTATGCCAAAAATGTAGTATTTGTTGACGAAGAAAGTACATTTCTTTGGTACGTTTTGTGAAAAGTCATTTTTACTGCAGCGCCGTCTGTGGCGACCAGTCAGTTTTCCAGAAAACAGATCGGGTGCTAATCGAATAAAAATAAATCACGATACAATGACAGAAACTGGAACTCGCGACAACCTAAAAGCTTGAAATAATAATCTGAAAAGGTAGTATTCGGATTCCATCGCATTTGATTCTTCTTCCTTTTATTACAAGTTTGATAACAAAACTGACATTTTTAAGTACGCTCCGGCGCATAATTTTCCCATCTTCATATTTTCAACCAAGTAATCAAAAACTACTAGGATTCAAGCTCAGACATTGTTCCTTCTTTCTTTTCTATACTTTTTTCTTTTTATTCTTGTAAAAATATATCTCCCATGGAAATTTTACGCCCAAGCTGTGATCTCAATCTAGAGGGGCTCAGTGTTTAATGGCCCAGGGAAAAACCTCTACAATAGCTCTTCCGTTTTTTCTTTTGTTGTTCATGTATCCTTCCATAACGCTGCATGATATTTTAAGCTGAACCGGCAAGTTCAGAAGCTCTTTTGAAAATGTAACTGTTTGAAAAGCGGAATCGCAATTTTTTTTTCTCCCTGAGCACGACTGCCAAAACAAAAGACGTTAGAATTCTTTATCCGGGTCATTTACTTTTGTATGTATTTTGCATATCGTATTCAATTTATTTATCAATGGTAAAGCAGTTCTAAAAAGATTTGTAACATAGAAAGAAAACGTAATTTCATTCTACGACTTTAAATTAAAAAAGTGCTTTTCAATTTCTACGTTTCATAGATTGAGAAGCCCCTAAACACAACTAATTTATAAAGTCCTACAACCAAATAATATTTCTCCATCAGCCGTATAATAGCCTTCATTTGACAAAGGGAGCAGTTGGCTCCCGAAACGTCGTGTTTTTAAACCTTACGCCAGTGTCGAAATAACTGTTTGTTATGGAATCTCCTGGTGAAACTCTGTATTGTTTCGTTAATATAATTAAAATATACATCCGACCTTCTTAGTTTACAGCTATTGCTGCAGCCTTCTAACACAAGATAGCTCCCCACCCCGTGGATTTTTTTTAACCGCCGAGTGTGCTCGACATTTTTAATGTACCTTATTTTGTAGCAAAAATTGCGGCAGTTAATCACTGTATTACTTCATTTCATGGCAGACGGCGGAACTTACTGTAAAAAGGTTGCCGAAAACTGTAATGTGCGCACACTCCTGAGCTGCAATGACTTCTTTATAACATTCTGACTTCGCTGATACAATGTCATACCAAACGATGCGCGTGGACCCAGTGGCGTGGATGCTTTGGTTGGCAACGTCTGGAGCGAGTTAAATATGGTGTCCGTTAAAACTCGTTAGCACTCCTTTCCACTAGTCTAATATTGAATTTTTTTTTGCGTTTAAGAATTTGGCGCATGGGGCTTTTGCCCCGGTGGCATCTTATACGTGTGGACCGGATTTTGGGTCTCCAGAGCCGTCGAGATACCTATATTAATAACTGGATTGTTTAAAATTAGAATGACCAAGTACCATTAAATCAAAATTTGCCTTTACGAAACGATGTTGAGTAGGTACCACCGCTTTTGAGCGGTTTGTTAATCGCTCAAAGTTGTCTGATTGCTTTTATTATATTTACGAAACGAATTTAAATTTGGCTATATTATATGTGAGGATTATTACTTTTAAGGAATACTACTACATGATGAAAAATGAGCGTATAAGCTTCTATGTCTAGGCGTTAGGAAGGGCTATTTTAATAGAAAGACTTTGTATTCATAATTTAAAAAGTGCAGTTGGTCATCTTTAATTCTAACGCTCCAATTTTTGCTTTTTATAACTTTATAAAGGGCACCGCCCATGACATGAATCTAAAACTGTTAAATTTTTTGATTGTATGGTTAACTATAGCTGAAAAGCTATTATAGCAATCAAATTAGATTATATATGTCAACCATATCCCGTTATCCAAAAATAAAGAGCAGCATGTGCTAAAATCTTGGTATTGAGATATTCACGCCAATATATTTGAGATTTCGCTTGGTTTTATAAAAGAGAGCAACAGTTTCCAACCGACTATATACACTCTATAACAAAAAAAAATCGACGCACCAAGAAGGAGTTGTCCGATTGCGATAAAAATTGGTGGATGTGAAGAACATACATAGAAAAAGAAACGATTAAAATTTCAGAACAATTGAATGATTTATTGCAGAGTTTGACCGTTACAAAGGGAGGAAGTCAATAAGGCGTTGGTCCACCTCTGGCCTGGATGCAAGCTGTCACCCGGCGTGGCATAGACTGATAAAGATCCCGGATGGTGTCCTGCGGAATTTCTTGCCAAATTGTCTCCAACTGTCGGGCTAAATCGTCAACATTCCGGGATGGTTGCAATCGCCTTCCCATAGCGTCCCAAATGTGCTCTATGGGAGAGAGATCAGGAAACCTAGCTTGCCAAGGAAGTGTTGGGCAAGCTTGAAGACAATTCATAGCAACACGTGCCGTGTGCGGCCGGGCATTGTCTTGTTGAAACGTAAGTCCAGGGTGTCGCAAAAGGAACGGTAACACAACCGGTCGTAGAATGTCGTCTACGTACCGCTGTGCTGTAAGTGTGCCAGAAATGACCAGCAAAGGGGTCCGGTATCAAAGGAGATGGCACCCCCTGACCATAATGACCTGTTGTGGGCATGTGTGGCGTGCAATAGTAAGGGCAGGATCCCCACGCTGCCCTGGACGTCTGCAGTTGTCGTCAGGACACAGTTGGAAACGGGACTCGTCACTAAAGACTATACGTCCCCAGTCAGCGCAGTTCCAAGTTGATCGAGCCCGGCACCACTGTAATCGGACTTGACGGTGTAAAGGCGTGAGAGGTAAGCGGCGTAACGGTCAGCGCGAGCGTAAATTCCGCTCTCTCAGTCGTCTGCAGAGGGTCATGTTGGACACATGTGTGCGGGCCACACGTTGGATAGTTGATAACGACGAATCCGGTGCTGTGACAGCTGCTCTGACAATCGCTCTGTCTTCCCGTTCTGTTGTGGCCCTAGGTCGACCGCTGCTGACCAACATTTGCCAGCACCGTCCAATCGTCGCATCGCTTCGACCCACATGTCCAGCGATTCTTCGATTCGTCCAACCAGCCTCTTTCAAACTCTGACATATGCTCGTAATGAGCACGAATCTTTCGGCGAGGCATTGTTACAGTCGACGTAAGATATCCGCAGTCAAAATGCAACAGAAATTTTGACCACATATTGAGAATCGCTCCTTATATACACCTGCTGAATGCGCAGTTCCGATGCGCTGGAGTTCCCGCTATTCATTCATTGGACACCAAATTTTAATCATTTGCATGTTCGGTCAAAATGTCTTTGCATACGAAATTTCATTACAATCGGACAATTCCTTCTTGGTGCGTCGATTTTTTTTGTTATAGAGTATTAAAATGTTGGAACCGAAATGCGACGCTTGTGTTCTTGACGTATTTCAAACACCTTGGTGCGAAAGCCTTAGTATCAAAATTTTACCATTTGTACCCCTTCTTTTCCGTGTTAAGGATGTGTAAACAAATGAATAGAGTTCGGTTATAACGAGCTCGATTGCATAATTAACCCAGTTATTAAGCCAAAATTCTAAAGTCTTCTTGAAGATTATTTTTGTATAATTATGTATCGGATAAATTATCACTTTGTTATTGAGTCCAAATTTACCTAGCCCTTGAATACCACTATAACTAAATTCGAATGTAGATTAGTTTCCTTCCTTCTCGCTCTCTCTCTCTCTCCATCTCTTTCTCTCTTTATGGATGGACAGACGCATAGCTAACACGTTTCTTTACATATGGGAACTGAAAACAATGAGCAGACTGTGAAAAAATTGCAAGTACAGGGTGTGTCAAAATTTCGTACAAAAGGAACAAATAAAGATAAAGGATTACGGTTTGCACATGAGGATTTCTAGAAATATAGGATTTTTTTAGTCACAAAAAATATTTAGTTTAAAAGTCACCTGAGGACGGCGCTGATACCAAGTTATTTAGCAGAAGTATGGAAAGCAGACTTGCAATAAAAGACTTGGATTAACGGGGATTGTTCATTCGCATCCAAAAGCACTACATAATTGGAGTCGTTGCCAAATCGTTGCCTTATCGTTGCCAGATCAAGCGTTGCTTATGAAGTTCTTCTACCTGAATGTTGAATTAGAAGCCACTGCGTTGCGAAAATTTCGTACAGTGAAACAACTGAAGACGAGAAATTGCCACATGTCATGTGTCGTTCACCTTAGTTATGTCATACAAAGTTTTGGAGGTCATATTGAACAACTGTTGCAATAATAAATCGATGGAATGCACAGTTGTCCTGTCCATTGTCTTTTGGAGTTTTCAGCACCATTTGTAGGTGATTTTTTGAACTAAACTCGTTTTGCTTTTAAAAACCGATTTTCCTAGAAAAATTTCTTTACAAACCTCTCTTCTTTATCATTGTTTGTTCTGTTTTTAATGATTTTTTAAAATTATTGCGGACTTTTTGAACACCCTGTACTTTAATAAAATTTAACAATAATTAAAGAAAAATAATTAAATTTGTATATAATCCTTAAACAAAAGACTTGTTATTTTCTCATAAAGAAAAAGATTAGGTATAAGTAAAATTATTACAAGCCTTTCTGAACAAAGGAACGTTTTGGTAAGTAAAATAAAGAAAGACATGTGGTAACATAGAGCTAACGTACTTCCCTAACATGCAGAAAATCCGGATTTAGGCTCCGCTCGTCATAAAATATTTGCAAATTCGTTTACTCCACAAATCTACATACCGGATTTAGATTTGTTAAGCCACAAAAGTTATGATCCCTCTGAAATAACTGTGACAGCATGACCTTAATTATTTTTGAATTATAAAAACACAAACAATAAAAAAAAAGCATTTTTGTGTTTGGGTTTTATAACGGAAGATCTGCAAGAGTAATGCTTCAAGGGACCTACGGTTTTTCGAGGAATCGGAACTTCTGTCGGTCTGGAGAACTAACCCCTATCAACGACATAAAATTAACATTAGAAGAGCCATAAATCCCTATTCAGTTAATTGTTAATTTGTTTTTGTTTTTAAAAACTCATGTACTTACCAACAACATCAATATATCCGACTTGATTCATCATTGGAATGGTATTCACCTGACACATGTACTTGCCTCTATCCTTCTCCTGGACATCGTTTATGTGCAGCCACCATGTCCTGTAGCTGCTACTATGAGTAACTTTGTATTTCTTGCTCCGCGTAATTATGCGGTTGCCTAACGTTAATAGTGTAAAGCGATGGATCCACGCTACCTATGAAGAACGAGAATTTTATGGCATATTTCAGCATGCATAAACTTCCATATGCTCGAGCTTTAAAGCCTACTTACTCACAAATAATACACAGGTGACAATTTACACTTACGCGACATATGACGACATAAAATAACAGACACTAATCCGGGAATAAAAGAAAAATAAATAAATGACTCACTTGTCAAAAATGAGAAATTATGATTTCTAGCCGAAAGAAAATAATATCCGTTACTATACAGGGTGTCTCAGCACCAGGGGTATAGGGTACACTTAGAAGAACAATATTTGTCATAGAACCTAGGGTCGCAAACCACTCACAGAGCTAGTTCTAAAACCGTCCAGCATGCACAAATAGTGACAACCACTTCCTAAAAAGCGCCAGATAAAACTCTGCTTAGCTGCTCACGTGCATAGATGATTAGGACATCTCATTTTGCGCTTCTCATGCACTGGTTGTCACTATTTGTGCATGCTGGACGGTTTTAGAACTGGCGCTGTGAGTGGTTTGCGACCCTAGGTTCTATGACAAATATTGTTCGTCTAGGTGCACCCTACCCCTCCTAGATGTTTGCAACCCTGGTGCTGAGACACCCTGTGTAAGCTCGCTTAAGTAACTAATGAGCAGTTAAAGGCAAACCTAGATAAGGTAAATAGAAGAGATCAAGTATTACGTAAGCACTTTTGGCTGTTTGCCATTGTGCTTATTTTCTTATGTTGGCTTATGTTAATATTTGCGTACCAGGAAGAGGGTTTGAAATGGCCAAAATATTGCTTACGTAATACTTGAACGCATCAACGTAGAGTTTACAAATTCATTCGTGGGGAGAAGTCATATATTTTGTATATTTATACATTACAATAAATGTAAAATTGCAGTTTATTTCAAATTATTGAGGGGCTTAGGCTCCACCACCCTATATAATTCTATGCCTATTCTTGAACACTCCCAACTAACCAAATAACGTACATTTCTAATCATTTAATTTAAGTAATAGTTTGGTGGATGTTGTCTAAGACACGAATAGAGCAGGTATTTTTGTTTGTTTGGATTTTTATGGCGCAAGAGCATCTGGGCTATACTGTGCCAAAAAAGATATATAAGTATGTTTTGTTATAGCGTCTTTCTCGCATAGAATACTTACCTCATAGTAACTCCAGCTTTGCTAAATTTTTAGGTCGATGGAATGGATCACTCAATAAAACGAATCTATTTGCACCTTCGTTTTAAAAATAAATGTACATATAACACATACGTCAAACGCATATACTTGATCATGTATGTGTGTGTGTTGGCACACACATGTACAAATACGACTTAACTAAAAGGCTGATCTGCAATGACTTGATAGTAGGATGGCGATACAGAGATTTTTTACGTGAACGACACCAGCTTCTTCCTACACAACTTCACTACCATATTGTAGAAAAATGGTAAAGCGTTTTTATACCGCACAGGTAACCCTGATTCTATAGGAAGCATAGCAAACTTTTACAGACTGCCGATAACTCTGTAGTCCTGAGATTTGTTAACCCTGGAGATAAAGGTTCGGAGTCCTCAGTAGATTGAACCTTTCGGAATAGAATGAAACTACCTGCATTTATATTATAAAAGTACGAATAAATACATCCTCAATGGACACAGACGCTTAACCGTGAAGCTTATAGAGATGTGATTTTATAAATGCAAATAAGTTCGTACATGGGATTACATATCTTGATAAAGATGAACTCATCTAAGAGCACAATACTACTTACAAGGAAAGTACCCCATAGCAACCCCTCCGATTTGCTTAAAATTTTCAAAATAGGTTCAGACCAATGTTTAAAAGATAATCCCCATGGCTATTCATGCTCAAATGAGCGGATGCAAAGTTATTGAGTTATTAATAGTGTTGTGTCCTTCGCGAACGAATCGGTCACTTTGAATCGGTCATTTTCAGTCGGTCATTTTGGACGAATCATTTTTGAATGAACCGGTCATTTTGGTTCGTCTTTCAAGTGAACGAGAGGCAAGTCGGGAATTTAAAATGAACGTTCATCAGATTAGTCAACTTTGAAGATTAAACGCCTTCTACATTGCTATCAATTTTTATAGCTATATTTAGCACTTCATTTTTATTCTCTCTCTCTCTCTTTCTCTGATCTTTTCTATTAAATTTGATGCTGTTATTTTTTATCTTATGTCTGCATAATGCTTTTTGTCTTCTGGGTATACCACCAGCGATATTCTCAGAAACACATTTCTGTGGCTTGGATCATTTTCTCCTCTTTAATTTTAATGTTCACTATTCACATCTTATGTAATAACTAAGTTTATTTACACATGTGAAATACATACTTGTTACAAACAGTAACACAAATTGAAAGTATTACATCAGACGTGTGGGTCCTGAGTAAATGCTGAAGCATAACCAGCTCAGGACTCTGATGCATTAATTCCACGCATAGACTCCATGCGTTAATTCAAGGATCAGATTTTGAAACAAAATCTGGACCAACGATATAGAGTAATTAAAAATAAGCATAGGAATATATCAGTATATTCTCGGAATCCTTTGGCAACGACGTGTAAAAAACTTAAATTTTTCAGTGCAACCACTTATCGAAAGACAAGCCCATGCAATCGCACAGCTAGGACAGTTGGTTCACGGAAAGAAGTCCGGTGGAACAGTTAGAAATAACGGGAGGTGACGTCACAAACGGGCTAGTTGCTTACATCAGAAGAGGACTCTAATTTCAGAATTTGTTTTTTGTGGACGTTTGTCGGCGCCAAAATCAAGTTCTGAAATTGGAGTCCTCCTCTGCTGTAATGGGAAAGCCCATTTGTGACGTCACCTCCCGTTCCATCAGGCTTCTTTTCGTGAACGAACAGTACTAGCTTTAATTGATAATGTTTGGATCGTTATCTCAAATTGCAAATTGTCGCCAATAAAAGTAATTTACTGTTTCGTTCTACAAAAAATTTAACTGGGAGCTTTTATTTTAATATTGGTGTATTTGAACAAATACGACACTTCGGGAACTCATTGCCTCTTTTCTTGATCAAGAAAAGACCTTTTAAATCAATTGGCTGAAGATGTTTTTAAAGAAGACCACGCGCCTGACCGTGATTCTACAAAAGTTCTATAAAAAAATATACAAATTTAAGTAATACATTTTTTCAGAACATTCAAAAACTTGGCGCTTCAAAATTCGTGCCATAACACATTAAAACTTCTCTCACATTCTTCTAAGGTTTGCACTATATCATGAATTTAGAATTCCCATCGGGAAACACAAACCGAGTTCTCCTAGTTGAAAATTAGAAATCCTATCCTAAACCATCACAGAATCCAACCTACAATCACTCCAGAACTATAAATAACGTCAAGCAATAATTCTCACTGCGTCATCCCTCAACGTAAAAATTCAAAACCTAAACGTTTGTTCACTGATTGTTTAGCTCCGATGACTCTTTAAAACATACACATACTAATTCCCACCATGTAAAACCTTGCGACACAAATACGAACATTTAAGAAATTTATTTCGTGATTTCATTTATATCCATCCATATATCTTCATTTAACTCTCCTCTTTCCCTGATTTACATGAGAAAGGGAACTGTTAGCTCCCAGCTGTCGTATTTATTAATGAAAGAGATGTCATGTTTTCTACTGAGTGCAATGCTGCATGATCTCTGATTATTAGAAAATTCAAAGAAAGAAAAGTAAGAGAGACAAAACTTTGTCAAAGAATGGCTAGAATACAGCCCTTAGATTAAGGTTGTACTTGCATGAGACCAGCAAAACGCTCTGGCTGATTTAAAAAATAAAAATACAATTCCAAGGTATGGTGGATTAGGTACGCTTCAGTAAATGAAATTATAAAAATATACAATTAAAAGCAGAATACTGCATAATGAAATAACGAAAATGAAAACAATGTGCAAATAATGTCGTATTTATGGATTAAAGAAGAACAACGTTTCAGGCGTAGGAGAATTTTTTTTATCACATTATTCGACGTACGTTTCGGACGGACAACAGCCGTCCTTCAACAGAACTGAAGTCCGAAACGTACGTCGAATAATGTGTTAAAATTTTTTCTCTTACACCTAAAACGTTGTTCTTCTTAAATCCATTTATACTGCATAATGTTACGTTACCAATCACCATAATACCGTATTTGTTCAAAAGTAACCGTTTTGAACTAAAATTCATCGTTATAAAATTTAACCTTTTCGGTGAAAAAAAGATGTTTTTATGTTTTTCTTTTCAAATGTTGATTTTTCATCATTTTAAATAACACGTGAATTCACCGAAATTAGGTTGATGTAAGCAACAAACTTTCCGTTATGCTGACTGGATAAAGAATTTAATCTATTTCTAATAAAGTTATACTACACCTTGGAGCTGCAGCAAAATTGGAAAATAAGGAAGGGTTGATTAATTGCTCTTGTATACCTTTTGAGCAATACTGCAATATGTCCGTCATTCCATCGATTTGTAACTATTCAATGATTTAGGATAAATTTTCGAATAACTGTCAAAGTTGTCTGAAAATGAATTTGAAACCTTGGATTAATGGAACGTTCAACGACAAATAAATTGGGTATTTTTATAATTGTCTCGGCACTTTCTAAACTTCCAACTTCTCTCTCTGATAATTTGAATCTTTGGAACTTTTTATGATATCACATTGAATAATATATTTAAAAACGAAGCAAATGTTCCTTGACAATCGGAATTAATGATATTTCGCTTTGTGCCAGCAGGAAAAGCTGACGCCAGGAAAAGCTGTTGTTTTCACTAAAAGGTGTTAGTTTCGTTAACAATTACTGCATGCAAATCAATTGCATATTTATGTAACATATACATCACACTTTTGTCTACATTTAAGAACTTTTTGAATTCCATTTTCGTATTTTTACTTGACTTTTAAAAGACGTGTGAGCCATATGTAATTCTCCATATGTAAAAGCGGTGCCCCGTTCTGAGATATAAATCAACTGTATTAACAAATAGAGATTAGTTAACCGAGCAGCTAATTAAAAAAATGGCTTTCACTGTTTTAGATCAAATTATCAACAGAAATGGCAGTTTATGGGTACATAAAAATATTTTCCTAGCAACGTTAATGAATTGCCGGACAAAGGACTGAAAGATACACGCCATTAGTAAAATACACGAAAAGCCATTCATATTCTGCTAATTTTAATTGATTTCGTGCCAATGGTGTTCCGCTTTAAAAGACAAAATATGTTGACTAACTATTTTTAGATGGAAAGCAGTGCAAGTCCTCTTTACGACGAGGCGCTTTCTCCTTTCAGTGGAATGGAAGAGGTAGAAAGAAGAGGAAATGGAAGACAAGACTAGGACCGAAATAACTGATATCTTTCATCGTGGATGCACTCGCGTCGTCTTGAACGGATCTGTCTAAAGGAAACTAGAAAATTAATTGAAAACAAAAGTGAGTCTTCCTATCTTGAAGAGGAAGAAACGGATACTAGAAATAAAAAAAAAAAATCAGACAAGAAACAGATCCACCCTTATTTGTCTTCAACTCCTACACCGAACACTACCCCATTCTCCGGACAACGAGATTGAGAAAGAAGAATTCCAATAGATTTTTCCCCCATTGATTCCTTTTCCGGAGGGAAAACCGACCGGGTCATCTTTTTAGTTACGCTCCAAGTATCTCCAGTTTTTCTTCGAATCCGGGACTTTGTCCAAGAGGGTCACAAAAATAGATGTTTGGTATGTTTTAGACTATTGGTGGTCGCGTTACGGTTACGCTGTAGAAAAATCGATGGCGAACAGAAACATTAAAAAATAAGGTTTCACTTTTTCTTGAAATTATAGCCATTTTTAACCCAGTGAAAAGTTTTTGTAAGTCTACTTGGACCATTAACGGCCTTCTTTCAATTCTATTACAATGTAAAAGATCGTTAAAATAATATTAGGAAAAACACGTTCCGATAGAAACATCAGCACTTTTCAACTAGCCGATAGAAATAACTACTTCGAGAAATATGAATAAGTGCGAAGAAAAAACAAACGGGAATCGTTAGAAACGCATTTTCACTTTCAAGCGTAGTTACATATGCTTAGGTTGCCGACATCAAAGCAAAATTTTGCAACTACACAAATAGTAGTGAATAAATTCTTCGATTTCCGATTATATGTTTTTCTAACGGTATTCCAGTTTACTGCGAAATTAAATATCGATCGAATGGTAATCAATATTTCTCGCCTCCAAGTTGGGTTTCTGATCCGAAATGTGATAATTTTATATGCGTTTACGTCGATCGTTGGAGAAGATATGTTTTCCTCATTTAATAGCTCTCATACTTTTGAACAAAATGTGTATTATGATAAAACCAGAAAGTAAGTTTGCTCAAGTATTTCTCCAGGGCCATGTTTCCAAGCAATCAAACATGACATGTGTCTACATGTTTACATGACATGTGTCTACATGTTTACGTGACATGTCTACATGTTTACGTGACATGTGTTTACGTGACATGTGTCTACATGTTTACGTGACATGTGTCTACATGTTTACGTGACATGTCTACATGTTTACGTGACATGTGTCTACATGTTTACATGACATGTGTCTACATGTTTACATGACATGTGTCTACATGTTTACATGACATGTGTCTACATGTTTACATGACATGTGTCTACATGTTTACATGACATGTGTCCACATGTCTGCATGTGTGTGGCAGCAAAAAGCTCAAGAATAAAAATTTCTGAAGTCGACAACTTCGAAAATGACGTTCTGTAGTACAAAGATAGCGTAACGGTTGACAAAATTTTATACCTGTGATCTGATGTAAATTGTGCATGAATAGGATAAAGTAGATTTGCACGGTATCAGGTTTAAAGCGCTTTTGATGGGATAGTTAATAAATCCCTTTGCAGACATTGAGGATCGGCAACCGAGAAACCAAATACAATTAATTATTATCTAAAGATATTATTTAAAATATTATGTTTTAAATAACTGTGAAAAAACATCTTCATGAGCAGAATGTTAAAGATAAAATGTTAAAAATATGATGTGTCTGATTTCTTTTCAAAATCTTGGTTCAAAAGGGCGGAAACGCAACCTGTGTGTGGCAATTTTCTGAATCTGCTACAGAATCTCACCTATTTCAGCGTCCTGCTTATATACATTGCCAAACAACTGTTTCTTTATTCTTAATGTATGCTTCCGTCATTGCGAAATAAGTTTAGGCTTTCACAGAAACCCATAAAAATGCAACTAATTCGGGAACCTGAGAAATTCTGTTTTATGACCTCCCGTGAAGGCGCGCTAAAACCTAGCTTAATCTTAAACAAGTTATCAGTAACAGAAAACAGGCCTTTGCCAAAATTTCAACCGTTCAAAATTCAAGAGAATATTTATTACTTCAGCCTACGACCATTCGTTACGGAGAAATAAAAAGGGCTTTACGAGATAAAATAAATTACAGGCGGCAACGAAGAGAAAATTAAACGAAATTTGATACGAAGACATTGAAATCTTAGAAAAAGTCTCAGAAGAACAATAAATCCATAGTTTCCTCCTTTCTAGTAACCAGAATCTTAACGGTGGCTTTTATTTCAAAATTTTATATTTCCAGTCTCCTAACTGGAAACTTCATATCCTCCAAGGAAAAATATAATGAAAATGCGATTTCCTCACACTGTTTCTCCCAAAGTATCGGAATTACAAAAAATAAATTGAATTAGATTTTTCTGAACGATTAAGTTTGTTGTGAAATAAGACTGTTTCGTTCTGGAAATGTCACAATATTTCTTCAGTGCAGAATAGTAACAAACATGGGCGTATAGTTATATGGACCCGTGGGTCCTGAGCCCCTAAATAATCTGAAATAAATTGCAATTTTACATATACTGTAATGTATAAACATACATATCATGTGCTTTTCCCCAATAATTTTGAAAACTCTACGTTTATGGTGACAAAGTACAATTGTGTACTGAACAAGGTACCCAACACAGTGTAAGGCATCGGCGCCCATATGAGTATTTCTAGTGGGGGGGGCTCAATAAATTATTACCTTCTTCTCAAGACTGTCAAACATTTTAGTGAATGTACAAGATACTAAAATGCTACAAAAATAATTGATACTGCTTGACAATTAGTAATGAGCTAAAAAGTACCTTATTTTAAAATGTGACTGTAAAACTTTTGAAAGTAAATGCATAGCAGGTTCGGGCGAATCAAATTTTTAAACGGCTAGGGGGAGGGGAATTGATCCTGCTCTGCCCCCCCCCATATTGGTTTCCCATGTTGTAAGGTCAAAATTAGAACCGTTACATATATTGTAACATGTTTAGTAGGAAACAATTCATGATAAAAAACTTTAATTACTAGGAAAAAAAGAAGACAATTACAGAAGGATTTTAAAACCAGATATTCACGTGTGCTTGCGTAAATAATAAACCTACTGTACAGGAACGTGTTTTTATCTTTGAAGGTTGCTTTGTTCTAGCCTTAAGCGAAAAAATTGACGAAACACTAATTATAATAAGTTGTAAAAAATGACGAATCGATACGTGAAATGTACTAGGAATATTTATAACGATCTGAGTTGTGTCGAAACACCACTCTGGTTGTTGACATTTTAGTTCCATGCATTTTCGGAAATGGGCGACCAATTTGTTCGTCCAAAACGCGTTAGTTGTTGGAAGTAAAACGACTCACTGTGCTGAATATATCACAAAACTTGGTAAAATAACACAATGGGCACAGTTTTTGAACTCTATGTTTTAATATAGTTCAAAAACTGTGCCCATTGTGTTATTTTACCAAGTTTTGTGCGTTAGTTATCGTTCATAAATCGTTTTAGATGCGTTATTAACATTGTTATAAGTATTCCTAGTACTATTTATAACATTTTAAAGATTAACGATATTGCGGAGCATAGTTTTCTACGTTGGGCAGGCATCGTCGTCACATTTCAGACAGACATCGCTGTCTTTCATCGGGAAATTGTTGGAGTGAACTCTGCAAGTAAACACACAACGTTACCACTTCATACTATCGTTCTTTATCTGGTAGCGTCAACTACTGGCAGAAGAATTTAGTAACCGAGAGAGGATAGGGAAATGTAAAACAGGCGTGAGAAAGATAAAAAGTGAATGGGTGTTTGATTGGCCTTCCACTCATTATTGAAACATGGAGATATAGAAAACTGTTTCAAATATTATTTTTCTTCTAGTACTGTTCAGCGATGCATGCTTTTCTTCAATTCACCCTTAATAAATATTTTATGTTCATATAGCCAGAGACGACGAGAGGTGGGGCAGCAGGGGCTTCAGCCCAGGAGGCCCCGGATAAAGTCAAGGGGCCAGCGCTGGGGCTCACGTTGGCCCTTGCCACCCCTGCATATAGCTAGAATTTATAGAAAAATGTATTCTAAAAAAATCTTTTGGCCCATTAAACAAAATATTTTGCCTTGTTTTTCCACAATGACACAGAATTGTACCTAAAACACAACAAATTATCTTAACACTGTGGCGGACGTGAATACGTGCAATTCAGAAAAATGTGATGATGTCTAGAGTGCGGGATGTGTTTTCCAGATAGAATAAATAATAATAATCTATTCCTTATTATTTTATACCGCAGGAGACTATAAAAACGATTTGCTTGGGAAAAGGAAAGACAGCAGTAGCGATGCTAGTAACGGGGCTCTCTTTCCGGTAAAAAAAGCAAGGGATTTCTCGTATTTTGCAAGAAACAAAGATATTGATTCGCGCGTACAAATCCGCATTGTTATTAAGAGATTCGGATTCGCTGGAATATCACATTTACGGAGTTTATGAGCACAGTCTTGACTCGAAGGCGTTACAAGTGAAGGCTGAAGAGTGGTACAAAGGTGGAGTCTTTGTGAGCCACAGAGCGAGATTATTTTTTCTTGTAATCAGGAACGGGAGAAAAAGTGAAAGAAACGAAAAGAGTAGAAACTTATAAATAGATTTTGAGTTGACCATTGCGGTGCACTTTCAGGACGGTATTTAAAGGGAAAGGCAGACAAAAGAAAAGATGGAGAAAGAAGACAGGGGGGACTGAAGACTGAATGGAAAGAGAGGGAAGCAGGAAGAACATACCTGATTAATGTACCAGTCAAAGATATTGACTTTAAAGGCGTGAAAAGACAGAGCTTTAAATTCTTGAGGGATCGAATTCCAGATTTTAGAACCCGTAACGGAAACGCTATGGATTTTATAGTTTATGGGAGTTCGCGGTATTTTGATTTCATTCTGATGACGCGTCTTATATTCATGCGTTGTCTGTGAAATGGTGAAGGATAAAACTAGATCACCTTTAGTGACTTTGTACATAAGGAGCGCAAGTTTGTAGTTTATTAACAGAGTGAAAGGAAGAATGCGCCATAATTTAAAAAGTTGGCCAGCGTGTTCATGGAAGCCTGCAAAGTTAACTATTCGCATAAGCTTTTTTTTTTGCGTTCCTATCAATTGCCGAAGGGTGGTAAAATATGTGATTCCCCAGATCTCAACACAGTAGGTAAGTTTTGAATAAAATAAAGAGTGGTATAGAATCATTAGGATATATTGAGGAACGACATGTCTGAGTCTCGAAAATATTCCCAGGAGACTGCTAAGAGAATTGGTGAGATCGTTAATGTGTTCTTTCCAGGTTAAATTTGAATCGAAAATTACTCCAAGAAGTTTGGCTGATTTCGTTTCCTGAAGGATGGAGTTGCGGAAAATATTTGGAGAATAGTTATACAATATTTTTTGCGCCCTGCGGTGGCGCAGTGTGGTAACGCGTTCTCCTATTGCGCGGCTAATCCGGGTTCGACTCCCAGCAGTGCAAAAAGAACGCTTACTCAGAGATCTCATAAAAGATCGCACTGCTCACTGTAGTCCGGGGTTTGGTTCCCCAGGCCTTAAGAGGTTCGGATTCCTCGGAAAACAGTAGGTCCCGGCGCAGCATGACCACTGTAGTCTTTGAGCCGTAAAACCAAAAAACAAACATATATATATATTTTTTGCCGAAAATAATGTAGATTTGGCAATGTTTAGCTCTAGTTTATTAACTTATATGGTGCTAGTTCATTAATAGTGTGCTCTAGTGTATTAATGGTGTGCTCTAGTGTATTAAAGGTGTGCTTTAGTTTATTAACCGTGTGCTCTAGTTTATTAACCGTGTGCTCTAGTTTATTAATGGTGTGTGTAGTTTATGAATCGTGTCCTCTAGTTTATTAATGGTAGGCTTCAATTTTTTAATGGTGTGCTCTATTTCATTAAGTAACATAGTGAAGAGCCTTTGAGACATCCTTCTTTTTTAAAGAGTTATTTCGACATCGGAGTAAAGTTTGAAAACACAACGTTTCGGGAGCCATTTGCTCCCTCTGTCATGTGGAGACAGGCTCCCTATCCTCTCATTGCATTCACTAACATCAAGTCGAGCGAAAGCTAGTTTCGGCATCAATATTCACCAGATATGCCCGATTACGCTTCCCAGGAGCAATATTTAGTGCGCGTCTGTGATTGTGTATGAATCACCACACACTCAACGTGTAATATACAATAGCGTTACACTCTTTAATTACGTTTGCGTTAAGTTTAGTTAAATAAAATATTTTTTACGTTTACTCTGAGTAACCTTTAGATTCTATGCTTGACTGGACAAACCAGAAACAAATTGGATTGTATAAATAAATATTATGATAGTTTAAATGAAATAGTCAGCTTATAGCCACATCCAGACCTTGCACCGTAACACTTTACGAGACCGCTAGTCATTAACACATATTTACGTTTTGTCGTATCATAGTATTTTTCCATATCATGATATCGTGCAAAAGTTTCAGTCGCCTTTTGCAAACCGATCTGCAAACGTATACATGATTGAACATTTTATCAGTGATACACAACATGATCCTAGTGGCTCCATATTTAAAGGGAGGTGCCATTCGTCCCCAAATTTATATTTGGAAAGCAGGACCGCTCCAACATTTTTGGAAAATAAAGCTATATAATAGTTATATATCGATATAATAGTTTTATATAAGCTAAATACAGAACATTGTCGGAGGTGAAAGATACAACGTATATCAATTGTTCTCTTTCAACTTTGGTTGGCTCACTTGTCTGCACAATATGGATTTTTCCATTGAGGGACTCCCAGTATTTTTAACGTTGAAATTGTTCTTACTGCGGTTAATTAAAAAAAAAAAGCATTTTTTGTTAGATTTTAACAAAGGTGGAAAGCTAGTGTTGTATTCAATAATATAAATACTACGCATTTGTTTTATTAATGGCTTCTTGGACTTTTGCCACTTGGGATACGGATACGATATCGCAAACTTAATAAGTACAATTTCTAAAACTGAAAAAATTATAAATTGTTTTGTTTTATTTGACATTTTCCAAATGCTGTACACAATGCCACTTTCCGTATCTGGCAACAAATATTGTGTATAATTTCTCCTTACATGCTTGGCAACAATATGTGTTTTTGAGTTCAGAATCCTATAACAATATGTTAGTCTTCCGTTGGTGATCAATGTATTCAGACATACCGCGCCGGCAAAACGGCATACGAGTTTGTCTAACGTTGTAATCGAGTTAATTGATTTCTTCGGCGTATTAATGAATTATCCAAAACTTTTAAAACTTTAATAAAATATTTAATTTAGATACGATATCCGACTTGAAAATTAACACAGATCGTGCAGGAACTATAATTGATGGAGCATTTGTGTGGTTGAGGATTAGAAAATATTAATTGTAGAAATTACATCATGTACTTCAACTGTAATAGACCATTGATTAAGTCTTTTTAAAGACTTTAAAAAAATTTATGTTATCGAATGTATTTTCAGCGTTCCCTTAAAACATTGAAGATTTTTTCAACTTGGCGTCCCTGCATATACAATAATTTTTATTTTATTATAAAAGACATTTTTGTTTAAGGGTGCAAGAACAACAAAAAGCATGCTACATTGGAACTTACAGCTTTCCTAGAAATTCGAACTTTTCAGGGGAACCATCACACTCTTGACTACAAGGTGCAACTCGTTGGTGACCATTTTTTTTGGCGCCTCGGAAATCAAACACGGAATACCGCTATCCTTGGTGACCGCTTTGCAGCAAAAGGGCCTTCTTATTCCAGTGAGATTATTGTTTCATTTTTTGAAATTAAAATATAGTGTATGTTCAAAAGTCGGCATGATTTTCTCCTCCTTCTGATATACATGATATCCGTTCGTTTGGTTAACCAAACTAGTAGAGATATGATATGTGCTTATTCTTGCATTCATTCTTCCTGACACTTTTAAAAAAATATTTTATATAATAATTAAAAAATTGATAATTTTTCTAATGTTTTATTTCTTTATTTCAGCGTAATAACGTTCTTTTCAGGACATAAATCAAAATTTGTTGCTTGACGTTGTTTCCAGGATATGAAAATTCGGGATACGCCCGTCCTTTCTTTCGTATTAAACTTCATAACAGAAGGGAGATTGAAAACAAATAATGTTTAAACATGATTTTAATACATTTTAAGTAGGTAATAAATCAAAGAAAGTCATAAAATTTAAAACCAAATGATCCTTTTTATAAAATGTTGTTCACGGATTATGCATGTAAGAAATATTTTTAAAGGTCCCGGAATTTGTTTAAAATGCCACACTCGTTTTCGCTAATGTCGTTTGAAATATCCAGATATCTGGACTCTTCTGCGAGACCAGAATTTTGGTTTAAAGCTGCTTATTTCATTTTTCTTGCTTGCATGATTTAATGTAGCTGGTGAAATCGATCATTCCCCATTTCTTTGCTTTTAATCTCAATTAGATAAATGGTTTACATTTCCAAAACCGGTGGTATTTTAAATTTCTTTTTTATCTTTCTAAGACTTAATTTTTCATGAGTTGTATCACAATAATATTTAAAGTTGTGGCGGTTTAATTAAAAGAAACATTA
>QLNU02014802.1:155043021-155057186 GCA_006491805.2 Dysdera silvatica | reverse complement strand
AACGTCGAGTGCTGTTCTGCAGAATTTCCATCCAGATATTCTGCAATTTCTGTATGTTCAGGCACGTCGTGAGAAGTTAATACCCCCGGCGAACCAATATATTTCATACGTGATCGATTGGGGACCAGTATGAAGAACGGGCTTATTAAAGGAAGATTTTGACACTACATAGGCTTTCTCTGGGGAGGTTCGCAGTGTGAAAGCTAACGTTATGTTGTTGAAGGATGGTCCCTGATAAATATGACACAAGTAATACAACATCTCGCAGGTTATAGGTGAAATATCATCGATCCTGTAAATTACTGCAATGCATCAATTCAGGGATAAGTAAGGGAATCATTAACCGGGTATTACAGGAAATAGCTCCTTAAACTATAACGCCAAGTACAATGGACGTTTCGTCCTACCGTAATGGTGAGGGTTAAAGAGCATCTGTCGGGCTTTCTTCACACTTATGGATTCTCTGGGTGTGCAAACCAAGCGAAAATTTAGAATATTTTTCTAGATATTGTTTTTTATATCACAGAATGTGTATCATATAATTGAAACACGTATAGTCGAAATCGATTAAAACGATCTCGATTACGGAAAAGACTTTGTTATCACATCAAAATTCTGATGTCTTCTTACAAGTATTTGTATGCGATTTTGTGTCAGCAAAGGCTGACTGGGCCCTGATGGGCGACAGGACTTGCGTCCTCCGATAAAAATCCAAGGTATACGTCCTTTGAAAAGACTCAGTCCGTCCCTATGTGTCAATTATATCGCGGAGTGAAAATTTTATAGACTCCTTAAATATCATTATAACCAAATTTGACCGTATATGCCAAATAACTTAAACATTTATTATTTGAGCCCAGCGGGGAGCAGTATGGTAATGCGTTCGCCTAGTTAGCCGCTAATTCGGGTTTGACTCCTAACGGTGCAAAGAACACTTACTCAGAGACCTCATAATGATCAATAATGACTGCTCACTGTAGATCGGGGTTTGGATTCCTCGGAAAACAGTAGGTCCCGGCGCAGCATGACCATTGTAGTCTTTGAGCCGTAAAACCACAAACATTTATTATATGACTTATATTAATCTAGTGTATCTAATTATTAATTTTATAATGGTTATTCCATTTTTTATAGTTAGAGAAACTGCTAGCGACTTTAAGAAATAGCTTTCACTTACTGTTCGTTCACGAAATTAAGCCCGATGGAACAATTAGAAATAACGGGAGGTGACGTTACAAACGGCCTATCCCATTACAGCAGAGGAGGAGGACTCCAATTTCAGAACTCGATTTTTTGGCGCTGACAAACGTTCACCAAAAAGCCAGTTCTGAAATTGTAGTCCTCCTCTGCTGTAATGAACTAGCCCGTTTGTGACGTCACCTCCCGTTATTTCTAACTGTTCCATCGGACTTCTTTTCGTGAACGAACAGTACAGACCTATCAAGAGGAATCTATGTGAACTGTGCTTTTATAGAAATTAAATAAATTACCTTATTTTTGAGCAACATGCTCCATAAGTTTGACGAAAGCTTATAGAAACATTCAAAAAATATATCGACTTTCATAAAATGATCAGTTTAAGTTGAAAATATGGGTGTGAATGGAAAACGATATTTCTCCTTCTCGGGCCCCAAAGAGTCTTCATAAAATTTTACCCTTTACCTCGTTTGAGGAATAGTTGGAGCATAGGACAACCGTACAAAAATTCAGGTTTAAACAAAATGTTTATTTCTGGAAAGAATAATGTATTTTATAAATATCTCGTGAGATTTTTGTGATATTTTTCTCCTACCATCACATAGGTGTCTGCGCCTGATGAAAAGAAATTGCAAAGACTATAAGAAAAACTAGTAATTATCTGTGCCCTTTCTTTTTTAGTACGATATTGAAACTTAAAGCAAAAATCAAAAGTGCTACCAAACTGAAAAAAAAATATATATATATATTTGTTTGTCCTCAGATCGGAAAACAACTCTTTGGTACATTATTCCGAATAAAACTGAATAGGAAAGAATGTGCTGCATGGAATGCATTTACATCTATGGTCAAGTATTTTCTAAAAACTCATAAAACGGAAGATTTTTTCAAAAATTACGATAATTTTAACTGTCAAATTGAAATCTTTAAATATTTATATATGCAAATTTAAAGATTTTTAATCCGAATTTAAACCTTAAAGATTTATTTTTTGCATTTGCACCTGGACTTGGAGCTGTTAGTGATGAGCACAAGATGAAAGATGTCACCTGAACCTCAAAGCGATGAAGGAGAGAAACAAATGCAGGTGGAATTTAAAATTTATAGCTGACTATTTCTAGGTTTTGCAAAAGGAATATGTTCCTCATATAAAAGGACAAAAAATAATAAAATGAACATCTTACAAATGCTAATGAGAACTGCATTTAGAGAAAAATTCAATGAGGGTGTAGATGGAGTAAAGAATTGGTTATAGAATAGTATTTTCTTAGAACCCATTACATGGTATATATATTGGTTATAGGTAGAAATGATATAAAACGGGTCTTGCAGATATATACATGTACATTATTAGTAGTAGTAGTTTCAGCAGCAGGAAAGCTCTTAATCAGTTATTATCATTCTTAAAACTAATCCATGCAAGTATTGATTTATAATATTATATTTACTATTAATATAAATAATATTATTCTAACTTGACATATAAATTATATTAATTATATTTTGTAAATTGTATAACTATAACTTTAGCTTGGCGCAAATGTGGTTGTTTTTGACTAGATACAATTACGGGTGTTTAGTTCTTCTCACAATAAAAATACCACTCAAGGAAGCTTTTCTATGTCAATTATTTATTTGGTAATTGTGATATTCTAAAAACTTATATACGAAGACAAAACATCATTTTCCTTGTTTCGGTGGTCTAGTGGAATATTGAACTCTAGTCCAAACTCAATTGTCATGACTTTGACTTTGGCTTGGGGACGATGACCTTTTCTTCTTTAAAACCCACCAAATGTTGCGATGGTGAGTTGTACTTAAAAAGCTCTAGCTTGAGCCATATTTGTTGAAATTTTGAACGCCTTTCCAAACAATATATTACCGAAAAAGGGTCCTATAATATATATAATAATAAACACGCTTTCACTGCCTCTGAAGCCAAACAATCTGAACAAGAAGCGATGAAGATGACAACCTTATATTGCACATCAGGTTATTGAAAAGCGATGTTGAACATCAGTCCGCTGTGATGGATGATAATGCCAGCCATCGTAAGGTTCAAATAATTCAGGGCTCTCCAAACCGAGGACTTCCAGACGATGGAACCATCAATCAATTATTATTTCCTGGATCCTACATCACTTGTGTAGGATATTCATTGAAGTTACATACCGTATCATTAACTATGTCCCCGATATCTTAAATAGAGAGAGAGAGAGAGTAATGTTCTCCACTTTCGAAAGACTATGATTTATCAAAACGTCAACTACATTAAACACGATTTCAGTTTACAAAACAGAGTGTTTAACGATTACAGATAATCGCAATTAAAATTAAGATTCCCTCCTCCTCCTCCCAAAATTGAGTTTTCAATTACAGGAATGTTTGAAAACTCCAGATTTATAAAACTATCGACAGAATTGTAAATTTATTGAAAAGTAAATATATTCATATATGCTGAATATTATAGTTTACGCAATAAATATATTTTAAATCAAAATTTCAGAGCCGCCCATTTTATGCTTTGCATACTTTTAATAAAATAGTTCGTGATTTCTTAGTTTTGAATAAAATGAAATCCCTCTTAACGGACACCCTTCAGATATGGGCACCCAGCTTTTACCATCAGATAAAAATTTCCATGTAAATACTGATTTACAATAATGTATTTCAAATCCCTGCTGAGCAGTCGCCCTCAGATACGGACGCGGACATTGTTTTTTATTGTTTATTCCATCAGACTGAAATCCTTATAAGGGCAAAATACAAAAAAAAATTTGAACTTCGGCCATCATGGTGTTTCTCACAACAAGAAACTAAGGATAAACAGGATAAAAACTGAGGAGAATACTCTCCCCCATTAACTAAGGAGAATACTCTCCCCATTAAGTAAGGAGAATCGTCTCCCCCATTAACAAAGAGGAGCAATCGGCTTGGATTCGCCTATTCAAATGACTTAATGCTTAACAAAGACTTTGATAAATAATCATATAGTGATACATTGCACGACAGCAATAAACGATAACTAATACAAAGCTACCACAGTTCAAATTTTTTATTATTATTGTATACTTGACTAGAACATAGGTCCTATAAGCATAATGACGGAAAAACCGTGAATTTAATCTCGCAATTAAAAATACATTTTGAAAGAGAAGGACGGATTGATAAAACCCACCAAACTGCTATTGGTCAATTTTTGTTCCACGGCAAATAAATTTTAATATTTAACATTGTTGTAAATTTACTTGTTATATTCAACAAATGCTTATGTTTTTTATCTTTAATTTATGTTTTTTATCTTCTTTATGTTTTTATGTTTTATGTTCTTTATCTTATGTAACTATTATATTGAAACTAGATACGTTTCAAAATGAACCCTTTAAATCAGCGGTTCTTCAACTGTAGTTCGTGGACCCCTGGGGTCCGCGGGACCGTATCAGGTGGCCCGCGAGATACTCTCAGTGTTCCACAAAGATTAGGAAAAACACTAAGAAAAGAGCATTTGCTCTTTAATGCTAAGAATAAATTACGAGGGAACGAAAAATTCTTTCCTTAAATGGTGAAAATTAGTGATGAAACACTAGAAATAAATATGTATGATGCAAATTCTGGGCTTTAAACTTTGAGTTAATTCTTGGGGGTCCGCGAGGGTGAGTGATCTCTGAAGGGGGTCCGCTGTCTAGGAAAGTTAAAGAACAGCTGCTTTAAATCATTAAAGTGTAATATTTCAGCTACTTCGGAATGATCCCCAACTTTTACGACCATCCTTCTTTTACGGCCAAATTTTTCTGTCCCGGTAGTGACCGCTAATGATGGATTTCACTGTAATACAATGTTATTGCAATAGTTTAAAAAAATCGATGTTTGCGATTGTCCATCATATGTAATATCAACAGTATCTTAATCGATAAAGATAATAATTGCAATATTATACTTAGATCAATATTTTCTAGGGCCATTTAATATTCAGTTCGGGACGTTTTTTACTCAGTATCATCTACCGAAAAATAATATAAACAGTTTGTGAAGTTTTTTTAATTTCAGATTCTTTTTCCAATACAAAATTTGAAAATCGCGATTTAAAAACATGAACTTAAGTGAAGTTTTGTTTTCGTTTAGAAAAATAACATAAGAATTAAATTGAAAAAATAATATCTCTAAGCGAAAGATTTATATCTAACTTCATGTATTTTAGACATCGTGCTTCAAAAAATTCAATTATTGTATATCCACAAACTTTAAATCTTTTATAATATATACATTCATAAATTTTAATGTTACATATGTTTGATTTAACTGCATTTTGCAAAAAATAATTTTTGCATATCCGAGCATTTTTTAAAGATATTATTGAACGGAAAAGCAGGTACTAAAATAATTACGACATATGATATTTTAGCTCTGCCTATATCAATAAATTGTACATTTTTGTTGCAAATGCAGTTTTGTATATAAACTGTAATTTTGTAATTAGACTAATCTTAGTTTCACACACCGATATAAAACATTGAATACATATAGATACATTTAATATTAAATCATACGATATATGAACATATATTATTAAATCATACGTTATATGAACATATATTATTAAATCACACGATATATGGACATGTATTATTAAATCACACGATATATGAGCATATATTATTAAATTATGCTATATATGAGCATATATTATTAAATCATAAGATATATAGGCATATATATTATTAAATCATACTATTAAATCATACGATATATGAGCATATTTCTATCAAAACATTAATATAATTTATAATTACAAATTTTTTTCGTTAACTTTTCTTTGAGAAAATGTAAGCTTGTACTAGAATTTGGTGACCCGCATTTTGTAAGTTTTAAAGAACTCACTGAAAATGCATATTGATCTCACTGTTGCCATATTGAACGAAAATTGTTCCCACCTGACAGATGATGAAATGTTTCTCTGGCAGTTTGAAAGCCGTTTGAAAATTTTAAACTCACCCTGTAATTTTGTAGATTGTCGACGACGCAAGGCAAGCTGACATCTCTTCCAGCTGTCACAGTTACATTTGGAATAGGTTCGGCAAATACAGGTTCCGCTTCCTCTTTGGGGACTGAAGCTGAAAGTGGGAAAACACAAAATGATTAAATATCTAAAGGTAAAAATGCTGCAGAAATATCCTAAAACAAACGAAAAGTATACAAATTTATTTTATTTACAACAAATAAAGAAATCGCTGTATCTTATTTTCCAATGTTTCAACGAAACGAGATTTATTTTTATTCGAAATTTAATATTAACATGCAAACAGAATGCGTAATAAGAAAAGTGGGTAGACATTCCGAAATCCGGTTAGGAAAATACGAACTTTTCCCACATGTTATGAAAATGAGTTTTCAACTCCAAAAACAAAAAATATATTCATGTCATTAATATTAATACTGTACAACAAGTTTACACACCCCGCTTTCATATATGGATCATATAAAACCACCTAACTCTTAATTAGTAATCTTTTAAACTCAATTATGAACTTTTAATGCTAGATTATAAAGTAAATATTATATAGGCGTTACAAAAAATTATTTATATATCACACACTACCATAAAAGCAAATCTTTTATCTGTTAGGTTTATATTCGAATATGGAAACTAAACAAATACTTCAAAATTAATATCTCCCTTAACGAATAAACTCGAAAATACACTTTGTATAATAATTTTTCTAAGATGGAATGTATATGTTTTTAAGACTGATAGTGAATTTGTTCTATACGTATTATTTCACTGCCCTGTTTGAACTGAAATAGTTAAAGGAATGACAAGCACTAAATTATTGTCGTGTATTTCCCATTTCATTGCTTATTTTCATATTTATGAAAATTTCAATTTCAATATCCCTATATAGTAAAAATAAACTAAATGAAAAATAAAATTGAAACAAAATAGATAAATATTAAAAAGAAGTTACTTATCAAGAGTGATTACGCAAAATCTGCAAATGCATTTCATTCTACGAGAAAACGCACCTAAATTTAATTTTTAATTCTTCAAATTTTGAAAGTCTCTCAAATCTATTCCGTTTTTCTTTTCCTCTTCATATCTTCAGTAATTGGGGAATGCCTTTAAAATTTCCGTGCTAAGCTAATTATTATATTGATTACATGTTATTTTACAGTTATTTTATTGTGATGTGTTACTTTATGTTTTTGTTGATTTTATTGTTATTGCTATTTCCGACAAATATTTATATTTCTGCCAATTTTTTAGCCCCTTGGCTATTTTAACCTTAATCGTCATGAAATTTAGCTCTAACTTTGTATCTTCTTTCATTTTTAATATATATATGCTATATATATATATATATATATATGTGTGTGTGTGCGTAATGCATGTAGGTGTGGATATAAATTTTAATACTTATATAAACGTGAATTTCAATACTTATTGAATAGTAATCGTATATTGTGTTACGGATATCTAAGCAGTTTTGATATCATCATAACTCTTCTTTAAGTTTCTAGCTTCAATATATTCATAAACTGAAGACCTTAGTTTCTTTCTACTGTCAAAAAACCTTAAAGTACGCTGCTGTATTTTTGCCGTCGGGACTAAAAATTTAGAGTTCTGGATGTAAATTTCCACAGATTCCTGTTTTCTTGTTTTTCGTATCAAATTTACCATTATGTGAAATAAGTAATAGAATTAAAAGAGAGACGTATTGATATGCACATTAAACTCTATATTTCCGCAAACATTAACATTCTTATTTCTATATTCAATAAGTATTCAAAGCCGCGTTTATATAAGTATTAAAATTTATATCACACAAAAGTACATATATATGCATATATATATATGTTAATATTTAAGGAAATATAGATTTTAATATGCTTATGACACGAAATAAATAAAACAGAAGTCTGTGGAAATTTACATCTAGAACTCTAAATTTTACCAAATTTAACCAAACTTTAATGAATTTATAGCGTGATCTGTACTGCCACGATTTAAAGTCTTTGGGATTATTATTGAACATTCGTCATTAGATTTTAATGGTAAGGAACTTTTAGTTCCGATTGCAAAATCCTGCGTACTTTAAGGTTTTTTGACAGTAGAAGAAACTTAGGTATTCAGTATATGACTATATCGCAGCTAGAAACTTGAAGTTATGATGATATCCCAACTGTTTATTTATCCGTGGCTTACAATATATGATTTGGTAGTTGGTAAAGATAACGATGAAACAAGGTACAAAATTTACAGCATTTTACAAGTAATTCAAAAGAAATAAATGAAGTAGCTAAAAATCCATGTCAAAATATGTCAGTTTTTAGCACACATGGGAAACAGAAACTGCAATAATTAAGTATACGTTGTATGATAAACAACCTTCATAAAGTGTAGGTTTATCGTTTGTTGTCTATACTTATCAAGAGATATTGCAGTATCCGTATGCTCACGAAAACAGCATTACTTCCTGTTAGCGCCGGCATGTTCGATCTTCAGAAAAGCAAAACTTGCCGAATTATTTCATGTTTTGAGTTGTCTTATCTCTGGTAGAGAAACCACGTACTTAACTTACGATAGAACCATCCTCAAACCTATTACCAAGATATTTCATTTTCTGAATTATCGGATGCGATTCCTAACAACACAAAGATGCAATGTCTTAACTTCAGAACACACACTATGACTATTATATAAAATAATAACGTAAATCATTGAAGTTAAATTTATATACCAGTGGCAACTGTTTCATGAGCACGTGGCTGTTTTCAGCAGAATCGTCACAACTGGTCTGTTGGTTTACGTTACTAGACAAAGTTTGCCATACATAGTGAACATAATTCCGTTGATAGTGAAAATTAAAACTGAAGCGGAAATGATTGCGGAAAAAAATAAATCTGATGTTTCTTGAACCTAAAACGAAGGGCTGTTCTAGTCTATCCTCTATAATATTTTTCATTTGTATTATTATTTTATTTAATAGTTTCGTACAATGAAACACGATTTGACTTACGACACATATTGACTGCCTTTCAAACAAATTATAGTATATATAATGCACTGAAAAAAAAATTTAAATAGGGCCTAAAAGGAATATCATCTGCTGAGAAAAATTGGAGTAGGTAAATACAACGCCTTCTCTCAATATTAATTAATGATCTATTGTGGCGACCCTAAAACACCTCATTTGTAGAATCGCTTTGAGTGCTTTGGTATTTACAAGAGATGATATTTAGATTAGATAATATTTAATAGGCTAAATTATGCCAATATCGTTATTTCAATTTAAAGACAACTTAAACAGCTGCACTCTCTAGTAAAATCTCCGACAAATGATTATCAGAAATGCACGCAAAAGAAATCAAGAAAAGTTCAATTCGTTCACTGTTTAACCTCAGAAGCCAAAGTTGTGTTAGAAAATGCTGAAAAATATTAAATTGTTTTTCTCTGAATTTCACAAAGCAATGCGGTTCTAGACCGACGACATGGAGAAAAGTAACGAATTTCTTGAGGGTCTGAAACTGACAGTTTACCGCAAAGTGAAAGATGCTGTTTTCTTCAGTATCTTAGAATAAAGAACGAAAGTTAAGGAAAAATAAAGTTTACAATAACTTTTCTTTTTCTATACAGAGGGTGTTAACACATATTTGTAACGAATTTGACAGCATAAATAAAATACATACATTAAAAAATATTTTCTAATTTATTTTAACTGATAGACCTATCTTTGGATTATCATACTACATCTAGATTTTCACGATAGTAAAGCTTTTGTAAAGTCATATGTGGAATTTTGTCCCATTCCTGCTCCACAGCTTTCCACAGTTCATTCAAGCTAGCTAGTCGGCGTTTTGAAAGAGATTGTTTTAAAAGTCCAAATGCACAATAATTCATCGGTGCTACATCTGGAGAATTAACAGGACTATGGCTAACTGATATTGATGATTCAAGTTCCTTGTCTCATTTTTTCTAGAAATGCGGTTGTGCTTTTAGAAGTATGGCTGCTCGCTTTGTTCTGATGGAGTTCCACACTTTAAAATCAGTATGATACTTTAAATATCTCTTTAAAAAAATAGGAGTTAGAATATTGCTCTGATAATATGTAGATTTAATTTTTGCATTTTTTCAATATTTCTTATTTTTAATTTTCATTTATAACATATATCAGCGATAGCTACAAGTCCTTTACTGAAAGTTTCTTTGCTCAGTTTGAACCAAATTTTGAATCTCCCGGGTTTTTTTTCGATAATAAATTAACCTTTTTTTTTATTACAATCACTTAAATAAATTCATGCTTCGCCAGTTGTAACAAATTTCTCCATCTGTTTCATGCTAAATGACTTTCATATAACAATCTGCATCTAACTTGAAATGATTTGACGATGACACTGCGCATTATTAAATTACTTGAACAGCACAACAGATTAACACAGTTTAATTAAGTTTAATCGTTTACAGATTGTTTCAATAGCTCTGGGCTATTTTCGTCAGAATGGTCAACGATATACACACAATGTGTAATGACAAATGCGTGTTACAAACGGCGGTTACAGTACAGGTATAATGAAATGAACAGTAAAAATAAATACACACACACATGGGTTATGGGAAACGTCTCTGGTAATGGATCTTAAGTTTAAAGAAACATCTGTGGTAGTAAAACATGAGTTTAAAAAGAAACAGACTAGTAGAATAAAATTATTCTGTATGGGAGGAAATGCGCCGTGAGTCAGTAAAAACAGCTGATGAAGAATCATTATTCGATGTGGGAAGAAAGTTCTTCCAAAAGGGAGAAAAGAAATTGGACGGCGACTGTTCATTAACGGTGTTACCTGTGTCGGCGATTATATGTAAGGCCTCAAAAAAAGTTGAGGTCCAGTGGAAAGGAAACTTTTTGGGTAAGTTGTGCTTTATGAAATAAAAATTTATAGCAAGATTCCCACGAGTATTTAGCCAAAGCAGATCTATGGAGTTCTTGTTTCCGCACATAAGCGTCATATTCTTTTAAACGAATTCGAGGGGCTCTGCGTGTTTGGCTAATGTAGACCTGATCACATTGGCAAGGAATGGAATAAATTCCCCAATAATAAAGGTCAGTGATGACGTCTTTGAATTTTCAGAAACCCGGTTTATTAATGTGAGTGAAGACAACACGAAAATTAAATTTTCGAAGGCTGGAAGCAATCTTGGTAGAATTTTTTTTTTCTAATCTGTCAAGAACACCTGCACTCGGCAGAGCGCTGCCTCGAGGAATCCGTGCAAGCAGTCACTCCGTAAGAGGGTGACACAACACGTCCCGCCTTGGCTCAACGACTTCGGCTGTGGTGACCGAAGTTCGGAATCTTAATGGTAAGCTGTAGCTCCAGCTTGACAACCCGTCTGGCCATCGTAGTGCGCTTAAGGCCGCTCCCTCTGTATTTTTTCACCGTAATACGTGCATATGTGATAACAAAGAGACTTCCATTCAGCAGTTTATTGAAATGGTTAATGATGATGATATATATATAATATTAACGTACTGGAAATGTTTAGTGTCGCTAATTTTTATATAAGGATGAAGATTTGGAGAAATTCTATCATTTTAATTGGAATCAGTTATGGTGTTTTACTTCAGTGACCAAGATATAAGTCCAATATCAATTTATACATTTTAATGAAAGATAAAACAATTTAAATTATTTTATTTTCAAAGAAAATAATAATATAATTAGTATAATTAGGATCTTTGTCCATTTTCTGGCTCAATGAATAAATTCACGATGTCTTTTAAGCCCTAATCCTAATTGATATATCAGCTGAAATCCTCTTTAAGTTTCTTCATTAATTTCATCTTCTTTTAAGGCGCTGTTTGATTAATATTTCTTATAGTTCTTTTCAAATATAATAGAGAGAATCATATAATCAAGAACTAATAAAAAGTAAGTTTTCATTAATTCTTGTCAGATATTAAAAAAGTGTTTAATGTTTCATCTGCCTACATCAGCTCCCATTTCATCCATGAAGAGAAAGAAGCAATTTAAATTTAAACAAGAAAAATTGCTCCTGAACATATATTTTCACAACAGCGTTTTTTATTTGTCAAAGCTGATTAATTGCAGCAACAAAAAAAACGAAACTGTTATTAAAGTTTGTGACGGCCTAAATATTTAAAAAGCGTTTATTCATTTATTTTTAACCTGCATTGGGTTGAAAATAAAAAATATGATCTATTAAATTTCCTTTCATTAATAAAGAATCAGAACGGTAAGAAGCAACAGCAATAGAAAAATGCAAATTTAATGAGAAGTCAGCTTTTGTTTGCTTATGGATTCTGTTTTTAATTTTGAAAGGGTTGGCATTTATAATTCATTTTTCACTTGGAAAACGACAGATGTTTTTTAAATAAGACTTATGTAACCGATCAAAATATGATCTTATTTTATTCCAAATGTCTACAGGAAGTTAAAGAAAAATAAGAGCAAACGTTTGAAATGGTGAATATCAAAATATTCAACATATGACTTAAAACGAAATGCAAGCAGAGAAATTGTTTCCATTCTGGAAAATTTGAGATATGACAGTATGTAACGCCTAGGAATTCTTATTCCTCAGGACATTAAAAATTCAATTTTATTTTAAAGAATGCTATTAGAAATTTTGTCTTCTTGCGAGCATCCAATAAATGATTATTTATAAGGAGTTCATGTTTTGAGGTTTCATAAACCTTTTAGAGGAAGAAATACAGCTATACCGCTTTCAATAAATGTACAACAATTTAACGTACACGGAACCTACTATATGATGCATTAGTATTGACAGAAGAATGATTTTACAAATATTTCCATATTCTCCAGGGGAATTTTTATTTCTTCGTGTCGATCAGATGATATGAAACAATTCAGTATGAAACTTTATCCTTCAATGTTTTCAATTCACAAACTATCTTCAATATTTTCAATTCCAAAAACTATTTTTAATATTTTCAATTCACTAGCTATCTTCAATATTTTCAATTCCAAAAAACTATCTGCGAATGGGAATACCGCGAATAACAAAACCAAAACTACATCTGCAAAAGGGGCGTAACATTTATAGCAATTACCTTGTATATTGAACTCTGTACATTGCTAAAATACATTTACGGAAATGTGCAGCAAAAATAAACATGTTTTAATTAGCGTTATTTTTGTATACTACTTACTTCAAACAACTTTTTCTTAAACTTCAAAATTCAAAACCGCTTTAAACAAAATCCTAACATAAATTTAGAACACTGAAAAAAAAGCTTTTATTTTTTTTAAATTTGTAATCTTTCAATATTTTTTTTCATTTCCAATACTTTACGCACTAAACTAAAATATACGTATTAAAATATACGAAATTTATTAAAATATACGAAACTAATAATATACGTCCTATCGTATTGTTCGTCGCGTATGTGTATAATCTATCCCTTTGTTTTTGTACGTGATGCAATAGACTTATACGTAATAGCATTCATATTACCCTGACCTAAAAACGTTTAATTTTTCTAAATGTTCTAATTTTTGAGAATTAAAAATAAACTACGTATGTGTGTATTAAATTAAAATCAGGTGATTAAAATATTATACAAAATTATAATTAAAATAAAGATAGCACGTGTTATAGAACAAAGGTTGTCAGCCTCTGTGTAAAACTTCCTTTAAACAAGTTATTTATCTACAATTAAACTATTTTGAATATTTTTAATATATGGCAATAACCATAAACTGTATACATTATGTTTTTTATATTTGTATATAACACACAAAACTTTTAAATTTATGAGGGAAAAGTTTATATGTGATGACACTGCTATTTCTGTTGATAACACTCAGTCTATTAAAAAATATAAAAGTTAATAACATCAAAACAAAATAATTCGGTAGCTAAACACTAAGAAAAAATTCAAGCTTAAAGAATTATTTACCTCCTGTCATTAAAATTTTCATTAGTTTTATATAGC
>QLNU02014802.1:155024358-155037595 GCA_006491805.2 Dysdera silvatica | reverse complement strand
TATAGAGAAATAAGCCACCCACTTTAATGATCCTTTGAGACACGTTTGAAACTGTGGAAAGAAAATACTGAAAATGAATCACCAAACAAGCAATAACACGCTCTAAATACTCCGAGCATTTGTATGTAACAATTAAAATTAAACAACAAACACACAGACAGACAGATACATAGATAGTATTATATCAGCAAGTTTTTTGCAGTCATCTCGATCAATTTTTTGCTATCTGGGCTTAATATCAATTTTTAATGATGTTTTTTTTATTTATTGCTTGCTGCTTGGTGACAAGTTATTTAAGTTTCCACCGCAGATTTTCAATTAGGTTTAAATCCGGGCTGCAGGCCTGCCAGTCCAATGTTTTTGCATTTGTTTCCAAAAAGTAATTTTTACCAGAACGAAACCTATGACATGTGGCATTGTTGTCCATGTAGGTGACTTCCATATTCTCAAACAGGTCTTCGATTGTTGGAATAAAAAACGCGTTTAAAATTTCGATGCAGACGTCCGAATTCAGGGTTCCATTTACAATACATAATTTACTTGGGCGTTCGGACGACATACACACCCCTCCAGATCATAAAAGATGTAAGAAACATTTTGTGGAACTTCATACAATCTTCATTCATGGTTTCTCCTTTTGACTCCAAACAAATGTTCCACTGTCATCACCACTACCAGTCCATATTCTTGACTCATTACTAAACATCACTGCGCTCCAGCCCAGAACAGTCCAATTTTTCTTTCGTTTTGCCCATTTTACTCTAGCTTGTTTATGTATTGTTTTGTAAATTTGGGTTTAAACTTTGCCTTATAAAAGAGAAAAACCATACCCCATAGATGTTTTCCTGGCCGTTTTAGCAAAACGTTAGGTTTAGATATTTTTTACATTGATCATTTATTGGTTTTGACGTTCAAATTATTATACCTTTACATATTTTACTTAGAGTATGATCCGGACATGTAGAAGTTGCACGAGGCCTGTCACAACGATGAACGTTCATCACGTTTTTCACTTCTTTACACTTTTTCCAAATTTTTGAAATGGCGAATTGAGAACAAGAAAACTTTTTTACAACTTCTAGCCGAGTTTTTCCTTCTGCTAACCATTTAATTATTCTGTTCTTAACTTGAACATCGAGCTCTTTTATCGGTGTCATTTTTCGTTGCTGCGTAACCATATGGAAGCAATTTGGCGCAGCATGGCCCAGATGCTGTTGCGCCATAGAAATCCAAACAAACAAAAGCAGGTAATATTGGTTTTCTATATATTTACCTCCACTCAGAATTCAACCATGCATATTACATAATCATAACATCATTTGCTCACTTAGAATTTGCATAAACAAGCCTTTGATTTCATACTTTTTTCCCCATACTTCAAATGATTCCATGTTTTTTTCCCGTACTTAACGTGATTCCATACTTTTTTCTCACGGTGTTGTGAGTTAAAATTAAATAATTTAAAAAATACTGCTAATTTAAATGATCCCTTTACATGTAAATTTTAGAAACAATGTATATTTTTGTAAATACACCAATTCGATTTAATGAATTTATTTTCTTTAAAATACCTTATCGATTGGATGAAGTTTTATAGAGCATAGGTGTTGATTCCAAACTTTTTTCCAGGGATTATAGCATTTATTAAAAATATGTTCAACGCATTTTACTGAAAGGAATAAATAAAAAAGGAATTCTTATAAAAGCCGATAGTCGAATCAAACACACTGATAACACAACTTTATTCTCTGAAATCGAATAGGAAAAGAAGCGTATAATCCAATATCCGATATCAAAGGGAAATAGGAAATGATAAATGAAATGAAAAATTGAATCTCGGGATCGTGTTTCCAAAAAATTGAATCGTGTGCAGAAAATAGGTGTAAAAATAGCACAAAAATGGACATGTCTACAAAACAGTTATTGCTAAATATGATTATCTCTCATATTACTTTAAAATACTACAATAGCAACATACTTAAGGATCAAGACCGTAGCCAAAAATTAATTTCGGGGGCTCAAAAAATTTTACAGCGTGTATTGATACAATCACAGCATGCAACACCGTAGCCAAACCTCGTGTATGTAATTTGTAAATGTAGTTTCGAAGGAGGACCGGTCTCTAAAATCCCCTCTCTGGATACAGGGCTATTATGAATACAGTAGCACTTCTGTATATGTATATCTGAAATTATCTACATCTGAAAGTTTGCTGGACTCAATGTTATTTGAAATCCACGTTCATTACATAAAAGATCTATTTATGTTGAAATTTCTATATGAAGATTTTTTTTTTTTACAGAAAGATCGACATCGATGTTCTACCGTATATGCAAAGTCCCTCTTCAGCAAAATATGTTCAGTGAAACAAATATTCCGAGATTTAATTTATTATACTACAAAATTAAATATAAAATAATTTAATTTAATAAAATTATAAATATTACATTATATAATTATGAGATGTTATTATATCGAGCTTTGTTACACACACACACAAACATGGATATAAGCTACATAATTTCGTGAAGAAAGCATATATATTAGGGGTGCATGGGCGCCCGTGTGGAGGGGAGAAAGGGCCCGAACCCCCCCCCCCTAGCCATTTAAAAATTGTATTTTCCCGAAACTGCTATGCATTTACTTTCAAAAGTTTTACAGTCACATTTTAAAATAAGGTACTTTTTAGCTCATTACTAATTGTCAAGCAATATCAATTATTTTTGTAGCGTTTTGGTATCTTGTACATTCACTAAAATTCTCGACAGCTTTGAGAAGGAGGTAATAATTTTTCTCAGGCCCCCCCCCCCCCTTGAAGTACTCGTTAATTTTTCTCAGCCCTCCCCTTAGAAATGCTCGTATGGGCGCCCATGGTAGAAAGTTACGTTTATTAAGAAACATGGTTTCTTAGCACCCTATTGGTCAACCTGAATTCCCAGGTAGGTTGCATTTAAAAGATATTGAATCAAATGAGACTAAAACATCTACGTCGGTGGAAAATTAATTTAGAAAATGAATTCAATTGTTACTTTTGTGCTTCGAAATAAATTTTAACAATGTTTAATTTTCTACCGGTATTTTTTTAATTTTTCCAACGCTTATCCTTGATTCTACCACGGCTCTTTATGAAGTAAAAAGCGTAAGCCAAAAATAGAACCGAGTGCATATAGAAAAAATAATAATTACATTAGATATTAGTAACGAAGTTTTTGAAGTTAAACAGGGCGAATGTGCTTTCTATAGACATGGTTTTCTTTCGTCAGCACTGAACTAGATGATCTTCAAGTGGAAACAGGGTCGTTAATGATAGTTAATATATTTCATGTAACGCTGCACCAATTTCATCTTTCTTGACTGAGGTGTGGATACCATTTAAGACATAAATATTCACTTTTTATTCTAGTGCATTTAAGGTTTCACGTTGTATACAGCAGAACCTCCATATAACAAAATGTGAATAGTTGCATGAAAAAATTTCGTTATATAGAAAATTCGCTAGGTGGAAACGATGTATTCATGAACCAGGGCAGTACAATATAATACCACAGTTAAAATCCCGCTTTACAGTAAAGGACTGTTTCTCATAAATAACATTCAACCATTTAAAAATAGAAGTTTTCAAGTGTGACCGTTGTATTAAGGAACCCGTCGTTGCTGATGTTATCATTCGAAATTTTGTTTTGGTCGTTAAAAATTTCGTTATATAGAAATTTATTCCGTTATATGTAAAAACTGTCGTATGTAATGACCATGGTGATTTACGAAAACTTATATAGGGAAAATTCGCCATATGGATGTTCGTTATAGGGAGGTTCCACTACATATCATTTTATTAATAAATTCGGGGTTTCTTGGACCGCTTCAGAAGACTTTCTAAAACGCTATAATTAAACGCGATCATAGTTTGCACGAACTTGAATTCAAATTTTGTTCAGGTCATTGAAATAAACTACTCATCATACCGTAATAGTGCACCTTTCTTTCTTACAGCAGTATAATCACCCTTCTAAATCTTACAGATTGTAACCTTTGCTAATTTCCCGATCTAAAAAAATTATTTTCAATTCAATGTAATATTTAGTCATCAAAAAAGATGACTCAAATTCTGATGTAATAAGGCTTTTTATAATAAAAGTGAGTGAAGAGTATATATTACTTAAACCGAAAAGTGAAATACACTGTAAAAAAAACCAAAAAAACTTTCTAAATTAACAGAAAAAGTCCTGGCAGCTGAGTCACCAGAACTTTTCTGTTTTTTCTACAAATTTTCTGTTTAATAAAAGTTACGTAATATAACTGATTTTGATCCTTTTTTTTTTTTACAAATTTTCCGTTTAATGAAAAAACGCCGGCTGGTGGTATGAATTGGTATTTATTTTATTGTTTTTGATAAATAAATAAATATTTAATTCGATATGCACATAGTGGCATAAGTCGGTACTTATTCACATTACAGCCACTATGATTTCCACGTTAATACAAAGGCATTCTTTTTTTTTCTTTCCACCCTGGGAATAGAGCCCACGATCTGTTGGTTCGTAAGCGGACGCTCTAACCGTTAGACCGATGAATAACTGGAAAAATCCCTCTAAAATCTCTGCTTAAATCGATATACAAAGCCCAAACGTTTCCTTCCTAGTACGCATGCGTCCAACACAGTGTTGCTAAGAGAGCATTTGTAAAGCAGACTAAATGCATTTTCAATGAAAGACAGATTTCGTCCTTCGAGAAAAACCGAAAAAGAGTAAATTAACAGGCATTTTTTAGAGTGTAGAGGCAATGCGTTCCTAAGCTAGGCAGGGAACCTAACTTTAAATCCAGCATAAGCCTAGCTTTAAATCTCGCTGGTACATAACATTCAAGGTTTTCCTCCGTCTATTTAGAAGCATATCCTGCAAAATACTTGTATGCTGAGTATATGGACTGCATTGCTAATTTAACACAGTTGATATTTTCTGGTGCAAGTAAGAAATCTGCTTAATAAATAACTAGCCATTTTAATTCCAAGTTACTCGCAAAAACACAAAATAATGGCATTTCTAAACATTTTCTATTCGAACCGAAAGATTTAAATCTGCAAGTAGTTCGTTAATTCAAACTTAATTACCCATAAATAGTCAAACTCTTCTAATTCTTAATCCTTTCGAGTTCGTTGAAATAGTGTTGTCATTAAACGAAATGTGATTTTAATACGAACCAATCCTTAAGTTCAAAAAACATTGCAGCGACAGACAGTAGCGAAGCAATTCAAAAATCATGAGGACTCGAATCCCTTTGAAGATTATGCGATGAAATATGACAACATGTGTTTTTACATCAAAAGGGGGACTTGAGGCCGATAGCCCTCCTTGCCCAAGCCACTAACAACAGATGCAAACAACAAAAAAAGCAGAAGCAAAACTCTTTTCTATAGAAAATAAAAATTCCAGCGAAAATAAAACTAAAAGCGAAGTAGAAAATGAAACGCTATTAAAAATGGTGAAAGGAAATAAGTACAGCGGAACCTGGGAAAGTAACCACTTGGTAAATTGACCACTTGAAGAAAGTGACCACTTTTTGTAAGAGACAAGTGGTAGGAATTCACTCATGCCAATACCAAAATCTGTCATGTATAGTGGCCACTCCTCTATTGTGACCATTGTTGTCCAGTTCCAAAGGCGGTCACTTTAGGCAAGTTCTACTGTATCTAGAAAGTATGATATTATATATATATATATAATAGAAGCAAAATTGATTTAAACTGATAATACCAAAATATAAAATACTCTCTCTCTCTTTTTCTGTCCCACTCTATTTCAATCAAGGGAATTTATACTTATAAATATCTGCATAAACTAATTTTTTTATGCGTAGAAATTCATATTTTTCGAGTTATTAAAGTTTAAAGTTCGACCAATCTTATGCCATTTTCATTTGTTAACCCTTTTCAAGCTAAGGTTGAAACGAATTGAAGAAACCTTGTTTTCGAAAAAGTGTCGAATAAATGTTTTTGATGGTTTATTCCGTAATTCTCCTTTGAAAGCCGACGCTCATGAATTTTTTTCTTCCCCAGCCAATACTATAGAAGTTAAGTTATACAATTAGTGAGCTTAATACGCTACCCTTTGGGGTTTCATTCTTCGCCAGTATCAGCAAATATTGCAAAAAATAGATGTATAAAAATAATTAGCAAACAAAAAGTTTTTATTCCCATAACAAAAACACAAAATCATGCAACATTAATTAAAAAGCGCGTGAGTTTAAAAATTACTTTAATATTTTGCATTAACTTTCAAATTCGTATTCACTGCAAAAAAAAATAATTATCGTTTGTAAAAGCTATTAAGTGATAGATACGTTTTAACAAATAAGGCAGACATGAGCAAGCTTTTAAGAGTAAAGAGCTATTTTTGATCTAATGTACGTACCTCCAGGGCCGACGCCAAGGGAAGCTAACAGGGCAATCGCTCCGAGCGGCAGGGTTTTAGGGGCAGCAAAATGGGATTATTATAAAATGCGAATTCACCATTTTGGGGCGGCAAAACACTTGTTCGCCCCGAACGACCTAACACATAGCGCCGACCTTGCGTAACTTAGTAATCCAGTAGTGATCATCCGAGTCTTCCAGTTCTCAGGACTGAGTTCGAATCCTAAAATATTTGATTGAATAGAAATGTATCGCGGTTCCAAAATCACGTTAAGATATCGGTTCCATCGCAGAAACTCCCTAACACAGTTTGGAGACTTAGAATATGCGAACTTATTTAAACACTTTAAAAAAAATCTAAATTCCTTTTACAGTATGTTTTACTGTATTGTAGCATCTAATCACGTGGTATATGTAAAGTGATATTTACTGAAAAAATGTAGTGTGGATTACTAAGTTATTTGTTAAATCACAATATTGCGATAATCAATAATTATCATTCTTAATTGTTATATTGTATAAACTGGAGAATGATGTGCATGAAGCATTCTATGATGTTATGACTAATTATAGCAAAAATTGTATTTTAAATGATTTTATGGTGTTGCGTATAGTGCAGAAACTGTATGAAATATTAATAGGTGATTAATAAATAAATAAAACGTTTTTGCAAAGCAACCTAATTGTTACAGTGGGAAAAATTGCCAACTATGGTAACCTTACGTAAAGCTACGTGATAGATCTCACGTCACAATTCCGGTTTTCTTAGAAAAAGTGGGTTGTGATTTCGCAAAGGGAAGTCGTTTCGAAGCCCAGCTAGGCTCTCTCTTTCTAGCATAATAGGCAGAGCTTAGTAATTTGTTTTGTAAGTGGTTCTCGCCAAGAAAGGGGTGGTCAAATTTTGTTCTCATTGGCTGGACTTCAAACATTAATAACACACTAAATATGGATTACTCTACAGTTTCGAATTAACAATTTTGGCTTAGAATTTTGCAAGGAATCGCGCTGTGCAGAGTTTATACGATAATTACAGGACATCCTGTATAGTAAAACTAGGAATTTTCGAATTTGTATACTATACATAATATCTACATTAAAGATACGTATATACTATTGTGTTTGTTACGAAATATAATAAAATACAGTGATAAATCAATAATCATTGGCGTACACAGAATGGTGGATTGTAAACCTCCCACTAAGATTAAATTTTGTGTATGTACATATTAATGCATGGAGTTGTAGCTCTGTAACCGCCCCCCACTGCAAGCCTGTAACACCTTATGAACTTACTGCGTATTCGTATGTTAACAACGTACACCTAATGGCGAAATGTGTGCATGTTGATCATAGATAGGATAAATAATTTAGTAATAGAATCTCCCATCCTTTAAGGATATTACGATTTACTGTTGATACAAACAAATTTTCTATTCCCCTTCATGTTCGTCTTAATAGGGTTCCACTACATCTAAATTTGTTTCTTTGGAAGCAACAAGGTTACCGTTTTTGCTATACACCTAAGAAAATGGAAAAGAATATATCTGAAACTACGAATATACTTAATTTGCGTTTGCTAATTTAGTTACATAAATATGATTTCTCTTTTACTGTGTAAGGTTCGGGGATTATAAAAGAATTAAAAAGCGAATAGCTAACAAAAGCCATTACGTCAGCAATTTATTTAATCCCGTAATTATTCAGGATGCAGGTGAAATCCAAATTGATTTATAAGGAGCATAATATTTATCCCAATAATTATGCTCTTCGAGAGAATTAATTATCACTGAAGGTAATCGATATTATCGATGAATATGTAAATTTAGCTTTGCTGTAGTTGTTCTTCGTTCTACTGAAAGAAAGATGCATCCGAAAATTTTGTATTTAACCCATTTTCAGTCAATGTTGCGTTAACGCAACATTACTTTCGGATTTTTTTTCTATATCCTAATTAATTTTTTCCCTCAAAAATTTTAACATATCATATTCAAAACATTTGAACTTACTAAATATACTTTTTGGCAAATGGAAGCAAGTTAAATTTCCTGCTTTATAATTCTTCATTTTTACATGATTTTGAGAGATTTTCAAAGACCCATTTTTGAAAAAGTATATTAATTGCTGATTGACGAATATCAACGTTCTTTTCTTTTAAACATAATCTTTCAGATGTCAACAGTTTGTGAAAAATGGAAATTACAAAAAATGATAATTATAAATACGCAATATTGAAGAAAGAAAATAATGTTGCGTTAACACAACGTTGGCCGGATACGGGGTCGGCTGGTCGCTGCACCCTTTTGGGGCAACCTTGAGTTTGGTTTTGTTTCTCCAAATTCTTTCTTTGAATGTTTACTTTGACTAGCATTATCGACAGCTAACAATAGTGACAATGCAATCTAACTTTTGCTACTTTGTTTCCTTTGTTCTATAAACATTTATATATTTCAGAATTTGACGTTTTCCAAGATTTTTACACTGTAATTTTTTACGGTTATAAAATGTAATAATTAGTTATTTGATTTAATACCCATTATGAACAAAGAGCTTTTATTTATTATGTTTATTGAGAAAGTAATATTAATATATATATATATATAGAAAATGAAATAGGAGTGTTTCTGAAATCCTCGCCCTCCTCCCCCATGGGCGTAGCCAGCTTTCCATCTCGTTGAACAAACCACTGGTAACCCGAAATATATTATCAAAAATACTAAAATATACCCAAATGTACTTCAACTTTTATTTCTAGGCGCCTTGCCTACTCCCTTATGTCCACTTCCTACACCGCTGTAATTATAGCTCGTTAGTACCCTTTCCTTGTAGTAAAAAAGAAAAGACTCCTCTTGGCTTTGGGGCCACAAACTGCAATTTGGTTTGGCTTAAGTAGTTTTACGCTCCAAAGGTACACGTTGCAACTACCTAAAAAGGGACCGACGGCTGAACACATCTCTGAAAAACAAAATGCTATTCATTGTTGATTGTTTATTAGACTTTTTATTAGCTAATTATGAATTGCATTAGCTAATTATGACTTTTTTAGTTACTTAAGATTTTCATTAGCTAATTGAGATATAGGAAATTTTCATTGCTGAATTGGAATTTTTATTAGTACACAGTTAATTTGAATTTTTATTAAATAATTTGGCTTCTATTAGGTAAATATAATTTTATTAGATAATTAAAATTTTATTAATTGGATTTTTGCCCTGCGGTGGCGCAGTGTGGTAACGCGTTCTCCTAGTGCGCCGCTAATCCGGGTTCGACTCCCAGCAGTGCAAAGAACGCTTACTCAGAGATCTCATAAAGATCGCACTGCTCACTGTAGTCCGGGGTTTGGTTCCCTAGGCCTTAAGAGGTTCGGATTCCTCGGAAAACAGTAGGTCCCGGCGCAGCATGACCACTGTAGTCTTTGAGCCGTAAAACCAAAAAGCAAAAAAGTAATTGGATTTTTATTAGTTGATTATTCAGATAATTAAGGGAATATCTGTAAAAGTATTTAAAAAAAAACATAAAATTTCTCTTATGTGAAAATTGTGTATTATAGAAATCCTGAATTTTCTACTTATATACGAACTAACCCACTAATCTCCAACGCTACGTTAACGCAACATTTTGTCATGTTCCCTCCCCCCCACATAACCTAGATTTTTTTCCAGTGAAACATTATTGTTATTGTCATAAATAAAAAGCATATGAATTTTATGCAATTTCACCGTAAATTTCTATGCTTGGCCGTTAATGGGTTAACGCATGCTTGTAGCCAGGATGAAGGGGCAACTGGTGCAAGGCAAAGGACATATGGGGCGTAAAGCATGTGGGGATGTCATCGGGTGAGGGGGATTTCCTCGGTTGGGGTTGTCCCATCCGGAAGTGTTCCGCACCAGATGACGTCAGATGGGGATTCCCAACATGCGGGTATATAAGCTTAGGACTTTCACGAACTCTTCATTCTGCCTTCACTTGACAAAGGGAGCAGTTGGCTCCCGAAACGTCGTGTTTTTAAACCTTACGCCAGTGTCGAAATAACTGTTTGTTATGGAATCTCCTGGTGAAACTCTGTATTGTTTCACTTTATATTCTCACGCAAGGGATAGAATGTCTGACGCCTGTAGCTTAATTGTAAAGCACTTGACCGGAGATCGTGGTTCGTATCCCACTAGGGGTCCATAATTCTTTAATTTGAGAGTAATTCATCACAAAGTATATACATAATGTTTCCATACAATCAATTTTCCATAATATAATTATTCTTAAACAATATATGACAAGAAGATCGCATAATTTGTGGTTATATATCGACCCAGGCAGCAATAAGGAAATTACGGAGTCTGATGAAGCCCAAGCTGCCCATGCTTGTGAACTACATCGTTTATTACAGTCCAATTGGTAGTAATTTTCATTAAATTTATAATACCAACGCTTTTGGTACAGTTTTACAAACAACTGTGTACGATATACATCTCATTTTTGGGAATTCCACGTGCATTGAAAGAATCTACTTTGATCTTATTGGATCTTTCAACAAGAACTCTTGTAGCCTCTTCAGACATTTTTAAATTTTACACCCTTTTCCTACACGAAATGTGAAGCTATCGGTCTCTTCAAACTTATGGATCATCCGTCGTAATGTACGGTGAATGAACAAGACATTTCCGCTCCTTTGGAGACCATAATCGCGAAGTGCTGCGTCTACACTTTCAAAGTTATGAGAAAAGGACTTCACCAGCAAGGCGCGTTCGGGCATAGTAAGAACCATACTTTCTCAGTGATGGAAATGAACCTTTTAAAACCTTCCTTTTATAGCAGCAAGACGTTCGAAGGATACACGATAATCAAATTTCGCCACCATTGCTCGTAGATGGTGACACTTCCCTTCTGCCTACGAATTTCGTAGCAAGGCTTTTATTACTGAAATCTCTTCGCCGTTGTCTGAGAAATCTACGTCCACCAAATTTGTGACATTTTTTTCTAAGGGTCTGCAGGCTATGAGGCTCTATATAGGTGAGCTTTCATTTTGGTTCACTCGATGCAGATACAACACGGCAGTTAATTCATGCCTGCAATGAAGGACGCTACTTAGTAACCTAATTTTTAAAAACATGTGTGCCAAATCTTCATCAAAGATCTTTTTGTCGCCAGTTTACTTACATAAAAAAGGTCAAAGTAACCAAATCCTAAAAACGTACGGAAACAGTAAATATTTAATTTTAATTTATTCTCTTAAATTTTCTAAAATAAAGAATTATAGAACAAAAATATACATGTTTAGAACTCGAATTTTAATTTGTAATGTTCAAATAGCTGAAAACGTAAACAAGGAATCTGGATTTTCTCTTAACGTCTTTATACAAGGAATAGTTCATACCGATTATCCCCTTGAAGATTTATTGTGTTCATTAACTTGTTCGAGTGTATATCACGAAATACAAAATAACCTAACAAAGACCTGTCTCAACCACAGGTCCTACCCTTGCCATTTGGACAATATTATTATGTGTAAAATAAGAGAAAATTTTATAATTCATCAAAACTCTCTCATTTTGAAATCCTCTAAGCGGACCCCAAACTGCCAGTACAGTAAGATGGATGCATGACTCTGTAGTTATACTTGTTTGCGAGTAGCTAAAATAGATCTGTGCCTGAAAGAATTGTTCTTGTGTTTTTGCATTGAATTTCTCTACGTATTGTCCTAAACGCTAAAACATTGGATGAAAGTTCCTGGTAAAATCTGCCAGTTTCCAAATGTGGGTTTTCTATACAACCTGGCTTTCTGAAATGCAATGTATTCAGTTATTTAAAAGTTTCAATACCGTCTGAGCATGATATTGATTGTTTGAACTCCGAGTTTGCATATAAATCTCTTTCATTTTATCGTCACGTATTCGTATCATGTGGACCGTTCCTTTCTAAAGGAACACTAGAGTGATATAGGCACTATATTTATATGCATCAGAATTACGTGGAAGCCATTCATCAGCAAACACATGCAATATAGGCCAAGTTAATAATAAAACAACGTTTTGCTGCATTACGTCGTAAGATTGAGTTCAAGCTACGCGTTTCGGGCGATAGATGTTCGCCCTTCTTCGGGAGTGAACACGTGGAATATCGTCAACAAACGAGGTTGATTCGCGGATGTAACTAGAGTTGAGTTATTAAGTGAAATGTTGACTTCCAAAAGTAGGAAGTCAAGTACTACGTGGTTTTTGTAGTGCGGCCACTCTTCCCAGAAATTACCAAATTGTGGAAAAGTTGGCTGTCTGTTAGTAGAGGTGGCAATTATGGCGGGACTATGGATTAATATCAGAAGGAGTTAGGTGGAGTACATTTCGCCAAGCTGAGCTGAAGGAAGGAGTTGAGCTGTGGTCATTCACAATGGAATCACGAAACATGTTAATGAAGAAAGCTTCGGCGAAGTCCAGTTCAAGTGGTGAATGAGGTTGGTGGATGATACGAGCGTCAAAAAAGTTAAAGCGATGGTTGTGTTCGTGGCTGTGAACAGCAATGGATGATTTGTGCACCTCACCTTTCTCAACGTATCGGCGATGTTCTTTCAACCGATGCATGAGGGCACGTTTTGTCAGTCCTATGTAGGAAAGTCCGAACTGGCAAAAAATTTGATACACGCCCCAGCGTTGGAGTGTGGAAATGTTATCTTTGAGTCTAGAGGGCAAAATCTTGTTAATAGGCGAGAAGGTAACTTTGAATTTGGCTTGCCGAAGGACTTTGGCAATGGCGGAGCTAAGTTTGGGCACGTAAGGGAGTGTTACGAAGCCAATGTAATTATTTGAAGATATTCGACTAAGAGATGTACTGTAAGAACGTTTG
>QLNU02014802.1:154997111-155018588 GCA_006491805.2 Dysdera silvatica | reverse complement strand
AGTCTCCGGAAGTACCTTTTTCTTACCATTACCGAAGGATAGTGTTGAACCGGAACGTGTATTTGGAGTTCCTTGAGTAGAGTCTGCCGGTCCACTCTATTTGCGATCAAAGGAAAATTCACGAGTGGTTCTATTTACTTGTGCAGTCTACCGTGCAGTTTATTTAGAGCTAGTTAAATCTCTCACGACCGATGCATTCATTGAAGCTTTAAGACGTTTCATAGCCCGAAGAGGGAAAATCTTTGGTCTCTATTCTGACAAAGAAAATTCCCCACCGGTTGGTCTTGTAAAAAACTGTGTAGACTTTTTTTAATTATTGTTTCAATATCCCATTTCATTTGATATTAAAAGGTGGGAGTATGTTGAATGTTCTTCAAATATTGTTTCCATTTTTACATACACGATCTATAATTGTAACGCGAGAGAGAGAGAGAGAGAGAAAAGGATATATATATAAATGTGCGAGATATAATTTTTTTTATCGAACGCGGTTTCAAGTTTTATTACTGGATTTTAGTGACAACACAAAAGTTGTTGTTTTTCGATATTCTTTTTTGTATTGTTACTTTTTTGGGGCTTTCGTTTCGTTTTGTTTTTTACGTTCTTCAGATTTTTTTTTCGAATAGATAGTTTTATAGAAAATAACGGAGTGGACGTCTTTTGTACTGATTGCAATTTAGTTTTCTTAGATGAATCGTCATTTTTAAATTGATACAGGTGTCCAAGTTATATCGATACTTGCTATTGGCGACAAGCAAAAAGGTGGAACTCAACTTTAAGGAATCAGATCTCTCAAAGTGTGTTTGAGTTGTTGTCAAGGTTCCGATGGATATCAAAGGGAATATCCATTACTTTAGGCAGTGTGTCCGTACCTTAGGAAAGGTATCTGTTACCATAGGCAATGTATTGGTTACCTTAGACAATGCATCCGTTACCGTAGGTGATGTATCTATTATCTTAGGCAATGTATTCTCTATCTTAGGCAATGTATTCTCTATCTTAGGCAGTGTGTCCGTACCTTAGGCAAGGTATCCGTTACCTTAGACGAAGTATTGGTTACCTTAGAAAATGTATCCGTTACCTTAGGAGATGTATTCATTATCTTAGGCAAAGTATTGATTACCTTAGAAAATGTATCTGTCACCTTTGGTGATGTATCCATTATCTTAGGCAATATATCCGTTATCTTAGGCAATAACGGATTAAGGGCGGTTAGTCGCAATCACACCGGGGCAAAGCCAATAGGGGCGCCAAAATGGCCTAATGACCGTGAACTACAGAAATGTTTTATAAAACATAATGTCATTAAAGTTTTAAAACTTAAAGTGTTTTGAAACTTGTTCAATTCTTAGAAAAATACTCGTTATATTTCTATAAAATATTTATTTAACTTGTATAAATTATTCTTTATTATAATGAGTTTAAATAGGATAGTGTGTAAGATTGTGAAGAAGCCTTTTTTCAACAAAATCAGAGTATGATATTGCCAGTAAGAAATTAGAAAAATATAAACTACATCAAAATGGATAAGTTTATTTGCCTGTAAAGAGTATATTCCAGATATTTAAAAGTCATGTAAAATTTTAATTTTTATATTAAAACAATTTAATTTTTGATTCATCAATAAAAGCCCTCGTAGTTTAATTACATGCTATTTGTTGTAAAGAAATTTTAATTGCCGTCGTGGATTTCTATCTTGTACTAATGTTCAGTATTTTTTATAATAAAAATTAGTAGCCTATTGAGGAAAGCCCTAGGAATAAAAAAAATTGTTTCAAAATAAAGAAATATTTTGAAAATTATTAACATGTAGCGAAAGGGTGCCAAATTTTGGGCTCGCATCGGGTTCCATATGACGTATATCCGTCTCTGCTTTGGGCAATATATCCGTTACCTTAGGCAATTCGTCCGTTACTTTAGGCAATGTGTCCGTTTCCTTAGGTAATATACTGAATATATAATATATAAAAATATAACTGAATTTTGGATTACTTACTAACACATATAACAAGTTCAAGCCTTAAATTTCTAATATTGGGTGGTCTAAATATGGATACTAAACCCAACAGCAGTACATGTTACCATCATACAGATCCCAATGCTTTGAAAGACTTGATATTTTCATTTGAATTTGAGCTTTTCATTAACAGTCCAACTAGAATAACAGACTATGCCCAAACCATCATCGACTATTGTATTACAAATATAAGCGGTCCACAGTGTGAAATTTTATTACACCATATAAGCAATCATCTCCCAGTTTTCTCTTTTTTTAGAGTTTCACAAAAAATTGAGAAAAATTCCAAACATATTTCTTATATTAGAGACTTTTCTGAACGTAATCTAATTGAATTCAAAAATAAATTGATTACTGAAGATTGAACAAACATACCTTCATCTAATAATGCTGCCTCGGCTTATGGTTATTTTATTGGCAAATTTAAAGAACACTAGGAAAACTCTATTAAAAAGAATTTCACGTAGCAAGCAGATTATAAATCCCTGGATTACAAACACCATCTTCGAAGAGATTAAAATAAACAATATGCTATTTCACAAATTCTTAAAAACCAAATCCACTAACAACTACAATTATTTCAAGACTTTCCTCAATGCTCTAAACAAAAAAAATCAAACTAGCCAAAATAGCTTATCTGTACAATTCTGTGAAACCTCTGATAGTAGAACAACATGGCCAAAAATCAACGAATTAAGACAGAGATCGCGTGGTAATTCGGAAATCAAAATAACAACTTCAAACCGTACATTAACAGATACTAAGCAAATTTGTGACGTCTTTAATGATTACTTTGTTAATTACCCCTATTCATTATCTAACACCACTCCAAATAACAATGTATTTAATTATAGTTAATTATAGTCACCATGAATATAACATTTCAAACTCATTATATTTTCATGAAATAACAAATATTGAAACATATATTGCTATTATGAGTCTAAATATCAACAAAGGGCCAGGACCGGATAACATTCATCATAATATGTTGCCAATATAATACACACTCCTCTGACCCATGTTCTAAATCTTATCTTACGCCATGGAGACATTCCTATAGATTTTAAAACTTCTCAAATTATCCTAATATTCAAAAAAGTCATAAATCTGATATTTCCAACTATCAACCTATTTCAATCCTCTCCGTTTTTACGAAAATATTTGAGAAATTACTACAACAGATTACACAAATGTTTTGAGACCAACAATATAATTCATGATAATCAATTCGTCTTCAAGAAAAGTAAATCAACTGAACACGCTCTTTTGACAGCCACTGACTTCATTAATACATCTTTAGATCAAAAGGAGACTGTTACGGAAGTATTTTTTGACTTGTTCAAGGCATTTGACACAATAAATCATGATAAACTAATACAAAAGCTCTTTAATTCTGGAATTAGAGGACACCAAATTGATCTGTTTGTTTATTAATCTATTGTTTTATCTATCTATATATTTATTGCTCTATTTTTTATTTATTAATATAAGTTATTAATCTTAAGGTATTGTATTCACAATTGCTGTTCGAATGCCATGCGACCTCTATGTGGAGTCTCTCAGGGCTCTACTTTGGGTCATTTACTATTATGTTTTTACATCAACGATTTGTTCTTTACTCCAATACAATCGCAAATTATATATTTTGCTGATGACACGAGCCCTTTTTGCCGAAATAATGATTATAATTAATATTTTGAACTAGAGCAAAACGCTAAACACTTTACCTCATTTTTTACTAATAACCACCTTACATTAAATACTAACAAAACTAAATATATTCTGTTCACAAATTCTATAAACATACAAAACAATTCTCAACATTCTTTAAACATCGGAAATGACTCTGCGAAACTGCCAAATGAAACTAAATTTTTAGGTCTTACACTACGGTCCGGCCTAAACTGGAATCATCATATAGACAATATTTATTCTGTTGTTGGCAGAAATATCAGGATTATGTGTAGGATCAGTTATTTTCTCCCAATTAACCAACTCATTGACATGTATTACTCTTTTTCTTTTTTTATATATACTACTGTCACCTAGTATGAGGATTCACTACAAAAAATAACATTCGTTGACTTCAAACACTTCAACATAAATTTACAAATAACAAATAATTTAAAAATTAAAAATAAAAAAAATTTAAAATAAAAATTAATTAAAAATTTAAAAATAACAAATAAATAACATCTACACGCTGAACGTATGTGACGATGTGTGGAACCGGCCAGGCCATTTCAGCCGTTTGCCAAACAGATTAGTAAGCTGGACCTACAGTTTAACGAAGAATCCGAACTTCGGTCACCACAGCCAAAGTTCTGCGCTAAGGCAGGACTCGTTTTGTCACTACCCTACGGAGTGACCACCAACGATGACACTTTGCAGCGGCGCTCGATATATATATATATATATATATATATATAGCGTGGGTATATATATATACTTACATATAGCATGAAATAATATTTTTCCCTTTATTTTTTCTTAAAATATTGTGAGAAATCCCTGGGTCATCGGGATCTACGGAAGTGTTTCATTTTTTCGTGGGGAAAATCTAAAATCGGAGAGCTGAAAACTCTTAAATGGACTTCATTGGAGTTTAAGCCTCTCTTCCCGTGCTGCGGGCTTAAGTGCGACCTAAATAAATTAATATTAATGGCACGCTAGGTGAAAATGTTACCACTGACTTTTGCAGGGATTATATATTTACGTTTTAAATGCGTTGAGATGGGGCTCCAGATTTTTGAAAATTGTATTCAATGTACCTACTACAATTGGAATAACTATGGATTTCTTCCTCTAGTAGCTTTCTGCCAAGATTTTAAAATCTTTACATTTGGTGATTTTTTCAATCTCGTTGCCATCTCCCCGCCTGTCACTAGGCTGTGCAATGTCACTCGATCAGATATGGTTGCTTTCCATCACAGTAATATCTGGTATATCATGTGAAAAGGTCTTATCATACTGGATTTGAAAATTGAAAATCCTACAAGATTTTGGCATTTCCATTTTTGATAACTGTCTCCAGATTATGGTTCTACACGCCTTTATTTGCAGGTAAATGCTTTTGCTTCTGGGTTAAACCAGTGTCCCATTTCTACCATCAAATTATTGTATCCTTTATATTCCGTTTGTTCAAACTATTTGTATACGTTTGTCAGGCGTTAAACTATTTTCTCTGCTTGCTTTTAGAGATGCAACTCACAATTTGCATGGGTTTTGTCAAGCTTAGGTGTGGTTGCATTAACACCTAATAGGTACTTGATCCTTTACTGCAAAGTTGAGGCCACCTATTCATTTTCCTAAAGTGCACATATGTACCCACTGCCACATGTGTCCTTAGTCGACCTTTCCTTCCATGCCATTGATATACTGTCCAAGCAACGCTTTATTTTTCCTGTTTCCTCTTGTAGTCGCAACTGCTTCTTTCTATGTTCATCTTTGATTTCCCTAATTTTTGGAGCCATTCTTATTCGTACTGTACTTCCACCTTCATCTAATGGGAGAGTTATTATTTTTATACTTCAATTTAAACGCGATATTCTATTTTATTTACTTAAACTGTCCATAAAATCTCATCATTCATACATGTGTACGATTAGGTCCTTTCTAAATGTAAATGTGTTTTTATTCCTTAGCATCAGCTTCAGTAGCAAAATAATTTATTACGATACTGTGGGCTCAGACCAATAGAAATGCTAGTTCACTTCGCAGGCTTTCTTAACTGTTGCCACTGAAGATAGCAAGAAAATAAATATTAATAAGTTCAATTACTAAAATTGGCAAAATACCAAATTGTTTCCTTTTATATGATGTTTTCCATACGTACATAATCATACTTCCCGTATCTGGCAACAAATATATTGCATAATTATAATTTCACTTTTTACATTTGGGAAGAGTTTGGATAATTGTTTTCCGAATTCTAAAATCAAATCAGTCATCCACTTCCCCTCAAAGTGGGCACACGTACTACGAAACTCCCCCCAAGAAAAGTACCAATTTTTTTTTAACGTTGCATTTAATTATTTATCTTCCTGGCGTCTTAATTAACTATTTTAAACATTTAAAGCATTAAATAAAATATTATTTCAACTAAATGGATTTACTGTATTACTTCAAAATTTATTTCTACAACTGGTGACCCGGACATGATTTCCTTAAAACTTATATACGTAATTGGTGACCTGGACGTGATTTCCTCAAAACTTATATTTGCTGTGTAATAACGTTACCTTCGAATGTTTTGTTGTTTTCAATTTCTATTGAAACGAAACTCTTTCCTTTCTTAAATTTCGAACGTTGAGCTTATAAATTGTAGAGCAAGCTCCACCTTGTGATGGTTGGTATAAACTATCAGCAAAGGCATAGAATAGTAGAGCAGATAAAAATGTTATTACACGTTCAAGCTTTTATTTTTTTTTTAACTTTCCCAGGTAGAATCATATGTGTAGGAAAGGGAAGGTATTACGCGCAGAGGTTCCCCACAATCATACAACGTTACTTTAAGAAGACTAAACAACCCAGGGACTGACGCCTATCGTATGCGCGGAACGTTAAATTTCCACAATCTTTACCCAAATAACAAACCAGTTGGACATCCTTCTCTTAAGCTGTAGCTCACTCTCTGCATTATTGTGAAGACACTATATGAGGCAAGATGTATTCTACACGCGCAATAGTACTCTCGAAAGCTCATGTGGAAAACTCCTAATTGTAAAATTACCATGAAAGTATTACAAACTTTTCGATTTTGGGTTTCTAAAGTGCTTTGAATGCAATTTCAGCTTAAACATGCCAAAAGCTAAAAAAAAAACCAGCGTATTTCGTATTTTCAATTTATTGTAGTTTATATTTTTACAACTTAATACATTTTGTATTCCCACGATTTAATGCATTTTCTATTTGTTTAATCTAATTTATTTTGAATTTCTAATGGAAACATCCATGAAGGAAGCCATCTGTTTATGATGATGATGATGAATACAGCAGTAAATATGTTTACAACAGTATTTTCCGCCGTCTTAGAAGATAGAGAGTTCATCAAGTTCAACCTTGTATACAGTGCTGTATTTATAAATGGACATGTTCGGCATTTTCCCAGGCTGGGTGGGATTTTTAATGGCGCAAGAGGCAGCGATTTTTTTTTTTTTAATTGCAATTTATTTACCGTAGAATTCTGTCGATCAGCTCTCCCCAAGATGGTGTCCACCCTTTTTTTTACAAATCTGAAATTCTGAAAAATTGCGCGCAATAACCCCTGACCCAACCAAGGCCGTATACCCCCGTACATCCCCCCGAGAATAATACATTTCCATTAAAAAATTTTATTGTCAAGTAAGAAATACTTAAAACTAAGCTTACAAGTGAAATTTTGTTCCGCATCCGCCCTTGACCTCTCCCCGATATCCAAAAAACTGCAAAAAATCGTCGTGAAATAAACTAAATTTATTTATAAAAATATCGTTATTATATCTTATAATAATGCACATGAGGCAAGTTAATCATAAATATCGTCGCGTCTCTATCCTCAGCGACTTTTCTTTGCATTTGAGGGGGCGGAACAACAGGATTTTACTTGTTTCTGCCAGTATGGCGGGAGAGTGGGCATGAACGTAACTAGTTTCGAAGTCAAAGGGATATAACATTTTTCTAGGGTGGTCTGACCCATTTTCTAGGGGAGGAATAAACCGTTTTCCTTAATGCTTAGAAGTTTTCTAGGGTGTTATCCTCCCCTAGTTAGGCCAATAGTGGGGGCGTCTCGTAACCTAAATCCGGCCATCTTGTATATAACGTTTTCTATTCTCCGATTTATAAAATATCATTATCGAGAGATTTCGCTGTATTTTAGTTTAATATATCTAAATGTATTTTTAGCTTTTGGCGATAACTCGAAACACAAAGCAAAGTGCAATCAATATTCATCTTTAAGCTGGACCCATTCTTCGCTCTTTTTATAACGAGAGCGTAAAGTTACATGATTTCGTCAGCACCACCGTCGCCAACATTATCCCTGACATGCCTTAACAAGGCATACTATTACTGTAAAGTTTAACGCATCAGCGAACCCGACCTTCAGAATGATTGATTTTCGAGCAGCGGACGCTTGAGAAAAATTGTGATTTTTAAATTCCCGCTAAAATAAAATATAAAGGGCTCTAATAGAACAGCGTTCGACAGTTAGTAAACAAACTCCGCAGATGTAATTATAAGCTTTTTATGCCAGATCTATTAAGTTGAAATTTATAACATTTTAAATAGAATAAGTGATAGTTTATTATCTGTGGCGGTAAAATTTGAAACTGTCCGCTATACTTGAATTAAAACCTGCTTTTAAAGAGAGAGATAAATGTTAATATCTTTCTTTTAATCTTCGATTAGATACGGATACGGTGAACACCACAAATATCGATCACATCCGTATAAATTATTCAGTCCTCAATCTTGGTTAGAATAGCACACTTCTTTTGAAACACAAGCTCCTTATCTCAATCTATTTTCGCAATCGATAGCACGTCGATAGATTAATAGACATTTGTGTGATTTACTTCTTCAACATGATTATATTAATGATTATTTATTCATGAATCTTACCCCTCTCTGTCTCCCTCCGATTTAACCCGGGAAGACACTCGCGGGGTGTTTCACATCCCACAACTTACAATATGTGAAAAAGAACCGTCCACCCTTGCTTCTGAAACTGGCCAAACTCTTTCCTGTTGCCTTCAAAGTCACAATCTTTTGGGGTAGGGTGACAAAGTGAAAATTCCACTTATTGTTCCCTGTAAAATTGGACGTTTTTAATGAAATAATGCTATATAATCAGATGGGGTGCAAAGCACCCCGCGCGCGTGCTCGCGTTCCTCTAACCGGCGCGCCTTTTCGCGGCTTAAATATGACAGGAAAAAATTTGATGTTATTCATATTTGCATAAACAGTTTAATGAATACTGTAAATCCCATGCAGTGACGTATAAAATGGAGGAGCTCAGAGCCGTTAAGCCCCCCCACTAGATATCAAAACACCTTATGTTCTCTAATGCCGCATCACATGATATTCAATAAAGGCACTTGAGCACCCCTATAATTTTTGAATCGCCACGCCACTGAATAAGGTAGTGGTAATGCGTTTACCTAGCTTATCATTAAGCTGGGTTCGATTCCCAACAGTGCAAAGAAATAATGCTCGTTGAACAATTGCTCACTCTTGTTCCTCAAACCTTAAGAGGATAAGATTTGCCCTGCGGTGGCGCAGTGTGGTAACGCGTTCTCCTATTGCGCGGCTAATCCGGGTTCGACTCCCAGCAGTGCAAAAAGAACGCTTACTCAGAGATCTCATAAAAGATCGCACTGCTCACTGTAGTCCGGGGTTTGGTTCCCCAGGCCTTAAGAGGTTCGGATTCCTCGGAAAACTGTAGGTCCCGGCGCAGCATGACCACTGTAGTCTTTGAGCCGTAAAACCAAAAAACAAACAAACAAGATAAAATTTCTGGGGAAAACGTAGGTCGGCAAACCTACATTGGCGTAATGGTAAAGTATACGTCTGTCGTGCCAAAATGACTTGGGTTCCACTTTCAATGGCATCATGGAAAGCGTGCCATCTGTCTGCCTACCGTAGTCTGGAGTTTTTTTCCTTTACGAGTTTTAAGGCGCAAGGTCGTCAAAGGTCATGCTGTTCCGGAACCATGGGATATCCGAGGGGGTGTACTTTCACCCCGTTGGCTTATGAAAAAATGGGAGAAAAGCGCTGAATACAGAAGAAACTATAGTCCAACGACTTTTTAAAAACTTTTCCACAACTTTTTCCTCCAACAAATTCCTTTGGGATTTTTCTAGGATGCACCACCCCTGCATACAATTCTTGGAGCATCCATGGCCGGGACCTACAGCTTAGAGGAATCCGAAGCTGCTATGATCTGGGGGAAGGAACCCCTGCGGCAGTTGACCCCTAAGCAGCTTCTTTCGGCTCCGTTGCATGTGGAGCCCGGGAAAAAGGCGCCCTAGGCAAACGCGATACCACTGCACCACGGAGGGCTTCCGGGGTTTGGCGCCCTTGGTAGCAGAAACACGGAATCCTGGGAAAATCTGTAGGTAGCAGCGCAATAAGACCTTTGCTATTGTTTCGCTCTAAAAGCAAACAAGCAGTATATGTTAAAATAAACAAATTAATACTTGTTCAATACTTTAAGCGTAATATCTTACATTAGAATAGAATTACCATTATTTTTGGATTATCAAAAATAATTTAATGCCATTCGTTACATAGTTATTGATTAATAAATCGGATCTATGAACTATATTTGTTCCTCAAGAGATCCTATGTGTTTGCATGGCGCAATGACAAGATAGGTCAAATTTTGCCGGGATCTATAATTTTTCAACATATCTGAACAGCTTAAGACTTAGAATACCAACACGTGAGCTACAATAGGCAGATAGCCGGTAAGCTAGTTTGCTTTTCTTTTTCACCGTTCAGACTGATACCAGGCTTAGCTGCACGCTATGTGATCGCATTACCATTGCACCACCACAAGGCCTGCATAAAGAATGCATTACATTGCGTGACAAAACTATAAACACAGAATATAAAATATTGGTTTGTATGACAAGATATTGCACATATCATTTGAGTTCCAGCCTAAAATTTTGTAGAATAAATTATTAGCGTATTTCAGTAGGCACACATATCGTATTAAATTTGAAAGGTGACTCTTCGGCTAAGCTGTTGTTCACCGTAACTAAAAGTAGATAAAGAATATAATTCAAGCATATAAGTCGGGGGTTTATAAATCGAAATCAAAAATTAAAATAAAAAGTCGCTATATGGGAACTTCGAAATATAGAACACTTTTTCAAGAAATTAATCAGGGTAGCTTCAAATCACGGGCACATCAGAAGTTTCATATGCGTACGAATAGAGTATTTCGAAATATAGGGGGGCCATGATTATATATACAGCAAAAATAATTTATAACGACGCCGATTATAGCGACCAAATGCATATAACGACGGAATTTTTACAAGAAATTTGGTTTGCTATTCTACTCTATATTAAATGTATCGGTTATAACGACACCATACATTGGAACCATGTGGGTTCGAGAAAATACTTAAGTCACTATGTTCCGTTCGTATAAAAGGAAAAGTTGGGCACATAGCTGGGTCAAGAAAGATGAATTTCGTTTTCTGTTACACTTCTAATGCTAGATGAATAGCAAAAGGTAAATGTATTTTAATTTTTTTTTTCTTTTTTGTATATTAAGTGATATTTTTGGGAGATATGATTGTCTATATATATAGGTGAATGGGTGGGTGGGGGTGCGCAGTATATGGTGTGGAATACACACCATTCTAAATTCACAGAAAGTACAATATAGACAAGTGTGCGGCAACCGAAAAAAAAAGTAAGCAAACTAATGGAGATCGTGAAATGACAGAAGTTGCACTCAGAAATCCGAAATATAATAAGCATGAGTGCGCATATAATAAGGACACTTCTAACAAATAAAGAAAGGCAGCTAGCCACACCGGATAAACAGGACGGGGAGGTCCATGTATAATCATGTGCAACTTGTAACCAACTACTACTTAACCACTAACTTGTTTGTTTGGATTTTTATGGCGCAAGAGCATCATAAATGTCGAAACGACAGTTATCGAGTTTTTCGCAAACAATATTGGACACGTATAGGCATGAGCGCCCATATGGGGGGGCGGAGGGGGCTCGAGGCTCCCTAGACTTCCAAAAATTTTATTTGCCCGATTCTGCCATGCATTTACTTTCAAAAGATTTACAGTAGTATTTTAAAATAAGGTACTTTTTAGCTCATTACTAATTGTCAAGCAGTATCAATTATTTTTGTAGCATTTTAGTATCTTGTACATTCATTAAACTGTTTTACAGCCTTAAGAAGAAGGTAAAATTTGTTCTTAGCCCGCCCCCCAACAAATATTTTGAAAATTCTACGTTGCGGGGTGCAAGCGTATTAGGTCCGGACTTAAGGCTCCGCCACTTTGGAACCCCACAGGGACCTCGAAGGAGCCTTATGTTATTATATAAAATATAAGTGTTATTTTAATATCGTTTTTTTTACAAAGATCCGAGAAATTTTTATTGTTTCTAAATAATTTAATATTGTAGATAATTAAAATATTGAAAATAATGAACTTCTTAAAGAAACTTGTGATTCATTCATTGAGTTTCACGAAGGACATAAATCTACAAGCGTCCTTTCTATTCTTTCAGCGTAGGGCCCCTAAAAGTGTTCAACCGGCACTATTCTGAAATCATTGGTATTAATACAATACGTCGTACAATACAATCGTACGTGATAATTCCGACACCCACGTTTTTAGCTGAAACTAGAGCTTTTTGTTATAGTAGAAAAAGAGGCATCATCCCCGATCTAGATTCGAACTTGGGTGTCCCCCATGAGCCCGGAGCGCCTTAACCGCTAGGCCATCGAGGATGGGGAACTAAGTTCCCTTTCTAGGTATATAGTATAGGATATATGTGAAAATTCCAACACCCACGTGTAGCCTACGTTTAACTCTAGCTAAATCTTTTTGTTTCAGGAGAAAAAGACACCGCACAATGGCGTATTTGGTCGATTTAGGCGGCCAAAATTATTTTTGTAGTTCAATTGGGTTTTTTAGAAAGAAAATACGGTTTTTACATTTGTAAAATATTTAAATATTCATAATTAATAATTATAGTGATTCCGCCGTTGATTTGGTATCCGTGGTTTCAGATATCCACTCTTTACATGCAGTGATTTGAAAAGAAAATAGAAAGAAAGGGAAAACATGGATTTTTTTTGTTCTGTAATTCATCGAGACTGCGTGTGCTATGGTATAATACAGATACTGTATTTTTCATTGCTTTTGAGCATTAAGCGAAAATGTTGGAACCCCTTACTATATCCGCCATGCCACGTAACTTCTGTTTTGGGTCCGTATTTCTCTCGAATAATCGGGCACGCACGCATAAAATAAGATCAACCAGACGATGAGATGAAAGAGCCCCGTTTCTTCGTCAGAAGATAGTTGTGCTTCCTCTAAAGTGTCCTCATCTTTAACTTCAGCAGTATGCGTGTCCAGATTTGTAGTTTCAGCTAGAAGTAGAATCACTAAGGTTTCTTTTAAGAAAGGTTTCTTTTTTTTTTCTCGGTGTAAGCCTCATAGTAGTTAAAATAGGAGCCGAACTCATTAGTAATCTGTTAAGCGCGTCTAGGTTGCATGATATCATAGAGAACTTCCTTGCGTAGTTTTGGCAGTATTGGCGAAAATGTTTCGGGCTTCAGCAGTTTCTTCAGAGAGCTGACCAATAGGCAGCAGGACGTCCTCTGTGACAGTGGGACCGTGAATTAGGATCTTCTGTACCGTAAGCGGCATTGGATGCCATGGATATGCACTTCTGCAGTTTCCTTGGCACATTCTGAAGGCCTTTGGACGTGAATTCTATGTCCACTTGATATGGTTTCGAGTATTACTTTAAAGAGATATATTAAATTTGAATCGGTACCTGTTATTTCAGCTGCTAATTCTGGGTCCGCAAAAAATCTTCGACTAGTGTTACCGTCATTGGTATTGTCAAATCCGGGTTTGGGTACATCTACAATTAATCCCATTGTATTTCTAAAGTCCCTTTGGATTTCTAATTTTCACTGCGTCACAATAGTTTTTTCATTTCGTAATCGCAACTGCCATTTCTTAACAAGCAGTTTATAGGACAGATGCAATAAACTTTCAGATATGCGGATCCTGGCGTGCAAAATATATATCCCGGAATTTAAGCGTCTCTGATTTAACCTCTTTTTTTACGGTTAAATTATTAAAATCTTTGCATGTTGCCCAACAAATGTAATATCTCATCGTGGAAGTGGTTTGGGTGGCAGCGTTACATACCTTAGCGTCAACCATGGTGAGAATCATTGTGTTTGACAGAAAAACTTTTCTGTTGATGTCACTTTCGTGTCTTTTAAAAAATTTGTTGAGGTTTGAATATAGTATATTTCTTCGTTTGTTATACCATTAGATTCTTGGACAAATCTTATTCTAATAGGGCGAAAATAGCCTGGCGAAGGAGGAGTTGGATTCTGTCAGATCAACCTTTTGTCATTTGTGCTATAAAGTAGCTGAAGTGGTACAAAAAAACTATGACAAGTGTTTGCATCGGAATCAGAATTATTCCGAAATTTCTGGTTGTATTAGGTTTGTTAGGATCCGTCACAACCCCACTTGCATATCAAAACCAATGCCTTACTTTCTGCTACATTTAAAGTTTGTACAACTTCTTCCAAATGCGTCAACAATCGCGAAATTGTATGGTCCAATAAATTTTGTAAATTGATTTCAGCACAAGTATCAGTAACACGATACGATTCCTTATCCGGGTAGCAATCCATTTTGGCCTTTTGCAGCACACTGGAGCAAGGATGCAACTTTGTATCAGTGCTTCTTATTATTTCATACTGCCTTCTGGAAAGACCAGCTTCAGCAAACATGGCCATTGCAGATATTGTCGTTAATCGTGCATTGTCTACCTGCGGAGTATCAGAATATGCTCGCTTGTATTTACTTGGCCGCTTTGGAAAGCAGGTAATTCCCTTGAGTATTTTCAAAGGAACCCTCATTCCTATACCTCCCAATTTTACTTGAACAGCGTGTCAATACTTCTGTATCTGTAGAATTACGTAAATCCTCTGTTTCTCTTCTTTTACTCCTTTCACTCAATTCTTCAAGGGACATACTAACAAAAAATTGAAATTTGTAGAAAATTATTCAGACGAACAAATAAAGGAAAAAGTATAAATTTTCACATTTCAAGTTCGAATACAATCAAAGATGGATTAAAGCATAGAATAGAGAAGATAGGTTTATTAAAACAATAGTGATTGTCCGGAAGGGACATTCGCGACGCCTAAGATAGTGAATTTGTGTTTTTATTTCCGTGTTATATATGATTTCATTAAATTATGATTAACACTCAAGAAAAGGGACCTTCTTGTAACAAGAGGGGGGAAGAGTTCACTACTTCCCATTATAACTCATCTCAAGCCAACCAATTAAAATCGAATTATATCTATAACAAAAGCTCTATGTATTGCATTGTTTTCCATTTCTAACCAAGGAAATGGAATCGAATAAAACCTATAACCAAAGCTCTATGTATTCTATTTTTTTTCCGTTTCTAACCAAGGAAATGGAATCTAATAATTCCTATAACGAAAGCTCTATGTATTCTATTCCGTTCTATTTTTAACAGAGCAAATAGAATCGAATTACTGTAGGATCTTTTCAATCCCGTACATTCAATACCACGGCAGTGTCGAATTATCGAACGTTAATATGGTTTTAACGGGAATACCAAAGAAAAATTAATACAGTACAATGATATTTATAACAAGTTGTAATAAGCTGCTTTATAAAGATGTTAAGGTATTATTACCCTCCGCAGGGATAACACAATTGCCAAATATGGTCAACACAAGAAAGCCTCCGGGGCGAGATTTTTGTGAGTTTTCGTGGGGGAATTTATTATACAATAATTTTTGCCACCCACGTTTTAATTACAGCTCAAACTAGAGCTTGTGTAATTTTGGAGAAAAAGAGACGCTGAAAATTCGTCTAGCGGTCCAAGACACTCCGGGCTAAACGGAGGGACCCTGGTTCGAATCCAGGATGGGGAAAGCGTCTCTTTTTCTCCAAAATTACACAAGCTCTAGTTTGAGCTGTAATTAATACGTGGGTGGCAAAAATTATTGTATAAGCTGCTTTATGGCAAGAAAAATACACATGAGCGTTACTGTTTTAAAAAGTCTGATATCACATCACCTCCATCATTTGGACCTTTTCTTCAAAAAATCGCTACGGATTATACACAACTTTATGAGTTCTGAAGAGTTATAGCTTTTATTGGATTCGGCAAATTTTATAAATGCATTTAATATATCAAAAGTCTATTTCCATAAGACTTTAACTGCCATGTCTTCTTCATACGGCCTAGCGATCAACGTTAACAAACGCCCGAATCTACCCGAAAAAACCCGAGCGCGAACAGCTCGGTCGTTGCCGGATTATAGAATATGCCGAACTAAAGAATGACAGATCAAAGAGCTTCTACTATATTTCTATAACAAGCCAAGTGACATAATGTAAACCGCTCAATAACCATTTACAATATATAACCATATAATATATCTCAAGTTAAATGAGCGTATACATGATTAAAGAATGATGTATTTATATAAACTTGGAATATTAAACTAGATTGGAAAGAAATTGGCAATGGAAACGTTATCAAAGCAAATTACAAAATAGAATTCGGTGCCAAGCGTTTTGATCAAATCCCGCCAATTGGCGAAATGTTTACATAATTTTGAAACGGAAAATTGTAACGAAAAGTATCACATAGCGTTCTTTTCGATTTAATCTTAGCAAAAATGTTTCCAGCGTTAAATTCCTCCTTTTTTTTTTTTCAGGCATAGCGTATTTTGCAATGGGCCTAGGAGTGAAATGGTTTGAAAACCAGATTTATAAAAGCAATTTTGACCAGCTTTTCAAGCTTTTTCCTCTAACAATCTGCGCTTAAAAACAATAGCACTTAACTTTCATTATCGCCGTAACAGATCACTCTGCTCTCTCCGGAAGTTTGAAAATTATTTTTCTCTGGGAGCATTCAACTTGCAGCAAAAGAAACAAAGCTGCAAGACGTAATTGTGCAGGTGGCCAAGCACTATTATTAAGCCGATATCAAGTCATAAAAGGGAAACCTGGGCATTATTTTAAATCACTTAGATTCCTTAAAGAGAGTTGAAGGCAGTCCAAGTACCTCAAGCAGAGCTATAATATTCGAATAAATTCGTAGCCATACCCTTTATTGGACATTTTGCTCCCAGATGCATCTAATAAGGCGCAGCGTACATAACATATAAAGGGAAAAAAAAAATTTTAATATATGGTTCCGCATCTGAAAACTTGTACTAAATTATTTAAAAGCTTTCTCTTAAAATTTGATAAAAATATTATAAAATATGTAAAGGAATTTTATTTCTGTACGTTCAATTGCCATACAGTAAACTGTGCATAGTTTGTTTTTAATTAATTACAACAAATTTTGTATTTTAGTTGCCTGTTGCAAATTGTGGATTACAAATGGTGTACTGTATATTTCAGAATATATATTTCATTATTAAGGGATCCAGCACACTGGATTCTGATTCATTAAATTATATGTTGAAATTAATATATTCTCAATTATAGATTTCATATAGTGAAATATATCAAATCAATGATTATGGTATCTTTTTGAAAAATGAAATAATTTAGAAATGTAATTTAGTTAAAAAATATATATTTGTGATTTTCGCTTTGAAACGCATAAGAATACCGGCACAAAAGCTTTCGAACCATGATTTTATTTTTACAGCGTTAAGCCATGTGACAATGAAATTATTTTTCTTAAAATTTAAATATTTATTCATTACGAATTCTTATCAACGCTATTTGAGGATCATGAATTATTAACAAAACTATTTGAGGATTGTGAATTTTTACCAAAGCTGTTTGAAGATTATGAATTGCTACTAGTGCTATTTCGTGATTGTGAATTATTACTATTTCGTGAGCGTGAACTATTACCTGTACAGTTTCGAAATAAAAATTATTACCAAAACTATTTGAAGATCATGAATTTCTACTAGTGCTATTTCCGAATTATGAATTATTACTATTTCATGAGCTTGAATTATTACCTGTGCAATTTCGAAATAAAAATTAATACCAATGCTGTTTCAGGATTATGAATCATTACCTACACTATTTCGAAATGCCAAATTTTTATATATTATATCATATATGTGTTTACATGAATATGTATTGTGAAAGCAAATAATTAGACATTTATTATATTACACATTAGTATTGTTATCTTTACAAATACCGTTTTAGCATTATAAATTATTACCAGTATTATTTAAGCTCAATTTTCTATTAATGAAACACTTTTGAAATATATTAAACGCGTTTGTACACCAAAACAGGAAATACACTTCAAATGAGAGTATTGAATTTCCTGTGTCATAAAGAGGTAAAAATGCAACAATAAAGCAAATTTTACGCTACCGGCAAAGTACGAAAGGTAGGCTTTGTATAAAATGCCTATTCATTCTGTACAATGCCTTAACATTTTAGGCAAAGTATGAAATATCTATTTTATTTTAATATTTTACATACTTCCCCTGAGCATTTTATAGAAACCTAGGCATTATATAGAATGAAAAATATTTCCGCAAATTGTGAAAAAAAAGCTTTTACTGAAAGAATGCATGTGAAAATGTAGAAAATATAAGATTTAAATTATGGAATTTTTCTACAGAAAGAAAAAGGTGTTCATTGTTAAACTACTCCTTGCTACAAGGTAGATTGAAATGGCATTTACATTGTACTTAGTTGTGTTTTTCATACAAAAACACTTCGAATTTCTGCACTTGGTCTTTCAATTACCCTTCACGAGTCCTTGGCCGCTACCCGTTGGCAGATCAGAAACAGATGACCGGAGAGATATTGCGCGGTCAGGAACGTTTCCAACTCATGGTAACATCTTGAGACATAAAGTGAATTGTGCTTTGGTAGGGAGTTAGTTTAAAAATCTTTCAACAATTCTAAATCGGTAAAAACCATCGTGTTTATCACACTCATACTGACCGTTAGTGGATTGCACAAGTCAATTCGTCCTTTTTCGACAACAAGGATAGAAAGTAATACAGTGGCCCTCAAAGGTGCTAGAGGAATTATTTGTCAGAATCTATTTCCTTTTTCTTTGCCTGTATTTTTATACTCAATTTCGATTAAATTTTACCTTCAGCGGTATTTTCATTATTGAAGTAAAGTACGCAAAATACTAACAAACATAAACCTGTATTTTGGACTTTGCCGATTTGCCTTTTGGCAATCCATAGAATACCAAGTAAATGTGTGAAAATCTAAGCGTTCCATATCTTGATGCCCCACTTTTGGCATTTTATAGAATGTCTAGGTATTCTATACAAAGCCTAGTGAAAGTATGTATGATGTTAAAAAAAATAGACATTTCATACTTTCCTACATATGTCTAGGCATTGCATAGAATGCCAAGGCCTTCTATACAATGCCTACCTTTCACACTTTGCCCGTAATATATATATAATCAAAATACCAAGCAACGTTTTCTTGAATTAGCTTATGTAGTATATCCACCGTATATAGATATTCAAATTAATAAATGTATCAAGAATTATGTCCAAAAACACGGTTACAATAACGGAAACAAGTTACGGAACTTAGGGGCTTCTCGGACAATATTCCTATCGGAAGAGCTGCTACGTGAATTAATATATATATGGGGCACACTGGAGGGCATATAGCGCCAGGTATAAAGTTCGATATAAGGTTTGGTGTTTTCAGTTAAATAATTATTAAAATTCAATTAAATAAATAATTGAAGTTTAATAAATTAAAAACTTGGATTCAATTTGGTGTGGCTTAATTTATTTTCCCCTAAGTTTTCTTTTACTTCAAGACAAATGGATGGCATACTCTCGTTTCCATTCCCCAGGCCCATTCTATGGTGCACATAGTTCCTAACTGAAGAATCTTTCTCCTCTAAGATACGTTTTGTCTTCCAAACGTCGAAAGGCTCCCTTCGAAAAATCACAACTACCACAAAAGAAAATGAAAATTCTTACAAAGTAGCACCTAATAGAAGTTAATTCTTATAGTAGTAAAAAATATGCATGCAGCAGTTTGTACCTACATGAAGAAAATCATGGGGCCTCCGAGATCTTAAAATTACGCATAGCTAACGTTTCAATATTGCACAAAACCCTTTTATTCAGTTTTAAGAAGACAAAAGTATAAAGAGAGATTAAATTTTAGCTTTGGTTAAATTCGCGTAAGAAAAAATTAAAATTGATAAAATATCTAATTTATTTACCTCGTGCTTGAAAGCATATGCCTAGCATTATCAAAACAGAGGCTAACGAGCCTAATGATGATAAAAAGGCAAATTTTTGTTACTAATTAGAATCACTATTATTTCTAACCCTCTACGCGCCTTGAAAATGAAAAGGACAGTTTTGTTTTTGTCAAAATATTTTAGAATGCTCGTTCATATTCTAAAAACAGAAAAGCATTTTTTCCATGTTTTCATATTTTAGGGATTTTGGAAAGGAGATCGAAATGCGTAAAAATCCAAAAAAAGGGTTTGTTTTCAGTGTTTTAGATAAGATACGGCTGAGGAGGAAAATACAAAATGTTTGCAAAGGGACAAATGTTTAACTCGACTTGCTAGTAATTTTAGAAAAACTATTATCGGCTTTTCCTTATTAGCTTAAATATAAACAGTGAAATAAATATTACTTGGGTATTCATATAAGAGATATGGTAAAATAATTTATTGATTTATAGTTTAGAATATGTTTTGGAAATTTATTCAAATACACGCTATCTTAAATTGGTAAATTCGTGAAATTCTCAAAAGAAATGAATGTCGGGGGGGCAGTTAAAATATAGTTATTAAATTTTAAAATTTCTTGAAGATTTTGGTATGTGTTTCTCAAAGATTACTTTTTTGACATTACGAAGTATATTTTCTCTTTTCACATCATGAGTTATTAGTCTTTCTTCATGAATAATTGTTACCTCAGGGAACGTAATAATTCCTAAACCAAGACCATAAAATTCTCAGGATTTCTTTTTGTGGGGATTATTTCAAAATTATAAAGAATAAAATGGATAAAATTCCCAATGGAGCAAAAAATATGTTTATATTCGAATTTATGAATTACGATTTCAACGAACTAGAAAAAAAACCCAGTAAACTGCAGTTGCTTCTTTTCGATTCTTTCATATAAAAAAAATTTAATTTATGATGAAATCCTATCATTTACAAATTTTCGATATACAATAATGGTAATTCTAAATATTTTAAAAAATACACGTATTTTAGAATGATGCAGATTTTGACCAGGGATTCAAAGCTTTAAAATTTCGGAATTTTTTCTTCAATAATTAGATTACTAAAATAGTTTTTTAGATAAAGCCCTAAATAATTTTTATTACATGCGTTTTCCTACGGCATACGTTTACACCACTATTCAATGATGAAATAATCATTAATAATGATAAATAATTGAAAAATAATCAATTCCTCATCGTTTAACTACGCGCGGGCCATTGCATTAAAATCAATTTTATTTGACAAATCGATAGTTGTAATGCGGAATAATGTATCCGCTACACAGTTATCCTTTCCTGACACAAACCTAATAGCGGTAATGTATTGACCTATGTATTCTAGGTGTTTCTGTTGCCTTAGTGAACGTTTATCACTTTTTTGTTTAAACGCATATATTAATGGTTTATGGTCCGTAAAAATACAAAATTGTTTACCTTCCAACATATGCTTAAAAT
>QLNU02014802.1:154976547-154986821 GCA_006491805.2 Dysdera silvatica | reverse complement strand
AAGTTCAGTGTATTCTGTGGCTTGCTAAATTCGAATCCGTGACCAAAGTGCAATGTGAATATCGTCGCGTGTACAACGAAGCGCCACCACAAAGGAATAACATTAATCGGTGGGATAAGCAGTTGAAGGATACCGGCAGTTTGTTGGACAAACCCCGTTCGAACTGTACTGAATAGGTATGAAACTTGGATAGTTTTCCTTTTATTTGGTGAAGATTTCACATTTCTATCTTGTTTCGTTGATTTCCTGTGACCGGTCAAAAGTGCACCATGACTTCACGGACACATTGCATATCTTGAAAAGATATTTACAATGTTTTGGACAATACATCTACTCATTCATTGTTCGTACGTGTATTGATTATTACGAGTTTTTGGTAGATCAGAAATTATATTTTCGGATGCGTATTATTACAAGAGCGCGTGATCCTATATCTCACACAAAATTGCATCGTTAACTTCCCATTTTCTGAAAAGTTCCTCCCTCGTTAAGCGAAGATGCCTCATTACACTAATCATTAAAATTATCTGCTATTTATATCTAAGTAGAGCGCTTAGATATTTGCTAATCCATGGACGCGTAAAACATACCGTGGAGTATATTTCGAAAAAGAAATAGAATTTGGTGCATTTTCCCACATTTTAACACCTGTTTTGTGGTCATTGCACTTGCTTATCAGTGCAGATAAAATGTATTAATAAAATAATAATTTTGATTCAATTTCCGATATTATAGCTTTTCTTTACACATTTTAGTTCCTTTCATATGATAATCATGAATAATTAATTGAAAGCAAGCTTAGATCATAAATGTGACTTTTCTGGGTGACTCATGAGTTGAGGAGAAAAACTTGGCAAAATCACCAAGTGCACAGATCTGAAAATTGGAATATTTGGTTATAGAAGAAAAGCTGTTGTCATTTCCATATTAATAGAAGCGTGAGGTTAAATTCTAGTTAGTTCCAAAATCACCTAAATGCAATAGGAATTGACAAAATTATAATACGCCAACTTCAAAAGACTGCCTTATTTTGAACTGCCTGCGAACGTACTTATGTAAACACAGACTTTTGTAAAGAATCAAGTATTAAATGCTTTGATATCCCAAATTGTCAAATTCAAGATGGTCTGAGATAGATATTGTGTCATAATAAAAATAATTTATCCGACAAGTGATGCATGTTGATTGGTACATGCAGTAAGTAAGGTATGAATTACGTACTTGCAAGGGATGATTTACTTCTTATATAAAATTTTCAAATGCAATCTTTGCTATAAATAGTTACAAAAATATGGATATTACATGTACACTTTACACTTCTGCACAATGACATTTTAAATGCAACATTAACATGGAATTAGACTTTAAATTAAATTTATTTAAAAAATATTGGGGGTTAAAATTTACATGTGGTTCCTTCGTGGCTATATATTTTAAATATGCATATAAAATTGATAAAAGGGAGATGGTATATATATAAAAATGCTGCCAAATACCATAGCATTTTACACAGCGCACATATAACAAATTAAGAGCCTAGAGAAATGTAATTCTACAATTAAAAATCATTCCTTAAGAATTTATTTAGGAAATACCTTTCAATTAAAATCATGGCTATGTCTCGAAATTTCATACATATAAACTTTTTCTCTGTACCTTAACAATCCAAATTTTCTGCATTGAGCTGCCAAAATGTAGCGAATTAGTATTTTTTTATGGGATTCTGTTGCATGAGATACTTCGCGTTTTAATTAAACAGCGAGCCGTGAGTACTGGAGCCGATTTCTCGGACAAAGGACGTTTGCTTTTAACGAAGATAAATAGCGGAACAGTTTTGCGTATAGAAGGAAGAGCTCCACAAAAATCCATCGAAATCTGTCAAATGATTTTGCATGGAGGAGGTGGAAGGACCGAGAAGAGCTAGTGGAAGGGCGATTAATTAAACTTCTTTTATTCCAGCAAAGTCCGTAATGCTTTTTCGATTTCTACAGAGCTTCTCTCGCTCGTACAATACATCGATCACAAACAAATGAGTGGCCCATACACTACAGGATTGAGGGTGCTCTTCCGAAAAGTAAAATGAATGGTATAACTTTCTTTGAAATTCGCGGGCATGATAAACATCCCTTAACGATATTTATACGCTTCACTTTATGGAAAAATGTATTTTTTTGTCTAAAAATAGAATGTAAAATCTATTACGACCGAAAGATGAAAAGCAACTAAATGAAAAGCAACTAAACCAATGCTCATTTCAAAATTGTCTTCTATAAATTATATATTCATTAATTGATAAGCAATGATTATATAAATGCAGTCATTATTTTAACTTACTTCTATAGGAGTTACGTAGTTGCGTAAGCTATTACTAATATGTGATTTATCATTTAGAAGTCTTTTTCTTTTGCTGTTTCTCCCTTTTCTTTTACTTCTTTTTTACCTGCATCTACTTTTCCATATGGTCATCAATATGTATATTCTCGAATTCAAACGTAGACGTCAAACATTCATCACAATTCCCCATCTCCATACCTATGGTATTTATTTCATCCCTGGAGCCTGTCCATATCTTTACATCACCCACCCACCCATTCACTTATTTTCCTATCTCTATGTTTCGTTTCCATGATGTTTTCCTCTATTACTGACCGGTATAATTTGTACTTTTCGTCTATTGCTATGGTTAAAGTGTTAATTTTTTGCTAAGTAAGATATTGATAATAAATCTTTATGATCTGGATGGACATGGAACCAAGAGTTGCTGAACAGTACTTCTTGGTAAGGGATATGAATTTAGAAACGATTTTATTTTATATTTATAATAAATATAGGAAAATAGATCTTCCTCTCTCTCTGAGAAAAATGAAGAAACCTTTTTCCCTTTATTTTTTATATTTAATTAATACTGTATCTTATACCTTACTTTATATTCAATCAAAAAATATTTCACTAAAATATTAAATGAAGTTATTGATCAATATTAAAAAAATTTCATCAAGTTAGTATATTGATCAATTACTTCTCTGAGGGCATAGGTGTAAAGATATATGAGGCGATCGGGGCCCAAGTCCCCCAGTACTTTGAAATAAATTGCAATTTTACATATATTGTAATGTATAAATGTACATAATATGTGCTTGCCCCCCACCCCGTCCAATAATTTTGCAAACTCTACGTTGATATCTGAGAGCTTCTAAAATTTTTAAAACAGGAATAAAAAAATACAATTTCATGTTTAAAACTTAAGTGTGTAAAATGCTGGGAGAGAAAGAAAGAGCGTAATACATTTATATCATATGGTGATCTCGTCACCATATCTTTATTGCATACCCATATAGTGTCCGGTATACTATAAAATTGTTTAATCAAAATTATTAATCATTTTCCAGCTTAACAGTGTATCCAGGAAACGTAAATATCGGCACACAAAGAAAAAAGGTCTAGACATCTATTACGACCTCTGGCGCAAGTTCGTACACATGTTAAACAAAGGAAGGATACTAAAATGTCAAATTTTATGGGGGGGCCATATTTTCCCAGGTTGTAAAGTTCAGGGGAGGAGTTATCAAGAAACCGCAGGTCGCCCCTCGAGAAAGCGAACATGTCTAATGCCCGCAAGGGAGAGGCATCTTTACGTAACAGCCACTATATTATTTAGATGATCGAGTCTCCTATATTTGATTAGGGAATTGTTTGTGATTGACATGCGGGTTGTGTTCCAGATGGAGAGGAAGAAGAGAGAAAAAAAAAGAGGAGTCGGGGAATAGCATCAGAGAGAGAGGGAGAGAGAGACGTCTCACTTGGAAGAGAGACTCATCGTATATTTCTACCTGCCGGGCAATCGAAGTTGCCGCTTCGAAAGTTTCGACTCTGCAGCAGCCCCTGTGTAATAATAAATTTGAAGGGCCGAATATTGCTCGATTCGCACCTGAGTTCAAAATAGGCCGCAGTATCCGGTCAGAAGATCTGCTTCGAAAACGTTTGAACTCTAGTATTGCTACAAATCCGTTTAGTAGTGACACAGCAACGTTCATCTTATTCATAAATAATTCGATTACGCATCTACACCGACGAAACTCTCGTATTGCTACAAGTTCGTTTAGTAGTGGCGCAGCAAAGTCCAGCTGTCCCAGAGATAATTCTATATCGCATAGGCAACCTGTGAAATCCCGTGGCTTGAAAGAACACAAGAAGTAGCGCAGCGACATCCCCGTTCCCGGTCTACAGTGTATCCCACTCCACATCAGCCTTACTAACGATTTCGTACACATCGCTTACTCAGGAAGTCATTTCAACCTTGAATTGCAGCAACTTCAAATGACGACCAACGCATCGGTCGTGAATTACTTTCCAATTTCGTCATTAAATAAGAGGTGTACCATTCACGTTGCGTTATTTTACCAGTAAGGAAGTTTAATTACAGCAAGGCAAGAAAAACAGTAAGGAGGAACCCAGTTAGGAGGTTTAGTTACAGCAAGGTAACAATAGGTTTTATGAATAACTTCATTTCTCTCGCTGCCCATACTTACTATTTCGTATTGTAGCATTGTATCTAGAATTTAACCTTACAGTATAGGTTAACGTTTGAGCTCTTATCTTTACCTAATGTAACACGAGCCGAAATTATTTTTATGTTAATAATCTTTGATATTTAGAGCGCATACTTATTGTCAGAGATCCAACAGAAAAAGAATACTCCCGAGTTTCATGAGATTATTCCGGAAATTGTAGTGCATATGTAGTTTGGTATATTAGAAATCATTAAATTGTTTAGTTTGTTTAATTAGCGATTCACTGCGAAATTTAGATAATTTTTGGTTTAACCAGCATATAGTGTTTGCAGATCCTAATAAGCGTGGTTGTGTAAATCACATTATGAATTGGTTAAGTAGCCGCATTAATCGGCGGATTGATACAAAGTTTTACAAACATGTACTGCTAAAGTAGACGTCAGTCACTCACGTTATCATTATAATTAACAATTATAATAAATTGCTCTTTATATATTGGTACTAATTGCTAGGTATATAATTAGTACCGTAATTATTTTAGGTACACACATCCAGCTCTCCTTAATCAAACATGCGGGCGTTCAGTGGTGTAGCAGTTCAAAATTATGGGGGAGGAGAGTTACGGTTTTGTCACTTGAGAGGCCCCAGATGCAATTTAATTTTTAGCCCCCTCTTCTAAATATTTCTTTTGCCGTCTTTCCTGTGCCTATTCATCTTACAACCATTGACGTAACTAGGAGGGCTAAGGGGCGTATTCCCCACTAGAAAAATATTACCCCCTAGAAAATTTCTGAATCAATGTAATACCAAAGTAATACTATGTGCTGACTATTGAGGTGGGAGCTATAGCCCCCCAATCTTCGAAAAAAAATTAACCCCTACATTTCAAGGCTAGTTAAAAACTATTGGGAAGTAGTGAAAATTTTAGGTTATATGAAGGGGTGAAAATATTAAGGATACAAGTGCATTTTTTAATATTTTAAAAAAGGCCTTATAAAACTAATAGATAGCTTATTTAAGATCTTAATTTTTCACGTAATTTAGTTTAACAAGAAAAATACTAGTTTTATCCTTATAGTGCTCTCGTCTGTATATAATATATATTCCCGTCTATATAATTGACAACTCTTCTTGCGTTTTAAATATTCAGAATTTCTTTAACCAAATTAAAACTAGATTATAGTTATTTTCTAAATAACATATATGTCATGTTGGCTCCCACAATATAAATGTTCGCTTCGCAGGCTTTCTTAACTGTTGCCACTTAGAAAAGCAAGAAAATAAACTTAAAAAGTTCAATTTCTAAAATTGACACCATGCCAAATCTGTTACTTTTATTTCATATTTTTCAAACATTGTATAATTATAATTTTACTTTCTATATTTGGCAACGGTCCGTATAATTGGTTTCTAAATTCTAAAATCAAATCAGTCTTCCGTTTACCATCGAAGTATGCACACGTCATTCTCGGAGGCTCCGCCAAAACGGCGTACTAAATTTCGTTAGCTATGTGTTCCAGTGAATTAATTTATTTATTGGCGTCTATTATTGAATTAACCTAAATATTTAAAGTATTAATAAATATGATTTTCAACTGGATGAATTACTGGATTTTTTCAACACTTATATAACTGCAAGCAAACTGAAACATTGAATGATAAAATGCAAAATATTCACATTCAAAAATCCAAGAATGTCTAGTTTTTACATATTTGATTTAATTCATAACTTGCGAAAAGAATACGCTTTTCAAAACACATCCTTTTGGATGTTTGTTGTGCTTCTGTTTCGATTTCGTGCATCCATTTACGCATTCGCTGGGCTTTGATTAGCTAGTACTGATGTAGTACTCATGGGCGTCATATGTGGGGGAAGAGGGAGGCTCAAGCCCCTCTAACTGTTTCAAAATTTGATTTGTCCGATTCTGATGTGCATTTACTTTCAAAACTTTGCAGTTATATTTTAAAATAAGGTACTTTTATCTCATTATTAATTATCAAACAATATGAATTATTTATTTTATATAAATCGAACACTACGCAGATTAAATCAAACAACAATGTCAATCAATCAACGTTTATTGGCGTAGTGATACCAACGCCGATGGTATGGCGTGATTAGATGGTGAAACGTTCGAAAGAAAATAAATATTTCTGCCTTCGGTGGGACCTGAACCCACGACCTTCCACTTGCCGGGCGGAGGCTCTACCCACTGAGCTACGAAGGACAATATATAATCTCTTTACGAACGTATATATATTGTTGCCAGTTATTTCGCAGAATGGTGTAGTACATAGACTACTATTTAAACCAAATTGCAAAGAGACTGGTATTAAATTGATCGAAATGCCCGTTGCAGCATATGTATTTATTTTATATAAATCGAACACTACGCAGATTAAATCAAACAACAATGTCGATCAATCAACGTTTATTGGCGTAGTGATACCAACACCGATGGTATGGCGTGATTAGATGGCGTAGTGTTCGATTTATATAAAATAAATACATATGCTGTAACGTGCATTTCTATCCATTTAATACCAGTCTCTTTGCAATTTGATTTAAATAGTAGTCTATGTACTACACCATTCTGCGAAAATAACTGGCAGCAGTATATATACGTTCGTAAAGAGATTAGATATTGTAGTTCATAGCTCAGTGGGTAGAGCATCCTCCCAGCAAGTGGAAGGTCGTGGGTTCAGCTCCCACCGAAGGCAGAAATATTTATTTTCTTTCGAACGTTTCACCATCTAATCACGCCATAACATTGGCGCTGGTATCACTACGCCAATATGAATCACATTAGCATTTTGAGAAGCAACCAATGAAAGTATATAGAACAAGTTGAAGGCAGACATTTCGAAGCTATCGCAGCTTCATCTTCAGTGCGAAAATTATTGAAACGTTGGAATATTATTTGAGCGTTACATATTCTGCGGGTAGATTGTGGAATTCATTTAACGCGTTACGATGGCTATTGTTGATAGATTGCCAACTTTCAAGGATTTCTCTTGTCTCTTCTCAAAATGCTAATGTATTTGTTTCTAACACCAGTCGTAATTTATTTAATTTATTTCTCGTTAAATATCAATTATTTTTGTAGTGCCTTGTACATTCACAAAAATGTCTGACACCTTGAGAAGGAGGTGATAATTTTTCTCAGTCCACTCCTAGGAGTACACACATGGGCGCCCATGGTACTGATAGCAGAGAGGGGACACAAATACGTAAAAAGCTTTGCGAGGAAATTGGCGGAATGAAAATTTTATTTTCGCTGCTGCTTACGGCTGTTAATCACGTGGCTTGTCAGTAGGAGAAATTGCAAGACTTTACTATATGAAGTCTATGTAATCTTAAAAGGAAAGATGTTAGGGGACCAGCTTTTGCGACACGCAAGAATTCTAACTTATATTGGTCAGTTCAGATTTTACCGAAGTCTTGTGGGCATCTGGAATGTGTAGGTTTCAGGAAGTGTTATTTTCGCTTGTAAAGTCAGTGTGGTGTCTAAACATCCTGAGTTAAGTTTTTGTCCACCTGACTATGACTTTGGTAAATTGATTGACGTGCCCATGAAAAAATTTTGTCCTGCTCGTTTCTAGCGACAAGGATTGAACATGTGATTTATTCAGGAATTGATAGTGGCGAATGTAGCAGAAAAATGTAGAGCTTGAGCGCTCTCCTGAGGCTGAACGGCAGCCATACAAAATTTTAGGAAACGCAAGAAATGTGTACAATTGGAAGACTTTCTCCCTGTTGCTGGGTGGGGGGGAAGGGATAACACATAACCACATGCAGAAATTACCTGCGACTCCCTTTCGTTCCGTTCCCCACATTTGTGTCTATTTAAACTCAACAGAAACGTTTATGAAAAGACACAATGATACATCACTTAGCTTGCAAGCCGTAAAAGTGCAATTTATAAATACATCGCCTAAACTTATGAATTCCGAGCAAGCACACATTTTATTTAAAAAAAAATTCTTTGTAGTAAAAAATTGTAAAACATATTTAGTAATACGTGAAAATTTTACAACGATATAGTTTTATTTATTTTTTTGGCCCTTGAGATTTTGAGGCCCCTGAAATCCTGAGGCCCCAGGCGCGCACCTCGTGCGCCTGTGGGGAAATCTGCTACTGGGGGAGGATCAAGTGGCCTTAAAGAAGATTATGTGATGCTGCCTTAGAGAAAATATTGTGTTTTGATGTGTTTTGATGTTTGGGGAGTTTGGGCCCCCATTTCCCACGCTATTGTGGGCGTTCGTATCCGAATTGAAGATAAGCGCATATCGATATCAAAGATAGATATCATGGAACTGTCGTTCATATTTTCACTAATGATTCTTAAATTTGAAATGCGCCGACTTAAAATTTTTATTTATTTATTTAACGAATCATCGGCGAGATATCATATAACGGTATTACGTGAAGACAATACATGATTATGGATCAAAAGGATGTCTTGCCAGGGCAGCATCAGAGAAAACATAAGTTTGACAGAGCCGATGCCACCCATGTAGGAAAGAGAATCGTACAATTGCCATAATGATCAGTTATAATAGTAGTTTTAATTATAAAATCCAACAATGATTCAAAAGAACAATTTAAAACACTGTTATATAATACATATTAAATGAAGAGAAAAATATCGCTAATATAAAAATCATATAATGGGACAGCGTTAAAGAAAGATGCACCCCCCCCCCACACACACACACACACACACACACACACACACACACACACACACACACACACACACACACACACACACACACATACATACATACATACATACATACATACATACATACATACATACATACATACATACATACATACATACATACATACATACATACATACATACATACATACATATAAATACATACATACATATATACATATACATACATATATACATACATACACACACACACACATACATACATACATACATACATACATACATACAACAAAATCAACATATTGAACATAAACAAAAAACACATTCCGCAAGAAAATCCACAGAACAACCCATATTTATCCGTCCTATGGAAACCTTGAACAAGCAAAAATGGAGGAACAATATTCTTAAAGTTAATCTAGAGCTAATTGCTGTAATTTAAATTGGGGGTAGATTCCAGAGGATAGGGGCAGAGTAACCCAATCTTCTTCTTGAGAGCTCAATACGAATAGGTATTGGGATCGATTTAGAACGTTCCGAAGTAGGGAATCTATAATTAGGAGTTCTTAACGGTATCAGTTGAACATATTGGTTAGAGTAAATTCTGTGAAACAAAATTTGGAGAACGTTGAAAGTGTACGATTCGTTTATGTTAAATAACTTAAGAGTAAAGCGTATGCCTGAATTATTGCAAAATGGCATAGAATTATAGATAAGCTTCAGGTCTTTTCTCTGTAATCAAGCCAGTTTATTGTGCTTTGAAAAGGAGCTGGAGATCCAAATAGAAGTACAATATCGTAGATGGAGTTCAATTAATGCATGATATAGATGACAAATGAATTTTGGTGTCAAAAGATATTTGATTTTGGTAATTGTAACAATACTTCTACTTATTTTCAAAGCAATATTCCAATTATGACTACCCAGCTAAGGTTCGATTGAAGTTTAATGCCCAGAAAGTCTACGTCATTGGATAAGGAAATAAGATCATTATATGATTCTAAAGATCAAATTGGAAAAATCAATTCTTTTTTTTTTTGTAAAAAGAACGATTTTTGTCTTTTTTGTGTTTAAG
>QLNU02014802.1:154955257-154973979 GCA_006491805.2 Dysdera silvatica | reverse complement strand
CAGACATGATGCATTCTCATCTCCACTGATTGTAACAAGTGTTGTAATAAGTCCAGTTTGTTGTAATAAGTCCAGTTTATTGTTCAAACTCCTTGCGTTTATGTGTAAAAAAGCATAGCTTCTTTTATTGTAGTTAATGTCTTGAATGATTAGCCGTGTGTGAGGCGGAAACGGAAATAACTGAATCCTGTTCCTCCATATTCAAACATACATTCAAATCACCATCGGAGATTATAAACAAATAAACTGGGTAATAATAGTAATCTTATTGCGATCTAGACGGCCGAGAAGCGAATATCCACAAAATTCTCATCAACGGGGAAGTTTGTGAATCAAAGAACCTAGAAAGAGTAGAACAATGTTTAGTATCATGAACAATCAACAAATATGTTCCAGAAAAGTAGAATTTTATTTCGGTATGATAGACGTCAAAATATACTCCTCCATTTAATTATATCAAATTCGTAAATTTTAAATGAAAAATTAGCTGCATTCGAAAACCTTTTAGTAAATTAGCAAAAGCTGCAAAGAAATACGTAAGAGTATAAAGTATAGAATTCTATGTGAATCAGGGAACTAAATATTTGTTTCTTATTCTAGTTCATACGCGAGTCGAAATGATTATTCATGGTGAAAGCCTCTGAAAGCTATGAACAAGTTTGTCAGAAGTGCCTCGTGTTGTGAAAATGAAGTATAATACATAATTCACACAGTCGTAAGCCCTTTAATATGATTCTTATAAATTCCATCCAGTGACTTTGCGGATCCAAGTTATCTCGAGTCAGCAGAATGCTTGTTGATTAGGTATGAGTTGCTACTTTGGCGCCATCTGCTGTCGTTAAATATAACTACATGAACCGAATCTTGTTGAATTAAGCCGGAAAATTAAACCCAAACACATTCCATATAAATGGCGCAATATCAATTAATTACAAACGTTAAGTAAGTGTGTCTAACAGCGCCATACTTACTTGATGTTTACTATTTATAACCGGGGTGATATTATTATTTATATCATTATTTATATTAGCGTTGATAATAGAGATGATCATCAACCTACCATGATGGTACTCTATGCTAATCGCATAAATATTCCATTTTTTAATTTCTTTCGCCAAATTCGTGAAATTATGATAAATGTAAACACTCATTTATTTCTTATTACATTTGCATGCAATTGTAGTAATAAATTTAAATATCAAAATAAAAAGTGAACAGTATAAAAGCAAGTGATGTTTCCCTTTTTGCAGTTTGTTTTTATTCTCTACGACTTGAATACAGTAGCTTGGCAATGATATATCAAAGGTAGACAAGACTTAGTGCCCCAGGAAATTGGAGGGCACTTTCACTTCATTTTCGTCCTCTTAATTTTATGAAAACCGTGTTTTAATAAATCAGTGGATGATTTCTTATCTAAGGACGCAAAAACAAACTAGGGAACTGGTCAAATGTACAAAAAGTATTTTTCGACGTGATTTAAAAACTGCTCTCACTTAAAATGCAACATGTTAAGCGTCTTTGGGTGCAAGTTTTGTGCCAATGCAGTCACAATCAAGGATGATGTTACTGTGAGAAAGTAAACATCAGATAATTGCTGAAAAGTTCGAAGTGACCCCAAAATTGAAAGTTTTAAATTTATGGTATATATTTAAGTATTTACAATTGAAAGAGTTCATACCGATGTAGCTGAACAATAATTCATGCATATGTGCACAGGCAAGTTTAAAATTTACGCTCCGTTCAAATAGCTTAAAAGAATTATGAGATTCAACGTTGATAATAAACCTGGGCCTTAATTTCTAATTGGAGGTGAGTGGGGCTTCAGCCCCATACCTCTTTCTATGAATGGCGGATACAGACTTTCATTTGGGGGGTCAAGGACAGAATTTGCCATGGTCTTGGAATAACACCCTTCATTTATCATGAAAGTTGGAATTTTTTACAGTGAAAAATATATTTGAGGGTGTCATGACCCCTGTGACCATCCCCTGTGTCCACCCTTGCTTTCTATGCCACTACATGAATGATAGAGACCCTTGCGGAAGAAACCGTGAAACAATACAGATCCAGGAGAAAACAAAAAAAGGAGGGGACGGGCATGGTCGCCCATATGGAGGGGCAGAGGGGGATTCTAGCCTCCCACTAGCTTTGTATAAATTGATTTGCTCAAACGTTTATACATTTACTTTCAATATTTTTGCAGTCATTTTTTTTAAAATAAGGTACTTTTTAGCTCATTACTAATTGTCAAGCAGTATCAATTATTTTTGTAGCGTTTTGGTATCTTGTACATTCACTAAAATTCTCGACAGCTTTGAGAAGGAGGTAATAATTTTCTCAGCCCCTGAAGTACTCGTATGGGTGCCCATGGAGGCGGGTGATGGAGGTAGAGAATAAAGTAGAGGTGTTATGTAGAACAGAAATATCATTTTCTGTAATATAAAGCACATCTTGCCAAATGATCATGCTGAAATTATTTTGCCATAGAAATCACCTTTTATTTCGCCTGTGTATTTCATTCTCTGATCATTTTATTTCAAAACGAAAGGATCATTTTCTTAATGTTTGCTTCCAAGTGCTAATTTGGTGAGGGCGGCCACCATTATTTCAGTATTTTAGTTTATAGCCTTATCATCATTTTTCGAAAATTCGTGAATTCGAACACGAAACGCATAATAAAAATATCTGAATATAACCGCGTTTTAGTTAAATTCCCAAATAAAATGCGTGCTTACAATTGAGAACATAATACAACTTCCAATTTCTTTTTCCCCCTTTTGATCGCAATAGATATTAATACATGGTTCGATGTAAATGGTTATCAATATTTGTAGTTGATGAGAATTCAGTTGAAATACACTGCATGATTTTATTTCGTAAAATAAATTCCCAACAATCTTGAACTTTCAAAAACAATTTTTGGAAAATGTGTTCAATTTAGTCCTAGGATGATTTTTTACTCCCGTTATTTCATCGACAAAAAGATTATTATTTCTTGTATTTGTTTACAAGATATATGCACAGCCTTCGATTTATTTAAATAGAACTATTTTATTTGTTTGGTTCATCTATTGGGAATAAATGCAATAAATAACGAAATATATATTTTTTTTTTGTTTTAAAACCAATCTTGTTAAAATCTTTCTCTCTTTATATTCATTTTCTTGATACTTCCCATAAATTCACTGATGCCTTGCATAGAATTTGGTTTGTTGTATTAAAATATGTATTTATAAGTAACCAGGCGATTCCAAATCATTGCAATTTAGCACACGTATATATAGTTCCATAAAACAGAAATAAACTTAGTAGTATTATTAGATAGGTTTATAATAAATTTGCATCAACTTTCTGCAAAAGCTTGAGTAATAGTTGCATTCAAATACCCTACACTTCCTTTGAAGTAATGTAAAGGAAGACGTGGGTGCTTTTCTTCCATCCTAGACATAGAAATTAAGATTATATCCAAAAGGCGATGAAATGAAACTTGTCTTACATTTCCTATGCAGTAATTTAAAGAAAGATGGCTTTCATCCAACAACTTAGAAATCAAGCTTATGTCCAAAAGGTGATGAAATGAGACTTTACTTATTCTACATTTCCTATGAAGTAATTTAAAGAAAGACGGGTTTCATCCTACGAGTTAAAAATTAAACTTATGTCCAAAAAGGCGATGAAATGAGACTTATCCTACATTTTCTATGAAGTAATTTAAGAAAGAGGGAGGCCTCTCATTCTACAACTTAGAAATCAAGCTTACGTGCAAAAGGCAACGAAATGAAACTTAGCTTACATTTCATATGAATTAATTTAAAGAGAAACGATTTTCTTCCTAGACTTAGAAATGAAGCTTGTGTGCAAAGGGCGACGAAATGAGACTTGCCCTACATTTTCTATGGATTAATTTACAGACAGACGGTTTTCGACCTACGACTTAGAAACCAAGCTGAGATCCAAAAAACAACAAAATAAGACTTACCTTACAGTTCATATGAGTTAATTGAAAGAAAGGTGGTTTTCATCCTAGACTTCGGAAACAAGCTTTTTTACAACAGGCAACGAAATAACACTTGCCCTACATTTCCTATGGAGTAATTTAAAGAAAGATAGATTTCATCCTATGACTTAAAAACCAAGCTGAGATCCAAAAGAAACGAAATGAGACTTACCCTACATTTCCACATTAAAAGTTAAATTCTTCATTTAAATTATGAATCGGAGATGAGAATATATACACACGACAAAAAAAACTTTCTCAATAGGAATACTGCATGTTTTAACAATACGTTTACAATCAAAAACGTGCTAACGTTATACATACGTTCTGAAAATAATGTCATGTATATTACTGGAAAGAACGATGTGATGGTATTTCGAGATTGCACACTAATAAGCGATTATCTCAAACATGATCGATATTCATTAGCAAAGATTAAATCCTTCATTACTTTTCCATCGTTCTATCGTTTCATCTAATTACTGATTGCTCATCGATATTTCCGCTTTTGAAGTTAATATCGATCAAGTGAAAAACCCGCATAATCGATATGACTGTCAATGTGTAATTTTAAGACCGCTTAGCGAAAAATTGTTTCTGCCTAACTTTTATTTAGAGAGAGAAAAATACACTCTAAGTGTACATTTTATATCAACACTTAGCCATTGAAATGACAAATTAGCTACAGTGGGATTGATTTACATCAATGACAACCTTGTTACGTCAGAATTGCCGTGCCTTTGGAAGCATTATAGGAATAATAGCGTTATTTTGTCTTGATTATAACCGCAAAATTATCAGAAACACCATTGCGGCAATGTAAGTCATCGCTGTATATTCTAACATCGAATCATTTTATATTCCCCGAATGTTTATTTTTCTCGGAATTTTTTTTCTTCTGATTTTTATATTTATTATTCTATATTAAAGTTACTGACTTCGTTTCCTAAACTGTAGTGAGTATAAAAATTTTCATAAATTTATAGTTCATTTTTTTATATTGTCATATTTAAACATTGTATTTCTTCTTGCACTGTATTTTCTTTTTCAAAAATAGAGACGGTTTAAAAAAAAATACTGTATCCACTAATAATGGTAGTCACAGAATTTAATAGTGTGTTCCAACATTTTAAAAGTATTTAGCGGTTATAGCATATCACTGCAATGAAGCTATAAAATTTCGACGTCCCTTGGATGCGGTGCCGGAATTTGAACCATATGGGGCCCTAGATTTGAAGGAGAGAATGAGGCCCCCCCCCCCACGAAAAAAAAATGTGGCTTCTGCGATATTCAATCAAAAAACTCTGCGTTTTTATTTGAAGTTCCTTGCCTATCACCAGGGCCATCCTTAACTAAGGCGGGGCGCGGGGCAACGCATATTTTGGGGCCCATACATATACGAGTAAGAAAACAAGACAAAAAAATGAAATAACGTATAAGCACGAAATGGCACGAAATGCGAAAGCCGAAGTAAAAAAGCTTTGAACAAATTTTCAATATTACCAAAATTTTAAATTTGAGAATTACGCTTCGCGGGGCCCCGCTCGCCCCTGCTTAAGGACGGCCCTGCCTATAATATGCAAGTTTATTAATAATGAAACTCGCGAAGTTGTAAATAACAATAATTATAATAATGTAACTCTTAAACTAAATAGTATCAAGCTCCATCAGTGTCTCTGAAGAAGGCCTCAAAATCGCCGGCCCTAGGCCAGGGTCAACTTGGACTATGAGCAAATCCGGCCCTGCTTGGATCCCATTATCATTAAGAGTTCGCCAGACTATATTTTAAATAATGCAAATTGATAATCTTATTTAAATGGATTTAATTTGTCATTCTCATTTTCTAACCAAATATAAATAATATTTTTTCATTATCAATAAAATTAATTAACTCATTACTTATAACATGTGATAATTAATTAGGTTTTTCTTAATTAACAGAATGTTCTTCCATGTGAGAGCCAAACCACTCGGCTAAACGTTTATTAGAAATAAGGTATGAATTTTGCCACTCTTTCAGCCCGTTATTTTCACTATTCGTCGACTCATCCTCCAAATCCCTGGTCGTCCCGTAAAGTAACATGCCTCACTGATTTTGACGTGATGTTTCAAATACGGCGGGATTTTTTCCCCCTGCTCCCCAGAATTTAATATTCATGGCTTCAGATAAATTTAGTCAAAGATGCGTGCCAAAACCCTTTAGGGAAAATATTTATACTTCCCCGCCGCGAGAAACTGGTCGTAACATCTTTCAGTTGCCTCTGAATTCCTAAATCCGGCCTCGAAGCGATATCATCACCACAAGATGCACAAATTTCTGCTTTCCACTTATTTCCATAAACTCAAACCGACTAACTTCAATCAGTCGGCGAAACTCATTTCGCTCCATCCGATTCGCTGTTTACAGAAAAAGGTAACAGTTACAGAGGAAAACATTTTCGAGTTGAAAAAAGAATTTGCGGTGGAAAAATTGATGCTGCCGGCTTTTCAATTTAATATCTGTTTAACCCAGTTATCCACTTTCAAACTAAAATATATATCCTCATCTCTCTCTCTCTCGCCATTGCTTACCTGCTCTTATTAGTTCGTATAGAGATGGATCAATATTGCAATTTAGCGGCATAACTTTGCAGACTAACTAAGGCCTAATCCGAAAATTGGATATCTAGCAAATTGTTCATGGTCTACAAATAAGGTAAGGTCTGCAAATTGAATAAAGTCTAAATCGACCGAAGCCAATAAACTAGGTTACGTCTCTACATTTTTGCAAGTATACCGAAATAGTCTTTCTTTCTTTTACTTTCGTTATATTGCGGGAACATTCTAATTACAAATCATATTGAACTTATAATTCATAAATTGGAGTATCCGCGACTAATTACAAGCCTCTCTCTCTCTCTCTCTATATATATATATATAACATATTACATATATATATATATAACATATTACACACACATATAAATATATATATATATACACACACATACAGGGTGTTCCGTAACTACCGCATAAACTCTCTGGCACGCGATTCTATGGTCAATTCTATGACGAAAGTCAAGAGGGACGATTTTTGATTGACGGATTCGTTTATGAATAATAAGCACTTCAAAATTTCTATCTGAGAGCCAATAGTGCTTCAAGAGAGCGTGCTTCTACGTCGTTTCAGCCAATGACGAAAGCTGCACCCCTTGGTTTCCCCGCTTCCAGAATAAAAAGGATTTAACTCGCTATTGTAAAGAATTTCTTGGTCACGTGCTATTTAAATTTAGGGCCCAAATTTCAGTCGGTCCTGCTTTAGAATTATGTCATTCTACGTAAAGGTTAGCCTGTGCTACCAAATTTGGCGATGCCGCACTTACTAATACTTATACTTTTAAATTCCACGTTTACAGTGTATATGGTAGCTAAGATATGGTGCAGCTATGATTGTTGTCAACTATAAAATATATTGTTTCCCATATCAAAGATGCAGTGGCGTGGATAAATTTTCATTCTGGAGTGGGGGGGCGGGGTCGGACTTCTTTGGAGGTAGAAATAAAAAAAAAAATTATCTATTAATATTAGAAAAAGTATTGAAAAAACGTATTTTTTGAGGGCTCTGGGGGTGTTTAGGTACCCCATTCCCCTTGGGTGAGTACAATTACGTTTACAATATTAACCATCTTAACAATTTTTTAATAAAAATACACAAAAATCCAATTTCAGTTTTAAGGAAACACAAAATACTGTACATTTCGATAGAATATCTCTTGACAAAAATTTCACGGAAATCACAGCGAAATCGCAATTTTCATAAATAAATTAAAAATCAACAATTGCGTTTTACAAAAAAATAGTCAATGAACCTTAATAACCACATTAGGTACTAAAAAGTGCACTAAGTCTCAAGTGTAGATGCGATTGACACCAAAAAAACTTCCCTTGGTAGTATAGTACTGACAGCTCTTGGAACCTAAAACAAACATGAGATCTAAAGTTATAAAGTATAGCCCTCCACAAATCCTTGAAACGCCACTAACTTCAATCAAAATTCACATTATGATAACTTAACTGAATGTTAGTAAAATTAGTAATGAATATCCACCACGACGTATAGTAATAGTGGCGTGAAGAGGTTTTCTATTGGTGTATACGTTACTTAATTTTGAAATTTCTAATACTATACGTTTAGCATTACAATATATATTTCTAAAATACTACTGTTAATTCTGAATTATATATTGGCTTAATATATATTTTAATGTGTAATTTACAATTTCTATTGAAATTAAATTCTGATTATAATTTCATAAAGGTTTTTAGGATGCCAAAAAAAATCTGTTTGGTGTATACTCAATTTTGGGAGCCGCTGTATGTTAAGATGCTTTTCTTATAACACCGATTAAATGTTCATAACCACGTTTGTCGCTTTAGCTCAAATATGAGATTTCAAATGCTACATTTGTACAAAGTTAATTGACAATTCTTTCGCCTTCTCTTCTAATACTTGGCGACGGTTTATCTTACATTTATCTTACATTGGGTTGCAATATTTAAAAACGTCTGACGACGCTTTCTGTTACATCACTGCATTTTGCACACGCGTTACTTTTCTTTCAAGCTGAACTCTTCCAATAAAAAAGGCTGTTCATTCTAAGGCGGGGTCGACTGAAATTTGAGCGCTAAATTTAAATAGCACGTGATGAAGAAATTTCTTTCTCATAGCGAGTTAAACCCTTTTTATTCTAGAGGCGGGGAATCCAAGGGGCGTGGCTTTCGTCATTGGCTGAAACGACGTAGAATGACGCTCTCTTGAATTACTATAGGCTCTCAAATAAAAATTTTGAAGTGCTTCTTATTCACAACCGAAGTCGTCAATCAAAAATCGTACCCCTTGAGTTTCATCTTAGAATTAATTAACCATGAAATCGCGGGCCAGTGTGTTTATGCGATAGTTACGGAATACCCCGTATGTATATATATATAAATATATATAACATGCTGTGTGTGGTAATACTAATTTATTAATAGAAGGGACTTCATTAATGAATGTGGGAAATATACCATGACAATTAAATCCAGTTTCATGACGTGTAAAATCCCACTCAATCGTAGTATTATCTCCCAATTACGCGTATTTTAACTTGCTTCCCATTTAAATGTTTAAAATACCTTTGCCCTGCATATGTCATAATGGCTAAATAGGAAATCTCTAGTTATAGGTTACAGTCTCGAATACTTATTTAAGCAAGGATTAGAGAGTCCTGCGAAGTTATTTGTACCATCTTTGATCATTTCCCCATGTACTGATTGTTTGTTTTGATTTATTATGGCGCCAGGGCATCTAGGCTATACTGCGCCAACCCATGTATTTTATAGTTCGGATTGATTCACTAATTATAATTCAAGTTGGTTCAAGTATTATAATTCTGCTTATTTCAAATATCGTAAGTAAAATTAGTTTAAGTATTGGCTTTTGAGTCCATAGGGGTTTGCGTGAGGATTGCCGAATATTTAGTAATTCCACATTACCTGGTTATTCTTAATTCAGGTGGCCAAATTTGGTATGTTCATTAAGTTTATTTATTTAATTAAGTGGTTTGTGAATGAGTTTGTTAATGAATATTATGTTCATAAGCTTGTTAATTAGTACAATTTGAATTTATCAATGAGTATTTTATTCCGTTAATTTAATTGCATATGATTTGAATATTTACTTTGATTGAATTATGGTTGAAAACAATTTGAAAACCAATTATCAGCAAAATTTTGATTACATTGCTCAACTTTCATGTTATTTAATTGTGAATTAGATAGCGTTATGAATTTTCTTAAATTCTGATATTACCAAAATTTATCCAACAATCCAAGGCCATATTATATATACGCATAATCAAGCAAATTTAAATAACTTAAATTTTATTAACTATCACTCATGAATTCAATACCCTATGGCGCTTGTCCTTAAATTTTATATCCGAAAACATTTAGTTGGCATTAATATGGCTCCCAAACAGTAAGATCAGGCTTTCGTCCTTGAATTTTAGAATATATAACATACGGTATTATGACGTACTGTGCATTCGCGCTCAGTTGGCGCGTGATACCGTTAGCAGACGGGTTAGTCCATTGCAGTTTAGGGAAGGCCGTCTTGGAGGAACTGGTTTTTCCCGCGCGAAAAACCAGTTTCGGCAAGACGCCCTTCCCTAAACTGCAATGGACTAACCCGTCTGCTAACGGTATCAGGCGTCAGGTCTGCGCGAACGTCATTTAATTTTAAAATATATTTCGTAATCAATCCAACATTTCTAAGTAGCATATCATTTTGCATTATAGAGGCATACGGTACTACATACTTTCGTTTCGATAATATATTGAAAAACTGTGCACGTAGAAAGAAGTCACATTTTTATAAGCGTACGCAGAAAATTCGTAAGGGGGGTTACAGAGCTACAACTCACATATTCCTATGTTAAATATACAAAATTTCATTGAAATGGGGGTTACAACCCCCATCAACACCCCCAGCCTACGCCAATGCACATTTTACGAATATTTGATGAATTTCTGAAACCTGTTTATTAAATTTTCAAAACTGAAAAGAATGCACTCATGGTCCGTTAAGGTTTAGCTTTATTTGTCATTTTCAAATATTTTCCTCCAACTTCTTGGAAACGAATGAAAAATTGTTTTCAAATGGAAGCGTATGTTATCCAATTTCACCTGCATATGATATTTTACGAGCAGTAAATCAAATTTCGACGTTCAAAGCCAGTATTTCTCGATTAGAAAATTTAGAAATTCGCGAAACAAGATCTCATTTCTCATAAATGGTGCTCAGAATAGTTCTAGAATACACGGAATTGGAGAGAGGGAAAATTAACAATGATTTCTTGCCTTGCAGAACTTTACCTAATGAACATTGCACAAAACCAGAATATTGAATTTGCGTTTTATGAAAATTTATACGTTAGAAATTTTAATTATTGACTACACGGTACCTTCAGTAGAGAGATTATATATTACCCAAGCAATTTAGCTGAAATTACAAATTTATTGATATTATTTAGAAGACTTCCTTCTGTTTCAAAGATGTACTGCAAATTATTTCGGAAGTAACGCGTTAATTTTTAGAATGTTCCTAAAAACGTGTTTTTGGATTAGTTATTAATTCAAATTCTAAAGAAGTATGCATGTAAAGTCGGTGACGTACACAGGTGGGGGATGGATGTTGCTGTAACTCCCCATTACGATGAAATTTTATATATATATATATATATATCATCATCATCATATTCAACCATTATCTATCCACTGCTGGATGAAGGTCTCTCCAAATGCTTTCCACACAAGTCTATCCTGAGCAATTCGCTTCCACGTCACCCCAACCTGTTTTCTTATTTCATCCACCCATCTAGTTTGAGGACGTTTTCTAGGTCTTCGGTGGTCTCTTGGAATCCAGTTCAGAATTTCTGTTGTCCATCGTTGATCAGTTCTTCTTGCAATATGCCCAGCCCATCGCCATTTCAGCCCTTTTACTTTAACAATGATGTCCTCTACTCTAGTTTGCTCTCTCACCCAAGTGTTTCTTTTTCGATCTCTCCTAGTTATTCCAAGCATGCACCTCTCCATGCTCCTTTGCGTTGTCTGTAACTTTCGTATTGCTCCAACTGTTAGACTCCATGTCTCTGATCCATAAGAGAGGACTGGCAATACACACTGGTTGAAGACCTTTCTTTTTAGACACAAAGGCAATTTCCCCTTCAGGATAAAACTGTTTCTTCCAAATGCACTCCAGCCAAGTTTAATACGTCTGTTGAGTTCTTTCATAATGTTGCCATCCATTGAAATCAGCTGGCCAAGGTAAATATATGAATCAGCAATTTCTAGCTCAATGTTGTCAACTTGTATTTTTGTTTCCTCTACGAAATTATTGAACATGATCTTAGTTTTTTGTAGGTTCATCTTGAGTCCAACTTCTTTACTTCTAGTTGAGAGCTCCTGTACCATGTCTTGGAGTTCTAATGGGTCCTATGGTCTAATTGTATATATATATATATATATATATAAGGTGGGTCTAATGGTAATTTATTTATGTATATATATAATGGAGTTATGGGCTACAGCTGCATACATTTGAATTTAGGAGGTTATAGAGCTAAAATTTTTTGCTTTGTAACCCTCATTTCAATCCTGTAACCCCCGTTTTTATAAGCTTTCTACCTACGTCTATGTTTGAAGTATAAAGACTAGTTTGTAGCGAGACACTTAGTGTAAGACTGATTGCATATTAAAAGTAAATGCTCTATTTACAATTTATTATGTATATTTTTTGCATGTTTACAATATACGTCATCGAAGTTTCAATATATTTTCAATCTATATCAGGGTTGTTCATCTATTTATGTGAAGTAGGATGCTAAAAAAATACAACACAGAACACGCGGACTGCACATAGAATTTGGTCTCCACATCGTAAATTTAAATGCCCGCAATATAAATATGCACCTAGATTTTGATCTTTTTTTTCTAACATCTCCTGCCTATTCGGGAGAAACGATATAACGACAGCGGTTTCCCTTTTCCCGATATTTAAGGCATTGCTGAAACGCTATAAAATATGACATTTCTAAATATTAATCAAATTTAATATGCAAATAGCTATATGTGAACATTCTTTAAAAACTATTTCTTTAGATACCTATAATCCATATATCTACAAATCACAGGATTTGCTTTTTTCTTTAATTCCTGATTTCGCTATTTTTTCCGTGAACAAATACAAATACACGCCATACGACCAACACTTCCAATAAAATTTATGTGAATAATTAAATATATGTTAACTTTAAACAGATATAATTTTTATGGCTTTAGGAAGCTTTGCCTTGAACGTTGTTGAGGGTCGCCAAAGGAGTTCTTGCGTGCCACTGGTTGAAATACCCTGCCCTATGTAATTTTGGCTAAGCGCCGTTCTCGAATCATTAATTATATGCTTTTAGCCTAAATACTTGTACTTTAGCTAAATCCCGGACCGTGATCATGCTCCCAATTTTTGGTCTGCTACAATAAGATATACTTGCATCTCCTATACATCATGGAATGCTTTCCTTCCTTATTACGTTCGTTTCCTATTTACGTCAAACTATTCATTATGGTAATAAAAAACGCAATATGGATGTCGAATACAATTGGTTATGGGGTAAACATTACACTTAAAAATTTATTTTTAAATCAGATTCAAGATACTGAAGTTTACTTAACCTGTTCACCAGGGAATAAAATTTTGCGGAACTCGTTTCACACTGGGGACAATTTTTTTTCTCAGTGATATTTAATTAATTTAAGTGATATTAACTATATTCATTATATTTAATTAATTTCAGGGATATTTCTTATATTTAATTAATTTCAGGGATATTTATTATATTTAATTAATTTCAGTGATATTAAATATATTTAATTTCAATGACAAAAAATGTCGTCATTTGCATTTTGGTAGTCTTCCGGGCATGACGAAAAATGTCGTCATACCCAGTTAACAGGTTAAGACAGCTATTTCTTTATAAATTTACAAGGCTTTCTTAAAATATTTATACTATATATTTTAAGGCCTTTATATTATTATTTATGTTTTAAGACGGCTTTATATTATTATTATTTATATTATTTTAACGATTGCCAGAAGAAATTTCTGAAATTCTTGTATGTCAGATATTGTATTCTAGTAAATTATATGTATTTACACTTCAATGGATTTTTATAATGTGGTTGTATACATGTATAATTATCTTAACATAATTGAACGTGCACATTATTTTCGGTTAATTTATTGTATGCACATTCACATGGAAATACATTTATTGATGTAGTCAGTTTTGAAAAGGTATTATAATAGTTTATATTTTCGATGAAACAATCCCTTTTTTCTATTAAAATAAAACACGTAGGCATATTTTTATCATAACGCCATGGTATCCCACTTTTCCATATTGGATAGCTTATTTAGCGTACTTAAATGATTAATATGAATGCATTATGGTATTTTGTGCATTGTCCCCCCTTTCAGGCGATTATCATTTAGTATCCGTAGGGTAAAATACTCTGCCCGTCCTTAATTCCCTAAATCCCTAAAATGCATCAACTAATCCGCGAAGTTATAGCCAATCTATAGCGGGACTTGCGCTTACGCTGATTGTGTGAAGTGTTTAATATTTCGCGTTTGGTAATAGATCTATTCTTGAGCAATGAGCAGATTCGCAAAATATTTAAATTTAACACTTCGAAACCTATTTATTCCACAGTGTGCATTTAAAGACTCTGATTTGTCTATTAGATTATTAAAATTCGCCCACTTCGCGACAACTGAAATCGTCGAGAATGGATCACTATGGTTCCCAATTCTTTATCCTTACCTCCAGATACTTTAAAAACTGAAAATTGTATATTTCCTTATCAATTTCATTCGCATTTTAACTGATAAAATATTCTACACTGGTGGCTTCATTGTCCTTATAATTTTAATGGCGATTGCTTTAGATTTGATTGAATTAACGGCTGGTAATTCAATTCTATTTCAGCGCAATCACAATGCAAAATACAGTAGTTACTTGATTAACCATGTTCCGATGTATTGATCTTGAGATTGATTTTACAATTAGTCATTATTTATTAGTTATTAATATTATTTATAAATTTTTGAGGAAATTGGGATAAATTTTGTTGCAAGTTATATGTCGATGAAAAAGTAGTTCTAAGTTATTTATTTGTATTAGGAAAAAATTCAACATTAGAGTACATGGCATAAACGATGTTACATACCAGATTAATGTATTCTTCTATTTAATAGAAATTTTTTGCTATAATGATAACCATACACAAAATTTGAGGCCTAACTAGCCAAGCAAAAATGGAAGTATATGTGATATAATAATCAACGTGGAAGGACATTTAGTTTTTTAAAACTCGGAATATTTTTAGTTTGAAATATTATCTGGCCTATACATATTTGTAATAAAGATTCTAGACTTGGATTACAGAAAGGTATATCAGAAACGAAGTCCAAAATTTTAAACTATAGATCTTTCTAAAGAGAAATTACCTTACCTAATAGGAAAAATTTCAAACAGAGAAAACAAACTAGTTCTTCTCGAAAAGATACGTTCTCACCATTATACTTTAAAAAAAAGATGACATAATTTAGATGGATAGCAAAGGTCGAAAAATTAATACGCAAATTAGCACTGGGTGGAAATACCATGGGAAAACCCTAGACGCATAAGCAAGAATGTGAATCGAGGATTTAAACACTCGATGAGGTTAAATATAGGAAATAGTATCCTAAAGTTCAGGGATGAGGTATTATGGTCCGTACGTGTTGACCGCCGGCATTCAAATTGGTATTTGAAGAGGCAACATCATTGATCATCTTTAAAAGATACAAGAAGATCAAAATTCCCCTTTGATGGCTTAATCTTCGTTGTTGATTAGCACTTTCCTCTAACCTCTTCGAAGATTTTCCGCAAAGTACCGAACGAAATGTAAAATAAAATACGAAAGTTTAGTGAGCGACAAAACATCCCCAAAATCGTTTCTATTTCCCTCTCATCGATTCATTATTACTTCCCTTTAATAAAATTATAATTTTAAAAACTCATGCGCAATTTAAAAAATTGGAGACAAATTTGTTTCAGAACACCTGTTGCATTAGATTTCATCACAATTTGTTGTCTTACAATCAATGTTTCGTTGAATGCAAAGATTCTTTGTACACAACATTAAGTTATTTATTTTACTTAATTGAAAGAGGTTTGATAAACCTTTTGGTGGGTAAATTAATTGTAGTTATAGCTACGTTACATAGATCGCTTTAAAAAGTGGTAAATGCTATTTTTAAAACGGGTGATATCAATAGCGGTTTTTTTATGGAAATTATATATACTCCGTGTTACGACTATTAAGTGACAAATTATTTTTCACTTACTCGGAATTTAAATATATTAATTATTATATATATGTGAAAATCACACATACACGTGAGAGACTAAAATACGAGATGCCGAGAGAGGAACTTGGTACTTCCCTGTCATACATACCCTGAGAAAGTAGATTACTTGGTATATATATGTTCGGTAAGATGAATGAGAAACGGTTAACAATAAAAAATTATAACTTTTTTATGAATTTAGCGATTTTTGCAGTAAATAGACGTTTTCGTTTCTTAAGAAGAAGATGTACTTTGTTCAATTAACTGTAATTAATCGTCTAAATAATACTTCTAATTTTCTCGGACTAATAAACCTACTTCAATACTTCCACCCGTTTTTCCAATAAATAATAAAAAAAACGGGTAAATAGAATTAAAAAAAATAATTGCTAATTATTTGGGGGTTGTTGTCTAGAAGTGGATTGATTTCTGTGTTTACTTTTGTTGTTTCTTTTTTTTTCTTTGTAGATTTTTTTTGTTTTAGAATTTGCTGTAGCTGTAATTCTGAGAAATAATTGAAATTCTGAACCTTTACGCCTTTGATTCAGTTAGAATCTTTTGTTTTTACAAAAAAGCCAAGTATCAAAATAGCAAATAACTGCATAGAATGGATTCCATCTTTTCAATCGTTTGATATGCGCCCCGATGCTTTGACGCTTAAGCTACTGAGTACATCGGTGCACGGGATTTTTCCCATATTGCATTTATGCAAGGACTAACTTCAAAATTAATGAAAAGGTCTTAGGAGAAATTCTTTAATCAATGTCTGACATTCCACACTTTCCTCTTCAAGTTAAAAATGTCCCACTTGAGAAATTACGAGGATTATGGCATCGCATCTTTGATGACCAGAACCATGACCACAGTAGGAAAAAAAATCCTACACAGTCATGCAGGATTTGAACACGCGATTACTGAGATTACACACTATAGCTGTGATCCGTTGAAGTTCCAGGAAAACCATGTATAGAAATTTTCTCACGTATATTTACATTTATAGTAATCAACTTTTCAATAATTTCCTTTCATTAATGTAATAGAATTTTAGCAAATTTTTGCTTTCTTTGGTAAAACAATTTTCTTGTTTTGTGGATAGATCACTGCTGTCAAAGGGAACCTTGAGTGAATTTGTGTTTTACCAGGCAAGGGCTACCAAGGTTGTGCTGCGCCGGGACCTATAGTTTTCTGAGGAATTCGAACCTCTTTAGGCCTTTTTAGAGAACCTTTTTAGGAACCAAACCCCAAACTAAAATGTGGAGTTAGTCGATAAGCGTTTAATAATTTTGTTATATTTGGAGTTAAATCCATGTTAAAAATACGCTAGGCGAACCGTTAAGACTACTCCACCACAAGGTTCATAGAAGGAGCAGAAATGTTACATTTCATCCAGAATTTTGTCTTGACGAATTGCCGATATTTATTTCTTATTTCTTTGTATAAGATATTTCGCTAGATATATTTCTATCCGAGCAGAACATAAATTTAAACAGAAGTATATTCCTCGAGAAAGAATATAAATCATTTTTATCTAACAAAAATTTTAACACCAGTGTCCTTCTCTGCTTAGACCTACCCAAATAAAAGGACAAAACTTATACGAGAAAAGCGGTTTAGTTTCCAAAAGAAACAATTGACAGCGGTGGGACTTTTGAACAAATGGCCGTATAATATTTCAAATACCTCATGCGCAAAAAACCACGAAAAAAGTAAACAAATATACAAATCTTGCGAAAAAATCTCGGAAAATTTTTAGAGTTGGAATAGTTTTCCTTTTCCGCTACGAGGAGCATTGGTTTTTTGAAAAGAGGATTGAATTTTGGCTGCTGGCCAAAGAAAACATTAACCGTTCTGAGGTCACCTAAAAATCCCGTTTTATGAAAATACTCCTTAAAGAAAATGTTTTATTTTGTCCCGATATATTACGATTTTTATCGATCAGAAATATATATTAAGATTGATGACGAGTTTGAAACAGTTCTGCCATTGCTATAGAGATGAAATGGATTGCATGGTAAGGAAATGGATGACTACACATCAGACATTTGTCCGTGGATTGTGGTCTTCAACGCCGCGTTGTTCATGAGACGCGGGCCTAATATATTTAAGATTTTAATTTTTTTTGTAGTTGAATTTTTATACAAACAGCGTTTGACTTCTGGATAGCAAGAATTATGTAATGAAGGTGTTCGTATCTATGCGTTTGCTAGTTTTTTTCTTTTAAATCTTTTATAAATTTCGTATCATTTCACATTTTAATAAACACTGCCTTAAATCTTGATGCTGAAGTGTATCCTGTCATATTGACGTGTTCTTTCATCTCACCCGCACTAATGTGACCAGAGTATAAAATTTTGCGAAATAATATTCGCACAAATATCGCAAAAATTCCTTATACGCTTCACCCTTTGAAATAAATATAATTACAAAGATGCATGTCATCTAAACCATAGTCGTAGCCAGGATTTAATTTCAAGGGGGGGTTCAAAAATTTTTACAGCATGTATTGATACAATCACAGCATGCAAGGCCGTAGCCAAGTTTGGGGGGGGGGGCGGTCCCCAAGTTCCCCCTCTGGATACGAGCATAATCTAAACTTTCAAACGCATAAAAGACTGAAAGCATTTCTAATTTCTCTCATAAAATTTCGTGGTAAAATTCGAGTTCTAATGTCGTATTTCAAAAAATTGTATCATTCGGAACAGGTAAGTAGCAGCATTATTTATACACATTGAACACAACGCAAATTAAATTAAGAAA
>QLNU02014802.1:154918931-154933709 GCA_006491805.2 Dysdera silvatica | reverse complement strand
GTTGAGTATCTCCAAATTCGTCGCAAGCGTTTTTGGTACTATCCCTGTTGCTGAGATGACTAACGGGATGATGAGGATCTTTTCCATACCCCATATATCTCGTACTTCATGTCTGAGATCTTGGTACTTGGTGATTTTCGTTGTGTAGGTTGTCTGTATGTTATTGGTGTTGGGTACTGCTATGTCGATTAAGTACGTGGTCTTATTCGATTTATCGACGAGGGTTATGTCAGGACGGTTATATCGTGAACCGTTATTCCCGATATTATAATAAAGTGGAAAATTAATACAGGAATAAAATTTATATTAAAGGAATCTTGGAGAAAAATGACCGTTGGAGGTTGGAAGATGAATTAGGCTTGAGTATAGGGAATAGGATGGTGGTGAAGGTCAGCTTGCGGTCCAGACAGAAGTTATTTCAAAAAAGGTGCCAGGGAAAAAAGTTATAGAACAATAACAAGCTATATAAATGTCGAAAGTGCACCGGAGTCATATATCGTTAGGCCGTAAAACTCGAAAAGGAAATCTAAGGAAGGCGGGACGAAGAAGGAGGCTCCGTAAGGTCGAACGGGCAAATGAAACCGCAGATCGAGTGGTCGGTGAGATAGGAGGAAAGGACGTGATTGGAAGGGAGAATTGATCAAAGCTGAGATTGGCTAGAAATAGTTTGATGGACGTGAGTGTCGGTTTATGGATGAGGAGAGTGATGTGAGATGTTTTGAAGGAGAGCGGGTCTGATCTCTGGAGAAATAAGATCGAAGAGGATTCCGGATTGGATCCTGGAGGTGAGAGATTGAAGGATCGAGATAAAAATCGTCGATGAGAGAAAGTTGGTAGATTACGATTAAGGTTGTTTAAACGAGCGCGAGCCCTAAAGTCGCCGTTAGAAATTGGAAACATTTTCCAGACCCAGAGTACGTAGATTCGTACCTATTTATCCGTGGCTGCGATAGAATTGGAGCAGTAGCACCCGAGTCGTTTTATTTCCCGGCACATAGGACCGAGCCGACGATTTCCGGGAGCCACATTTGCCGGACTAGTTCACGAGATAATTTCCCGGAGTCACATTTGCCTCATCAGTTTACGAGACGATTTCCTGGAGCCACATTTGCCGGACCAGTTCACGAGACGATTCCTGGAGCCATGGTTTTTCCTGGACCGGTCCCCGAGTGTTTTCACTGCGCGTAGAACGGACGTAGATGGATGGTGGAGGAGACCTGTGTAACGTGAGTTTTATATCTCTTTTACGTTTGATATGAGGTGTATCGTGGTTCGGTAGTAAAAGAATAATCTTTTGAGTCAGGCCTTGAGTAAGACAGGGAACCAGGGAAGACAAGGTTAAGGTTTTTAGGTAGTGCAGCAAATAATTTTTGTTATATTGCATTGCATTTAAATATTACAATATTGCATGCGTACATTAAGTGAAATGAGTGTTTTATAGAATGTGTTTATATTAACTGTGTCGGCTTTAAAGAGTAATCACGGGCTCAGCCCATAAGCACTGTGCTGTCGTGCAATGAAGGTGAAAACCTTAGTATATTGCCATTATAGCTTCCTGCTACATTGAATATATCAGACTCAGTTTCTTATTGCCGTCCCAACGTTTATTTGTATACTATACTGATCACGGTGGTTTTATAAATATTGGGAATACGCATTAAAGAATTGTTATTGTTTCAAATAGTCTTATGTCTATCTTAGCGCCTGGCTATTCACTAGCTATTTACAGGTAAAACCCCAGCTAAATAGGTATAACCCTATCTTGTTTATTGATATTGATCACACTTAATCCGTAACCGTCTGATTAATACTACTTAATATTTAGCATATTAGTAATAGCGGAATTAAGCATTCTCTATATTAGCATATCATTTTATACTACAGCTGTTTAATGACTAGTGAGAACTAGCCATTCGCGATAGTTATGTGGGACTGTCTTGTCTGTTATGATTGCTCTATCCCAGTAAAGCTTGTGTGTTTCGTTCTCATGCACGGTCTCTGGCTCATATTTGTAGTATGGGCATTTCTCTGGATGAATTTCTGATTGTTCCTTGTTGCGATCACTATGCGATATATATATATATATACACGCAGCAAATTCTTCCAGTGAGTGCCAAGCGGCTAAATGACTTAACTTACCATTGCTAACAAAATAAATTCAGTTTATACAATAATTTTTGCCACCCACGTATTAATTACAGCTGAGATGGGGAAAGCGTCTCTTTTTCTCCAAAATTACATAAGCTCTAGTTTGAGCTGTAATTAATACGTGGGTGGCAAAAATTATTGTATAATAAATTCCCCCACGAAAACTCACAAAAATCTCGCCCCGGAGGCTTTTCTGTGTTGACCATATTTGGCAATTGTGTTATCCCTGTGAAGGGTAATAATACCTTAACATCTTTAAATGCAGTTTCGCGTTTTTTCAACAATCTCTACTTATTACATATGACAAACATACAGGTATTAGAAAATTTAAAAAATAAGTAGCTTTATTAACAACTGAAGTCAAATGTCCACGAAGACGTAACTTTATCACTGTCGCAAAATAATATCTCGTTCAAGAAAAACAAAACGAGCAAATATGATCTAAAAGAAGCATCCTTTTGTTGGTATGATAATCGTTTCTCTATATGCGCTTTTAAATACTTATGTTATTCCAGTTTTCGGTAAACAAATCCAACAATATATTATAGCGCCTACAGGCGGTAAAAACCATCATAACCGTTTATTTATTTACGATAAAAAATTGGGTTTTCAATTTTGCAGAAACGGTTTTGCTTCGCTAAACTGTTTTCCTAAACGCTTAATTCCAGGATGTAAACCAAATGGACTTACATGAAGAAAATGGCTTCGCCATACAAACTTTCGAAGTTAAGTTCTTTCCATATCTATTTTGTAAATCTATTAATTGAAAGCACAAAAAAGTCTTACATTTCATAAAATGCAGGCCCTAGCATGTATTTAGAGCTACAGACACATGTTCATCGCAAAATATAGAGCTGATAGGCTAATAGCTTCTTAATTTTTGTACTAACAAATAAAAATCATAGTAATTAATCTTGTATCTAAGAAGCTTAAATTTGTGCCCGTTTTTATTAATAATATTTATTTTTATCATTTTTCCTAAAGGTTAGACCTATTTGAATCGAGACTCTCAATAAAATAATAAAATAAACAATAAGATATACAAACAATAATATCGTATTTAAATAAAGAAATATCTTTCTCTTTTTTTGAAAAAAATATGTATTCTTCTAATAAGAAAATTAATAATTCTTTATAAGATATATTTGATAGCTTCTAATGAACTTTTCAATAAAATAAAAATTTTTAATTTCGTCAGCTTTTTTTTTTCAATCGAATTTGAAATTTTTTAGTTTGAAAAAAACACTGGCGTTTAAGCAAATTTTTATTTCCTTACTAATTAATTCAGCTATCTTAATTACTCGAAATTATTTCACGACAAGCAGATGCATAAAATATAAATACTTATTTTTTCGAATTTATTTACTTTTTAGTTCGTCCTGTACATAATTATTATTAATATTAATTATATACAAGAGTAAGAATTATTAATATTAGTTATAATTCTACTGGCGCAGCATGACATAACCTGTACTTACGTCACAACAATCCATCACTGACTGTATACTTATATTTCCAACTATCTGTTTTGTTAATTATATACTAAGGTCTGGGTCAAAATGATAGCATCAGTTACAAATTTTCTAATTGTATTTACAAGCAAAACAAAACGGAGTCAACAAGATAAAATAAAGAACATGTATGTATTACGCTTCTACTCACAAATTAAGAACAATTCATGTTGCCATTTGGATAAGCAAAATCTTTAATGAAAGGAAATTTGGCAATAAAATCCTGAGTCAAAATGATAGTACCAGTCATATTTTTTCATGCATATACGTATTAGCATAAGTTTTTTTGTTTTTTTTTGAGGCCATTTGCATACATTGCTAACAAATACTTCTTTCTACAATTAAACAAGGAACTGTGGATAAAATTAAAACATCAAATTATGCGTACTTTATCAGTGGCAACACTTTATATTTATAGACATGAAAACGAATTGGCCAAAATGCTGATACCATGATTCGAAACAATGTAACACTAAAGAAATACAAACGATCAATATCCAATAAAGCGGCCATGCTGTGAAATAGCTTTAAATACCCTTGTGGGCGTAGATGCAACCAATACTTGAAGTGTGTTGGCATCAATTTCTTCCCAAGTCTCTTCTCTTGATCTTTTCTGCTCATGAATAGGATTGTAATATCTCCTATTTTTGTACACAGAACATGCAAGTATGTCCCACGAATTTTCCATAGGGCTAAGATCAGGAGAAATCGCAGGATGATCCATTACACAAACTTCTTTCTTCAAATACCATTCCTATGTAGCTTCAGCAATATGGATGGGGGCCTTATCCTGTTGGTGCTCGAAAGAAGGGCCGCCCAATTCCTTTGCAAATGGCAGGAGATGGACTTCCAGTAATGCTCGATAGTCTGTGGCCTCATTCGATCGCTTGGGAGGGTTAAATTTGAATTATTACCTGAGATGAGACCTGCCCATGCTACAAGAGATCCTCCTCCTCCTTGTTTCCTGTTAGAGAAGATAATACTGGACTTCAGCATAACATGCCAGTAACAACTTATGTCAATTTCTTTTTACGGTAATTGTCTTTTAATGCAATATAATTGCTTAAAACCTTGTGGAAGTGAGTCAGTCTTCTAGATATTTCCCTCATGGAATGTTCAGCCTTACGCAATTCACTTATTTAGCTCTTCTCAAAATTAATTTAAGCTCTTCCACGCCTCATTGCAAAATGTCTGCACTGATCCGTGGACAGTATCTCTACAGAACTGTTTTTAGAACAATAATCAAATAATATTTGTTACCACTCAATGCCAAATAAATGAAAACAAAAAACCAAAACGCACAGAAAAAAGCATTTTCTTCTTTCATAAACATAAACTGTTGTTACTGACAATGTACATGTAATTCAATGTTCTAATTTTATCCACAGTTCATCGTTCAACTATGGGAAGAAACATTTATTAGCAATGTATGCAACTGGCCTCAAAAAACGTTAGTTAATATGTATATGCATGAAAAAATATGACACATGCTATCATTTTGACTCAGGATTTTGTTGTCAAATTTTTTTATTGAAGATTGTGCTTACCCAAATGGCAACATGAATTGTTCTTAATATGTGAGTAGAAGCGAAATACATACATTTTTTTATTTTATATCGTTCACTTCATTTTGTTTTGTTTGTAAACTAGTTCGAACCAGGTCCCCAGGAGGGACCCTGGTTCGAATCCAGGATGGGAAAGGCGTCTCTTTTTCTCCAAAATTACAGAAGCTCTAGTTTGAGCTGTAATTAATACGTGGGTGGCAAAAATTATAGTATAATTTGTAAATAAAATTAGCAAATATGTAACTGGTGCCATCATTGCGAGTCAGACCTTATATACAAATAATTCCCCTTACATAAACTCGATTTATTATCAAATATTATTCAAATTATATTATAAAAATTATTCATCAACGTAGCAGTTCAAAACATTGGGGAGGGGGAATCAGTCGCCTTTAAAGATGATTTTGTGATGCATACTATGCACAAATAATGTGTTTTTATGTTTATATATAATGGGGGCTTGGCAGACCTGTAGCCAAACGGGGGTCATCAGAAGCGTGGCTTCAGTTCCCCATATATATATATATATATATATATATATATAACAATGCCCTAGTGCCCTCTGCCACATATGCCCTTTACCTTGCTCCAGTTGTACTTTTATCCCGGCTACAGGCCTGGGGGATTGGGCCCCCTGGTCCCCTTTTCTACTTCATTGAAATTATTAACCAAGTTTAAAACATAAAACGAAACAACCAGTGTAAATCCGATTATGCAAAATATAAAAGAGCTTAATTTTTGCACGGCCTTTAAAACATAAAATCCATTACCATTTAAATGAATGTCCTCTTTTTTGATAATTAATTTAATGATTAAACGTAACTATTAAACAGTCACAAGTTCCATGTAACTATATATTACATTATAAAGTAGAAATTGATTACTTTTGAATTCTTGCGATTAATTGGCTTTGTTAAATTACCTTAATAGTCTACCTTTTCGGAAGTGGAAATTTAATTACACTCAATTTAATTTCATCTGACTCCAGTTTCCGTATAATTGCATTTCTGAGCGCTTAACTAAATTTTAAAAGATAGTTGATTACTTGTAAATAGCTCAAGAAATGCGAAGAACATTAATTTCCCATTATTTTTGTGTACACGGCATAGTTCAGTTTGCGCTTCATGGCACAAAGTAATATAAAATCATGCTGCGGCAAAGTTCATAGTTAAACCTGGACCTTTTTCATTTGCGAAATCACACCTCGCATTGCGGGTTTGTAGAAAGAGACAAGAGTCGTATATGAGCTAAAACCAAACCCAGATAATTCGTATGTTAACTAAATTTGTTTCCGAGGCTCATCATTATCTCCATCTGACCTTTATGAAAAACAGGAAGTGATAGTATCGGAATTATGCATTTTAAAATATTTGAAATATTAAATAAATTCTCAATTTGTTTCTTGTATTTACAGTAAAACGTTGATTTGCCAAAAATAACATATTTTACATCACATAGAACGCAGGCATTTTATGGCACATTTCTTATATTTATATAAAACAATTTTATCTTCATGTATATTTAAATCCCGCTATAGCGAACCCGGCTAATAACAAACCCTCGTATATAACAAACGAATTTTTTGGTCTCGTCCAATCATCCATTATTCTTATCGGATTGGTTATGACGAACTCCGGAATATAGAGAACTAAAAGTTCAGTTCCTTGAGGTTCGCTATAGCTGGACGACTGTACTTGCTATAGCGGGAATTGACTGTACTTGCTATAACGGGACTTGCCTGCACTTTCTATAGCGGGACTTGTCTGCACTTGCCATAGCGGGACTTGGTGGTACTTGTGTTTTTAATAGAAGACTGGCTTAATAAACCTTAATGGTTTCGAGAGAAACAATTACCAAAAAGATATAAACGCAGTAGAGACTCTACGGTATATTTTAATCCGTGGGCTATTTTCATAGGTGATGCAAACACCCATAAAACAAGGTGATACAATGCGCATACAAATACCCACGTATGCATAACACAAGCTACAGCTTTTTATATGCAATTCACCATCGCAGTTAGTGGGCTGCAAAGAACAAAAAAAAAAGTTTTGCCTCGATTCGGAGTCGAACTAACGACAACACCGTATCAGAGTGAATAATCATGAACCAGAGTGTCGTAGTCAACCAGATAACCAGGGCACGAGGAACGATCCCTTTTTCTGCGCTATTTTTAAAGGCTTTAGAATGAACAACTTGCTAAAGAAAACGATGGTTTTTCATAACAAACATGAATTTATAGAAATTATGGTACAATGACTCGTGGAACGAAGAGGATTTGCGGAAATTTGGTGGGGCAAAATCGCATGTCTCTTCTCTGCCGGAGAAGTGCTCTAACCACTAAGCTATAGGTGACCTGTAATTCCTCTTCCTACGAGCGTGTTCTATCGACTATTGCTTATTCAAAACACTGGTCCAGTTGATATTTAAATCGCAGTTACAGTACAGCCTATTTTCCGAGAATAGCCGGTTCATATTGAAAAGCTTAAATACGCTCGAGGAAATTACGTGTCACCTGTGACTTAGTTGGTAGAGCACTTCTCCGGTAGAGAAGAGACATGGGATCGTGCAACACCAGGTTTCAGCAAATTCTTTTCTTTCTACTATTCGTTGTACCACAACTTGCTAAAGCGTTAAGATGTCTTACATTAATTTTGCGCTATTATTGTTAAAGTTTAATTTTAAAATACAAGCATCTGACAGTAAAATCAGCACTTAAATGTATTTACAGTCTGTTATATTGCTAGAATCTAATGAAGAAAGGTCAGAATAAGTCCCTTTAACTACAATTGCAGCGTTATTCTTATATGCAATGTGCAAGTATAAAGTAAAAGAAATTTAACATGAAATGAACTGCATGCATTCGATATTAAATGAATACCAAATTCTTTTTTGTTTGGTTCATGATAGCTAGAGTAATTAATTTGCTTTGGGCTGGATCAGAGTGTTTGCCAGGATATTTGCTCTGGGGATGTCAAACTTTGTTGAGGAGGTGTGTTAAGCTTCGTTTTAGGGGTGTCAAATTTACCTTCAAAATTTTAATTTTTTTTATAAAATGTACTTACCAGAAAAGAAACGAAATAAAATATTCAACAGAAATGAAATAATTCGTCCATATTTACCCAAAAAATATACTTTTATTTAATTCGGAGGAAAACAAAATTCAAGCATTTCTTCTTGGACATTTAGTCCATTCACAGACAGTTGATAATTTTTGAGGTGGCAGGATTTTACTTCATACGGTACCTTTCTTTCTCTTGGTAGCCTGATCCGTGCTTTTCTTCAAAAAATTGCTGTATACGATTATTACAATTTACATATGCAGAAAAAGTATAGAAAAATAATTTGCGCAATGTTTTATTTCCTTTCTTGTAATTTGAATATTTAGCATGTATATGACCTTTGAGTTTTACGGATGTGCGTCAAGGAAGGTTGGGGGGGGGGGATGTACCAAGAAATGTGGAGATCTTAGTGTGGTGTGGCAGACGCCCCTAATTACATCCAGCCACTGGACGTAAACCAGGAACCTCTAGGTTACCTTCCCTGTGCTTAGCTCCACTGAGTAGGTAGATAGATAGATATGGGCCTCTTTCCTCAAAGGCGTATGCTATAAAAGACGATCTCTTTCAGTAAATTAAGGAGCCTGTGGAGGACTTAGATATTAAGGTTAAATCTGATTTTCAACTTTTATGTTTCATATAAGAACGTGGTCTGACTGTTGACGGTGAGAGCAAAGAAAATCTGCAACGCACACAGACTGCCTTCGAACCTCTTCAATTACAAAGTCAGTTGTATTTGTAATTTGTAATGTTGCGCAAAAATAATATACACTACAGTTTCGTCTGGCTCAAGAAATTAATCTTCTCCAGAAATTTTCAAATTTAGTTGTTCAGTCCACTAACACACGGTAGTGTGATTCCGTTCGAAATCGAATACAACGCCCAACTGCTCTCGAAGCAGCAGGTTGTTGCGTTGTAGCTCTGGCGTTTCCTTTCAACTTCGTAATTTCATGAGAGGTCACACACAGTGAGTAATGTAGTGTCCAAGACGCTAAAGCATGCGAATGTAAAGGGGTGGATTGTAAGTATATTCTGATAATTTTGCTGACTGAAAATGCACTTCTGTTAATAGAAACTTCTTTGCTCTGACCGCACGAGATGAACTTCACAATCAACCATAATGTACCTGTGCTGCCATCTATATCCAAAATAATAAAGCTAAAATATATAATGATCTTAATATTAAAAACGGGTATTTCTGCTTAAAGGATTTGTGTGACGTCAAAGAAATTTGTATTCATATAAGGTATATTCGGGTATAAAAAATGTCTCAAGCATAGTTATTCATTTGTATTATGGCGCAAGTGCAGCAAAGTTCATGTTCTACCGGGACCTACAGTTTTCCGGAGTACCCGAATCTTTTAAGGCCTAGGGAGTCAGCACTATAGCTAGATGGTCTTGTAACATTGGCAGAACCGTTCAGATTGCACTCCACTAGCTACTTACCTATTCTCCCCTGTGAATTATTTCAGTGGAATTTACACCCTTCCTCGTCTACGCCACCCACTAGCTACAGAGCAGACCTCCGGACTACCGTAAACAATTTGTCAATAAGCTTTCCATTTGGGCACGCTTGGCAGTGGAATCCATGTTACCAGAATGCTAGGCTAATGCATTACCTGTATCTCCGTTTCAAGAAAATGACATTTAAATAGTCATCGTCATTTCAGTTTGCTAAGAAATAACTCATTATCTTTATTAGTTAACTGAGTCAAAGTAGAGCATTGAGGTAAGTAAAATTAAATGCTGCAAAGTAAGTAAAAATATATAATAGCAACATGAAATTGTGTCGTTTCTTATACACGTATTATGCAGTAGGTATATGATGTGTTAAAAGATCCCAATTTCTGAAATAAAAGCATTTGCTACTCGAATTGTCTAGCTTTTGATTACCACCAATTTGAACACCATCAATAATCATTATCTCCTATTGCAAACATTTTTTAAATTAGCAAAGGTAGTTTAATCGAGGATATTTTGATATGATAATACTATAATATAACATTATGTGGAAGAGCTTTAAATGTGGGGATTTTAAGCCATTTTAATACGAAATGTGTAAATACAGCATACTCTTACCCCAAGAAGTGCTCTTGAACACGAAATTATTACCCATCTGCAATATCCATTTTCTTTAGTTTAATACCACGGGCTACATAGTACTTAATCTTTAAAGATTTCGCCCTTACACACTGAGCTATATTGCAATTTTATCATGAGCGGCTAGAAACGAGTATTGCAACCTCAGTTGACATCTAGCCACAGAGTGCTTTTCTAGCGTCTGTCAGAATGCGGATACAGCTTCAACAATTTTTTCCAGTTCGTCATCCGAAATATGACCCAAGACTTAACGGGACCCTGATCCACGATACATGGCAAAGAATCCGGACTTACCGAGACTACATCTTGCGCTTTCTTCATAAAACAGATTTTAATGGTCGGTCCATCCATGACGCCAAATCCTCACCCGTTCCAAAATTTCAAATACTGTCCTGTATTGTGCATTCCGAAACAGAATTTAATTCATTCTTAATTCATTGACGGGATCTCCTTTTCTTAACAAATATGAAAGAGTGCATATAAATGTAGCAAACACTAATCATAAGAAGAACAAATGCATAAAGCAAACTTTTTATAACAAAAGGTAGATGTGCCAATGCTTGTGTAAAAGATAAGTCCCCACAATAAGTTACTGATAAATACGTCGTGCCAATGGGAAATTCTTATCGAATTTCCTAACCAAGCAGCGAACAGAATAAAAGAAGATGCCGGAAGGAATTTAATGAGAAATTTATTTAAATGAACCCAGCTATAATTTATAGTTTCCTACCACAGTTCTACCGGATGAATTTGTAAAACTGTTTGGGGCCTTAACAAACACTTTTCAAATAAAACTTGCAATTATGAAAGGAAAGAACACGATTAGCCACCTTTTGATCAGTTTCTTCAATACAGTTTAGCGCAGGAGGATAAATCGAAAAACGGAAAGGTGTTATTTAAAAGCGTGATTGTAGTGAAAGATAATGTAGGGGAGGAAATCCAAAAATAGTATTAAAAACTCGATATTTTCTGTTTTAGTAATGCGCCTTCATTAGGCGCAGATTTAAGGGACTAGTGCTGAAGTCTGGAGAGCTTGAAACCCGAGTTTTCCCTGAACGAAGATTAGCAAGCAATCTAGACATCATATACGACAGGTTAAGAATAGAGAAATTGAACTAACTTGAAAATTGAAAACCCGTTATTATGTTTAAAAGCGCATTCTTTAAAATTCCTCAGGAAATTTTTATGCGAAAAATATTTTTTTCGCTGTAAAAGAGATAGAAATCGAACGCTTATCAAATAAACCCATCTAGCAACGACCTAAAAATGTGAAGTTGGTTGTTCAACCGTACATTGTGCTTATTGTAATTGTGCAATTAATATAACTACGTAATTCAATGTTTATTCAATGTGTGTTGTTAAATTCTAGAGAAGATGAGTGAAATGCTTTGCGATAAGAAAGTAAGCCATTGGATGAAAGGAAATTGTGCAAAACTGTGGGGATAAAATAAGGAATAACCTAATTAGAGGTACGGTCAAGGTTGGACCCATAGGAAGAAAAATACAAGAACATAGGTTAAGATGGCTTGGGCATATGGAGCAGAGAAATGAGGAATATGTGGGAAAGGTAATGGATAAGCTGGTGGTAATGGGTAAGAGGAAGAGGGGAAGACCACGGCTGAGATGGAAGGATAAAGTGACGGAAGATCTGGAAGAGTATGGATGGAGTAGAGAAGAGGCATTGGATAGAAAATTGTGGAAGGGAAGATTAAAAGAGCATAACACCAACCCCATATAAAACATGGGAAAATGGCAAAGTGAAAGGAGAAGATAACTACATAAGGTCTTTTATTATTGACTTTTCGGTGATCTAATCTACCTCCTTTTAGCCAGGTGAGCTGAGTTCGGTTGCAAGTAAACTTAATTGTATATGAATGTATCGTGATTCTGAGATCACATTAAGTCGACAGCTTATGTCCTATATGACCCATGGTAGAGCCTTAGAGAATGAAATATTTTATAAAATATAGAAGTAAAAATTTATCATGATTGACTTAGGTCTTGAGTGCAAGCCTTCCGGATAAAGCAATCAACTATAATTAGAGTATCAAAAATTCCCATTATTATGTAGATATGCGGTAAAGCCTTTGAATTCCCGATTCGTACATTTTCTCGCATTGTACGTCTTACATTGAATAGTTTCCATACGAACGCAAAACCTTGATTCATTGTATATATATGTGAGAAAGAGATTTTGTACATATATAAATAATAATAATATACTAATTATAAATATTATTTTTAAAAAGATAAAACAATGTAAGAGAAAATCGTAAAATATACACTTTTTTATAATTATTTTGGAATATAGTTGCAAGTTCATATTCGTTTGAGGATGACAAATCCGCTATTCTGGAAATAACCATACTTTTGTACCCAGATAACTTAGATCCGTTCCATTAATTGTTAGAGGGGTCGTACATAGAAGACCGAATATTGCTTTATGCCTTGCGATGGAACGTGTTCCATTGAGTTCTAATATACTCATAATACGCGTCATTTCTGTCACTGAGGTATACGTCAACATTATTCAGCAGCCAATCAATAGCAGAGCAAATACAAGACTGTCTGAGACTCAAGATACTCTCAAAATTGAAGCACGTTGTTGAGATATTGTCACTTTCCAATCGAAACTATTCATTGCCTTTACCTGAAATGTATAAGCAGCTATTGAAAGCCCTGCAGACAATAGACCCAATGAATTAATAAGAGAATGAATTATTGTTTCCATGGCTTAAATTTGATTACGTCTTTGACTACTAATATTGCAAATTAGCAGCAAAATTGTATTACACTACAGCCAGTAGCGCAGCAATTAAAAAATTATGGGGGACTAAAGTGAAATTATGATGGCTCACGTTAACCAATTTTCCACCATGTTGGCAGTCTCGAGTCCATGTGAAACAAATGCAATACAAAAACACATTTCTGCTTCACGCATTCGTTAGCATGGACTCAGGACTGGCAAAATGGCGGTTTGGTTCCCTAGACCCTAAGAAATTTGGATTCCTCTGAAAACTGCAGGTCCGAGAGGTTCGTATTCCTCGGAAAATTGTAGGTCCAGAGGTTTGGATTCCTCGGAAAACAGTAGGTCCCTGCACAGCATGACCACTGTAGACCTTGAGCCGTAAAACCACAAACAAACCACTCTATATTCTAGTGGCGTATATTCCAGGGGCTCTGAGAATTTCCGATAATTTCCGGCAATTTCTGGTAATTTCTGGTGGATCAAATTGTTTTTTACTTTTTAACGATTTTTCGCAGAAACTGTTTTTAATAAAAAATTATAATGTTTCAGAGGAAATTCAAAAAATATAAAGGGTTTGGTATACATAAAAATAAATATTCCAAACAGTTTCCATCAGAAACACAGAATCTGGTCCTTTTCCCAGGCGTTTGTGAGAGCGATAGCCACTGGACCTTCAAATTATTCTCTAATTTCCTGCACTGGCAAAGCAAGAAGGCATCATGGTAAATTTCATCCTAGACTTCCTGATAACAATGATATTGTGTTTACATTTAGTTTATCATGCAGCGCACGGCAATTTGAAGCCATTGTCCTCGCTGTTCAACGAAAGATGCATTGCAAAAGCTAGTTGGATAGGATTAATACATTTCTCGAAGTCGTAAAAGAAATACGTTTCTAAAATTTTCACTCGCCAAAGACGTTTTTTTTTTTTAAATTAATTCAGGAGATATCACATTGCGCAATAATTTAAAAATATACATTTTATAACAATTGAGTAACTTTTATTATATAATATTTCTGGCTTTGATTACACAAGACATTACAGTATACCAATGTTGTTATATAAATAAATTTGAATTTGAATAAATCTTGGTCAAATAATACAATGATTGTAAAAACTCATAGTTTTGGCCGCTTCTGGTATATTTTAATAAGGGTAGATTACTTTTTTTATATTAGAAAAATGATGAACAACCTTGTTAGGAATTTACAGAAACCATTAATTCTCATTTACTTAAATCACCGGAACATCGGTTTCCGTCTTTGGTGTAATTGTAATTTATGTAGAGCATCATCATGTAGGATATATATGTGCAATTATTATCAGTGTAAGAACGAAGACACGTACTTGCAAATGTAGGATTGTCTTCCCGAATTTAGGATACATGGTAATTCTAAACTCGCGTAAAATTGAAATCATTGGGAATTAAGTATGCAGAAATTTTTTCAAGCAAAACGAGTAGATTTACTATTTCAATGAAAGGCAGTTAAGCAAATGTTATATCTGTTAATTTTGGAAGTTGTTAAAGATCGTGAAATCACGAAAAAAGAAAATTTGTTCATAATATTTTTTATTAAGAAAAGATTATACAGTAGACTCGCGTTTTTACGAACCCCTATGGACCCCATCAAGTTCGTAAATTCTA
>QLNU02014802.1:154871658-154913104 GCA_006491805.2 Dysdera silvatica | reverse complement strand
AAAAGATTTATTCAAATATGTATTAATTTCAAAAAGTTATCGCAGTTTTATTACACGCTTCCCAAAATAATTTTCAGGTCTAAAATCGCCGGTCTCATAGTAAATTTCTGCAAAACATTAGCGGGAGACAATGTGTTAACATACAGCGGCTCCCAAAATTGAGTATACACCAAACAGATTTTTTTTGGCATCCTAAAAACCTTTATGAAATTATAATCAGAATTTAATTTTGATAGAAATTGTAAATTACACATTAAAATATATATTAAGCCAATATATAATTCAGAATTAACAGTAGTATTTTAGAAATATATATTGTAATGCTAAACGTATAGTATTAGAAATTTCAAAATTAAGTAACGTATACACCAATAGAAAACCTCTTCACGCCACTATTACTATACGTCGTGGTGGATGCTTATTATTAATTTTAGTAACATTTAGTTACGTTATCACAATGCAAATTTTTTCTCCCAGCACGTAATTAAATTACGAAATGAGTTCGTGACGTGAAAGAAATACTGAAATTCGACAAAATGTTCTTCGAAAACCACAACAAGGAAAATCTTGGCGCGAATTGAGGGCGTATGCATATGTTACTTCCGAAGCGTACGAGTCATAAACCTTTCTGATAAGTGTATAATTTATTTTTGGCAAAAAGGGTGAGATCGAGCAGTTTTGGCATTTTAGATTTTCCTGGGATTTTTATTTGAAATTGTAACTCCATCATATTTTTTTAAATGCCTAAAGAGTTTTTATAATACATAATGTGAATTTTGATTGAAGTTAGTGGTATTTCAAGGATTTGTGGAGGGCTATACTTTACTACTTTAGATCGTATGTTTGTTTTAGGTTCCGCGTATTACACTCCCCAGTGAAGTTTTTTTGGTGTCAATCGCATCTACACTTGAGACTTAGTGCACTTTTTAGTACCTAATGTGGTTATTAAGATTCAGTAACTATTTTTCTGAAAAAAACGCAATTGTTGATTTTTATTTAATTTTTGAAAATTATGATTTCGCAGTTATTACCGCGAAATTTTTCTCAAGCGATATTTTATCGAAATGTGTAGTATTTTGTGTTTCCTTAAAACTGAAATTAAATTTTGTGTGTGTTTTTTTAAAGATTTGTCAAGATGATTAATATTTTAAACATAATTGTAAGTATTCAAGGGGACTGGGGTGTCCCCCTCCCCAGAACCCCTAAGAAATGCGTTTTTTCAATACGTTTTTCTGATATTAATAGGTAATTTTTTTTTTTTTTAGTTTTTCCCCCCCCCAAGAGATCTGACCTCTCCAGAACGAAAATTTATCCAAGCCACTGCATCTTTGATATCAGAAACAATATATTTTATAGGAAAGAATCATCCAAGTGATACGTTCGTTCATATTCACGTATTTACTCCTAATTTTTTGAATACGCTGTACTTTTCTCTATAGCATTCAAAAGTTTTATGGCTAATTATCTCCTAACTATCAAAAAGTCACTTGGCTTAGTTTACCTCTGAGCCCTTCAAACAACAAATACCACAAGGTAGGTTATTACATTAAAGGTGTAATCCTAGTACCCTACAACCACCGCCTTACGAAGTAATACTAAACACACCACTTACGAGGAGAGGGGGACAAGGTTTTCAGCTAGGCTTCCGAATTCTATCTGTTTAAAGAAAATACCTAGTTCTTCTAGGTGAAAATGGAAATAAAATGAAAGATGAACTTAGTCCCCAATAACCCTATTAAGTTCAAACTTTAAATGAAATTAACAAACTAACTTATTTATCAGAAACTTTCCGGAGAAAATATAAGCAATTGTAATTGTCGAGAATAAAAAGTCACGAAAAAGTTATTCAATGGAAAAAGGTTTAAAAAGAAATGCATAATTTTTATTGATTCATAATATATATTCTCCAGGCGCGATAAATTTTAAATATTTACTATTACGCTATTTTATTACGAATGGTGTTTAGGTGGTATTAAGTAAGGTATCAAGTGTTTAGGTATTGCAACAGCCATGTTTTATAACAGTTGTTCAAAGTGCCCTCCCTCCATTATTCGGCACATGAAGGCACGGTATTTGATCGACTTCTGCATACGCTGCAAATGGTCGCCATTTATCGTGGTTATTGCAGCGTCAAATCTTCCACTGTAGTTGGGGGGTGTCTTATATACATGCTCTTTTAGATGCTCCCAAAGGAAGAAATCTAGAGGTGTTAGGTCAGGTGACCTAGGTGGCCATACAATTGTCCCTCCACGGACAATCCACCTATTTGGATAATTAACATCCAACCATTGTTTAACCATTACTCCGAAGTGTGGCGGGGCACCATCGTGTTGAAGCCATAACTTTCACCGTATAGATAATGGCACGTCTTCCACAGGCTAGGGAGGACATCTCTTAAAAAGACGAGATAAATGTCGGCATTTAATTCATCTGGAAGCAGATATGGCCCAATAATTTTATCGCTTATAATGCCAGCCCAAACATTTATGTGGTATTCCCACTGGAATCGCGATTCGCGGACACAGAAAGGATTACTCGTTGACCAGATGTGACTGCTATGCACATTAAATATCCCACCCCTTGTAAATCGGGCTTCGTCTGTCCACAAAATGTATTTTAAAGATCTTTGTGGCCTTTGGAGAATTCACTCACAAAAATCCACACGATGACTATAATCTTCAGGCATTAGTCGTTGTAATTGCCTGAAGTGATATGTATGTAAATTATTAGCCAGTAAAATAGAGCGTACAGTTGATAAACTCAGTCGGAATTGGCGGGCCAGAGAGCGTACTCTTACTTCAGGATTCTCCTGAATTTTATCCAGTACTGCCTGTTCTAGTTGTGTCATCCCAACTCCACAAGCACGATCACTATCGGATGTCCACGTACGAAGGAGGGACCCTGTTTGTCTGAGTGGAGAATCTAATCTCCGAAATACATTGGCATCTGGATGCCTCTAGTTGTGAATCGTGCGGCGTATAATCTAGACGCGGCAAGTGCATTACCACGGCATTCTCCAAAAGTAAGATGCATGTCACAATACTCGCTTACTGTGTACTGCATTTTGAACCGACGTATTTCAAAAATTCCAAACTGTAAAATTTGATTTGCAGTATGGGGTCCACAGATGCAAAGTATAGCTTGGCTTTAGCTTTTCCAGATGTTATGTCACTTTAGCGCTTTTAAGCAACAAGTAAACATATATATAATGGTTGCTAGATTCTCGGGAAAATAACAATTTTTCCCAAAACCGAGTATTTCCTGCCAAAGTCAGGTACTCTTGGCTTCATTATTTGTCGCCGTTAGAGATTGCACTCCCGAAGGTGAAATCCCTAAATTACGGGATTGAAAAATTTTCAAATCACGGAATATAACTTTTTGTTCTATTTATTGAACGAAATGCATTGCTTTTAGGGAGTATATTGAATATAAACAAATTGCATGCCTTAGTTATATTACGTCATATTTTAAATCAATGCATACGTGCTTAAATATTTATTTATTATGTGAAAATATTCTACTATAACCACAGTGGTTTGGGAACCCTATTTTAGGACGCTGTACAGAAGCGGTATGGAGGCTTGAGGGGCGAGACGGAGAAAAGAGTTGTCTCAGAATTCAAATACGTGACAACACGTTAAAATCTTAGCCGGAAGCGTTTTTATGAAAAAAATAGATTCTTAATTTTCGTCTTCGAATTGATTAAAGTGCACCGTAGCTACTTGTATTATTGGTATTTATTTATATTTAAATAATATTCCCCCACCCACCCACCACCAAAAATAGACAATTTTCACAATAATTTCTTTCAGTTCAGTTGCCCTTCTTTTATGAATCTTCTCCATAGGTGCATTGTAGAGACGCCGATTTATAATTTACCGGGATGTATCGTACTGAATTTTAAAAGTAGCTCCCATAGTTACTGAGTTTGGCAACCGTGGATGTAGTCAATGTGGATCCAAATTTGACACGTAAGTTGTAAATGAGAATGTTCTCGTTTGTATAATAATTCTTTCTTTGTAATTAAGTGAAATGGTATGACGTTATTTGCACGTGTTTTATTTTTAAAAACTTCAAATTAAAGTATTTTAGTTTGCTGTTCAAAGTAAAATAAAACTTAGCTAAGCGTAATACTGTAAACTAAAATAAAATTTAGCACAACGTATTTTCAGTGAAATATGGCCTTAAAAATCATCTTCTCAGGTTTAAATTATAAAAATAAAGAAATATAACGTTAGAAAACTCATACAACCCACCTTTATGGAAGGGGGGGCGGAGCCTTAATTTGACGTGGGTGACAACAATCTTAACTGCACCATATCTTAGCTACCACATGCACTGTAAACGTGGAATTTAAAAGTATAAGTATTAGTAAGTGCGGCATCGCCAAATTTGGTAGCACAGGCTAACCTTTACGTAGAATGATTTAATTCTAAATGGGGTGGGGGAGGACTGAAATTTGGGCCCTAAATTTAAATAGCACGTGACCAAGAAATTCTTTACAATAGCGAGTTAAATCCTTTTTATTCTGGAAGCGGGGAAACCAAGGGGTGCAGCTTTCGTCATTGGCTGAAACGACGTAGAAGCACGCTCTCTTGAAGCACTATTGGCTCTCAGATAGAAATTTTGAAGTGCTTATTATTCATAAACGAATCCGTCAATCAAAAATCGTCCCTCTTGACTTTCGTCTCAGAATTGACCATAGAATCGCGTGCCAGAGAGTTTATGCGGTAGTTACGGAACACCCTGTATATATATACAGGGTGTCTGTTAACGACGGTAAGAAAAGTATATAGCGTGATTCCTTGCAAAATTCTAAGCCAAAATTGTTAATGCGAAAATTCTGAGAAATTATGGTTTATGAACTTATAAGGAATTTAAATCCAGCCAATTAGAGAAATATTTGACCACCCTTTTCTTGACGGAAACCACTAATGAAACAAGTTACAAAGCCCCGCCTCCTGCAATAGAAGAAATAGAAGTAATAGGTGAGAAACATAAATTAACCTTTTCAAGAACAACCTACTTTTAAGGAAAAAAAACGGATCTAGTGGCGTAAGGAAAATACGTATTTATACCAAAAGTTAGTAAGGGTTGCAGGAATTGGCAATTTTTCTCTTATTTTAAAAACTAGCATGTTTCGGATTGTGTTTCATTTGCTTATTTACTGCTATTTATTTATTTACGACTATTTATTTATCTGCTGACACCAGACTTAGGAACGATTACGATCTGCTTATATGCTTACGATTACTATAGTAGGATTATGATTAGGATTACAATTATCTAAGTATCAAAATTCAGGTTATTATTTTGATTACGATTACAGTCAAGTTTCATTTTCGATTATTACTACGATTGTGATAATGGCGGTTACTATAATAATCATAGGGATTATGATTACGACTACCTAAGAATTTCAAAAAACGATTATGATTAAATGAAATTTAAAAGTGTGATTATGATTATATTGCAGATTACAGCTACTTCAAAACATTCAATTACAATTACAGATGTGAGTACGCGAAAATGTAATCTATTATATTCGATTATAATCACTTCATTACCCTAACTTGAAGTCTGCTTCACATTTTTTTTTTTTCTTTTTTTTGTTGTTACATGCAGCATTATTTAAAATATAATTTTTTCTATAGTTAGTCACAAAATCATTGAATACATCAATATTCGTATATTATGATTTATTATACTATAATTTTTGCCACCCACGTTTTAATTACAGCTCAAACTAGAGCTTGTGTAATTTTGGAGAAAAAGAGACGCTTTCCCCATCCTGGATTCGAACCAGGGTCCCTCCGTTTAGCCCGGAGTGTCTTGGACCGCTAGACGAATGAGGACAGGAAACAACGCTCTCTTTCTCCGTATGTAAAGATGTTAAGGTATTATTACCCTCCGCAGGGATAACACAATTGCCAAATATGGTCAACACAAGAAAGCCTCCGGGGCGAGAATTTTGTGAGTTTTCGTGGGGGAAATTTATTATACTATAATTTTTGCCACCCACGTTTTAATTACAGCTCAAACTAGAGCTTGTGTAATTTTTATAATAATAATTATATTATATTATTATTTATTATTTTTTATTATTAATTATATTATATTATTAATAAAATAATAATAAAAATATGATTTAAATTATTTTTTCTTTTTACTATAATTAACATTAATGCAATAATGAATTAAGAACGATAATTATTGATTACGGCAATATTATTATTTAACCAAAAATAACATGATGATTAACTATTACAATATTTCAGTATATGTGACTTAACATTAAACACGATCAGATTTGAATGTATTGACTTTATTATAAATAACAGAATTAGATAATTTTCCAAAAGTTCAGAGTTGATGTGACTTTTTGTTTGTTTTGATGGCATGAAGTAATTTTTGACATAACCGGATATGAATATTCAATATGGGCAAAAATGCATTTTTTGATTACTAACAAGTTTGCTTATAGAAGACGTGACTACATATTTGAATGCTTTAAGCTTTAAATAAGGAAGTAAAATTATAAATATCACAAAAATTATCCTTTTGGAAAAAGTAATTTCGCTTGACGACAAATTATATATTTTGGAAAAGGCATAGGAAAAAAGCATATTATATTAGATATCCCAACGTTAAAAAATTAGGGTACCAAAAATTAATTCTTGTCCTCTCAATTTGCCATTTTTTGCAGCAAAAAATTGTCAAAATTGGTGTTGAATTTGGCTGTAAATTTGATGATTTTAAAGTATTTGGATAAGTTCGCATATTTTACATCTCAAAATTTCACAAAGAATTGGCTGCAGCGGAACAGATTGTTTCACGTGACTTTGGTAATGCGATATATTTAAATTCTATCGCACTTATTAGATGTTGAACATAGCTCAGCGAACCCGAAGACTAGGGTCTCGTCTCTACTGGATTGCTCTGGTGCATACATTAGGTCAAAAATGTTTTCTTTACTCTCAAAAAGTTAACTATCTCCGCCTTATTACTATGCTACACGTTGTAGATGTCAATAGCTTTTAAAAACATAATAACAACTCAAATTTTGAGGTGAAATATAAAAATATAATAAGGGGACCGTTCAAGTATTATGTACGAATCTTTGAGCTAGGGGGGGGGTTTGAGATTTGCTTATTTTTTCTGGCAACGGAGAGTGGGTCCGGAAGATGTTTACGTAAGACAAAGAAAATAATAGAAGAAGCACATTGTCATAAAGTGACAACCTTTTAGAGAGAACTGCAATACTTATACGACACAATAATACTTACACGACACACATAGAGTAGGATTCAAAATACAGCTAATCGCATTTCAATATTTGATTAACTAATCCGATGACTCTTACCCTTATTTAATCCGTGGGCTCCCCTTCTATGCTCCCCGTGGCCCTCAGAAAATTTTAAAATTATATAATGAATGTATTGTTTTTAATAAATTTATTTTATCAAAACCACTTCTTATTTATTGCACATTATTTGCTTACAATATAAAACATATTAATAATAAAAATATAGCAAAATACTTTATAGTGCCAGCAAAATAGTTATTAACAGCGCATTAAAACATTTTTGAATGCTATAAATTGTTGTGATAATTCCCTATACATAAATAAGTATTTAATAGTATAATAAACTTAAAAATAAGTGCTCAATATTACAATAAAAATGTAAATAAGTATTATAATATGCATCACACATTGCATTCTTATTTTAAGATATACCAAACAATTAGAGAACTTAGATATTACGTAAGCATGAAGGGGGAGGGACAAGTATTTGCTTATTTTGTCTTCTAAATGGGAGGAGGGAGTATAAAATGGCCAGAAATGTGCTTGCGTAATGCTTTAACGGGCCCAAATTTTAAATCAACACATTTTTTAAGTTGTTACTTTTTATTTTCCTTAAAACATCAATGTGGCGTGATTGTATACGTTTGCTATAAGAAGTAAAAAATATACTTTTTTTGCTAATTATTTTTATGCATCCACTTTTAGTGTCACTTGATAACAAGCGAGTGACATATTTGCCGAAGAATGAAATCTCAATGGTTGTTTATTAAAATCACTGACTTGTGATGTAATTTCTACCTTATTTGCCGGGGTAAAACAAATTCGCATGTGCGTTGGCTTTCAAAGTAAAATTACCGAATAAACGCTCAAAAACATCTATTCCACGCTTTTTCAAAAACAAGCCTTCTCTAATTCGTTTCAACAGGACTATGAAAGACGTTAACAAATGGAAACAGCGTGAAAGTGGATAAGCTTCAAACCTTAATAACTTCATAATTATTAATTTCTTAGCATTTTCGCATTAACATTTTTCGCTTAGAAGTTTGCAAAGAATCATGCTATATACTTTTCTTTCGGGCGTTAAAAAACACCCTGTATATATTGGTTAAACTGTAGGTCCAACTTGCTAACCCGTTTGGCCAACGTGGAGAGCTTAAAGCCGCTTCTTCTGTATTTCTTTTACTGTACTACGTGTATGTGTAATGACAGAGAGACCACCATCCTGCAGTGAATTGAAAATAGTTGATGATACATATCATCATCATCATCATATTCAACCATTATCTATCCACTGCTGGTTGAAGGCCTCTCCAAATGCTTTCATGGTTTCCATACAAGTCTATCCTGATCCTGTGGACATATATCATCATCATCATATTCAACCATTATCTATCCACTGCTGGATGAAGGTCTCTCCAAATGCTTTCCACACAAGTCTATCCTGGGCCATTCGTTTCCACGTCACCCCAACCTGTTTTCTTATTTCATCCACCCATCTAGTTTGAGGACGTTTTCTAGGTCTTCGGAAATATATATATATATAAGTTATAACTTCAATGAGAGGGTAATTTTTATTATTTTTAATAACAATAATAACAAATAGATTAGGTGTTAATTTTCAAAATAAGCATTTTTTTAACCTTAGTTCAATTTTTTTTTCTATATGTATCCGTAACTGCCATTCAGATTCACATATCTGAACTCATTAATGATAGAAAAATAATTTTGACGTTTATGCCTAAGTAGTAGTTCACTGAACCATTCTTTTTTCAAGAAAACAATGCAATTAGACATTAGCGTTTACCGCATTGTGAGCCACACATTTACATCATTATCTCATTAAGAGCCAATAATTAAAAAGGAAAGTACACACATTAAACGATCCTCATTAGATCTTTTAATTTTCCAATTAGCGTCAAATTTACGCGGATTAAAAATTTTCTTGCTAAAAATTTACACCTTTGGCAGAGATGTCACGTTTGATAACATGTCAAACGTTTGGTCTCATGTTTAAGACTTGTTTAAATGAGAGCTGAATAATTTGCGAAACGCTACCTCAGCCTGCATTCTCTCTGGCCCTGTAAATAGCTTCCGAAAAGTCGTTAAGAATGGAAATTTCTCGCCGTATAAAACCTCCAGGGACGGTTAATAAAACCGTAGGAGGAAATTTATTAGTACGTGTAAACTTGAAGCCTCTAGAAAAGTTCAACAAATCATAGAGCAGCCGGTCCAGACGCCTAACAAGGTTACCCGGTGTGAAGAACTTCAAAAAAAAAATATGCTTTCACCATTTGGGACTTTCCTTTGGCTTAGCTCCAAATGATAACGACTAAGAACAAAAGGTCTTAGTGAATGTTTTCGTTCTCCAGCAAGAAGCCGAACTCCTTAAACAGAGAATGCAGCTGTCAAGAAGCTCGAAGCTTAACGAACATGTAATGTTGTTTCACAAATAGTTCTCAAAAACCAGTGAATGTGCCGGAACGGCTGTCTTGACAGCAGGTACGGCTATCCTTCATGAACTGCTTCGGAAGCTGGCACAATTTTGAGGTGAACAGCTCCATTAAAGAACGCCAATAGAATGTAATATGGCTTGGTGCCTTCGCTACAATTTGCCTCTGCTCCAATCTTACTTTGTATACTGAAGGTGGCAGTGATAGAATTAATCAATGACCTGATCTGTACCTTTATATCAAAACCAAATAGAAATTTTATTAATTCACGATATTATTTCTTACAACTCTGTATTACAACTGATGAACAAGGCTTGATATGCACCAATACAGATCGATTTTAATTTTTGAATAAGAGTGTCCATTTGTCGTTTGCACAGTCTTTCTTTCACTTTTTAAATCAGTAATACTCATTAGGGTATAATATGGGAAACGTCAGAAGTTACCATGAGGTCATTGCAGGCAAAGCCACCTACGACGGCGAAATAATTTCTAAACTGCAAACACTGGAATGCATGACTTACTATTACAGCAAACAATAAAAGTTTGAAAATTCTAGTTTGCTCAAAGAAGAACTTGCAATCCAAGAAACTTACATAAAATCAATTATACGTAGAATCCAGCTATGATTATTAATGTTCCATCTATCTCTTCATGATTACATCTAAGAAAGAAGAAAAATCTATCGGTAAAACTTGTGGAATACAATGGCGGATGCGGAACATTTTTTGGAGGGGAGAGCCAAGCTTTAAAACCAATATAGATCTATTTCGTGAATTTTTTTCCCCCGAAGTTTAGGTTGGTAATATTGAATGTGTGAATCTGCTATCCTCTGGTGGAGGCGTGCATTCCTTCGCCCACCTGTATGGGCCCTTGATTGGATCGCTCACTGCCCTTAAAATTGTGAACTATCCCACTGTTTCATATACGAGATTCAATCTAGTAAATTTAATAACATAAGTTGAATGTTTATACACGGATACCCATTATAAATGAACAATAATATTTTACACCATTTCTACGAAAATGCGCAAAAACATCAGTATAGAAATTGTGCCACGTTGGTGAAATTAGTTAATAGTAATTTTTCATGTACCAGTTCGTGTATTTCGAATGTTTTATTTATTTATTTTTCTCTATACAGTCGTTATGACATTACATGACCACGCAAAGAAATGTCTAGAGAAAATATTAACACCGGTAAAACAAGCTGGAGACACACTTCTTAAAAATAACAAATATACACAAAAAATACATGCCACCATAAACTATTTCCACCGTGCCTTATCTATCTGCGATTTATATATCCCCAAACTGTTTAAATATTATACGTTATAAAGCGTTGCGGTATATTCTGTCGTGTCTGTTTATTAAAAACACTTAACATTACACCGTGCTATGCGGAGCATCCTCTGAAGCAGCAACCAACCAAGTTTCCCTCTGCAAAATGCAAGACTTTCGCTTGGTTGCTTGGCAGAAAATGTGAGGACCAATTTTCTGCCAAGCAGCCAAACAAAAGTCTTGCGTTTTTGCAGAGGTCTTGGACTAACAAAGAGGGTAACTTGGTCGGTTGGTGCTTCTGAGGACAAACAGACGCTACAGAATATCCCGCAAAGCTCTATAATGTATATTAATAGACGCCGTGAAAGTCTTCGTGAACCTGTTCAAATGTTATTAAAATCGATTTATTCTAATTAGTAGGAGAGGTAACAAGATAATGAATGCAAATCTTTATAGTTATGGAAAAAGTATACATATAGTTTCAGAGACTCAAAAATGGAGTGTGTTTCCAATTTAGATTTTATTCGTGGTAGATTCGTAACGCTTCAATTTCTTCAAAATTTGAAGATTTTCAATGTTAGGTGATTTGTTTAAACCATGACGTCGTTGTTGCTTAAGTGAATTTCTTTTAAGTAAAACTACAAGAAACAAACAAAGGTCTTAATCATAAATAATTGGCATAATATTGTATTTGCTATAAATATAATCACCTCCGAATAATCCATGTACACCGCCATTGAGCCCATGAAGTTTGAAGTGACTTCAACTCCCGAATAAGCTCAGATAGATATAAATGAAGCGTGGGGTGACGACCGTCGCCTACTATGGCGACCCTGTGTCCAAACGACTGACAAACATCCGCTTTTGTCTGAGAATTCGAATTCCAAAATGGTTGGATAAATAAAGTGTTGAGCGTAAAAACTATGGCCTTTCAGACACATGCACACAAATATAAACTCCAAGTCGTATATTTCATGTGGGTGCAAAGTATATGTGCATGAATAGATTTGCACCTCCATGACATAAATTTCATCTTTGTTTCCTGCATGTTTTTTATGACTTCCCATTCGCAAATTAAAGCTGAAAAAAAAGAGGAAAAATTCTACCACCTAACAAGCGTTAATTGTTAGGAAATGAAGTTTAATCTTCCCTCCGGAAAAAAGACCTGGTTGTCAAATTGCGGCTCCAAATCCTAGTTCTTGGTGGAAGAGCATTGTTACTAGTTACTGAATTAATGAAGTCCCGGGAGCTCACTGAATGGCACTTCACGATAACTTAATTAAGAATCCAAACAAGATTAGCAAGAACTCGTTAGGTGGTAGTTTTTCTCGCGACAAATTAACTTAGAACAAAAACAGACAAACCGCTATCAAAGACAAACTCTTGTCCATTGGAAAACAGCATTCTGTTTGAACTATGCTTTGCACATTTTCCCAGTTTTAGGACCAATTAGTTTTCGATATAGCGGAATATACCAGGCTAATAATGAAATCATGGAAAGCGAAATGTCATTTGCACAAATAATTTATTTGCACTGAATAAATTTCTTTCAAATGACCTTTAATCTTTGCTATCCTAATCAATACGAAACATCTCATTGGCAAAACCTGAAGTTCTCTAAATAAATAGAAAATCCAAATAGAATACGCTTCGATGTTGTTTTTTTTTATGTGTCTTGACATCTTCCAAATAAATTTACCACTTACTTGGTGAAAATTCTCTATTATGCACATTTACAGAAACTGCAACATATATGCAATATATATATATCTATTCACACTTACCTCTTCGTAAATATTATAAGCACTCCGTGTTCGTAACAGATATTTTTGATAAGCATGAATTCATGAATGGACGCTTGCGTACACTCGATTTAAATTTTATCACTCGCAAAACAGCTTTTGTATATGAAGAATAAAAATATGCGTGTATATATAACAATAAAAATTTATAGCTCACAATTTTAAAGAAAACTACAGTCCGAAAATATGAATTATAACGCATTGATATTACGAAATTTTGCTTTTTGTTATCGCTTTAACGTTGGGACGAAGCTGCATTTCTGTTTTAAAAATACGGAATTTTTATCATGAATTTTACTGTATAGAAACAATTAACTAACTTTTGGTATTATTTTCAGTCTATTGCTTATTTGCTTAATTTTCAATTCCTATTTATTCAAAAATTGATCAATTAAATTTTATTCCTGGAATCATACATATTTTAAAAGTTAAAAATAAATATATATGTAATACTTAATACTGTTATTTCATTCTGATTGACATTAGCTTCAACCATATATCTAATTTTTATTGCTTTGATCAATACGCATATTTAAAAAGTGGAAGGAAAATTTATTCAGAACGAAGTATGATATATTTTTATAAAAATAAAACATTTAAAGTCGTTTTCTAGCTAAACTTTTGAGTGTATTCTCTAAATTCGAGCTTAGATACACGAGTATTTTGATTGTTTTAAAAGATGGAGCGGTAATCTGTGAGAAATTGTGACATTTTATGTTGCATGGTAGTCAGCTATTATCCTGTTTCCCATTAAGTTTATGTTAACTGATGAGTTTAGACCTCCTGGCTAACTTCCAAATTGTGATTACACCTGTTTCTCAATTTTTGCATCAGATGTCGTTGTCATGTAACTGACAAGCAGCCAGTGATTGAAAAACTGTTCCGATTTTAGTCCCCTAAAAATATAATATTTTAAGCCAAGTTTCGTGCTTAACATTTTGTCGTGTTCAAGTCCTAGCAAAAATATTCTCTTTTCTTATGATATATCGTAGAGTTTACAGCAAATATTAAGTGTTATACATAAATGTAAATGAAATTTGCAATTAAACTATAGACGCTTTACGATACCATTTCTAGCATTCATATGATTATATTCTAATTTGCACATGCATAAGAAACGGCTTTCCTGAATGTGTTATTTAAATATTTAAACACACACACACACAACAAAATTAATGGCAAAATGTTTCAGTTATTCATAAATATTTATTATTAAACTGTTGTTTTTCCTTCTTTTTACATCGTTCCTCTTTGTTTTTGCATTTTATATCCAAAGTTTTTTGTTGAACACATGACACTCCCTTACATGTTTGTATTATCTTCAACTTTTCCTAAATGAAAGTTTTCTCTTTGGATTACATTGGCAGAGAATGTCTGACCTTATAATGTACTTACACTTCGACAATTGTAGCTAAATTCTGTGTATTTATCTTTGGTTTTCTACTTTTGCAGTAGTTGCCAACGTATTTCACCCAGGAATCCTTTTCATCTTGTCGCAGAATGCTATTCCTCCGCCTTTCTGAAATTTTCTGGCTGGATATCCTGCAAGCAGATATTGTATCTGGCTTCTTTTGGTTAAATATTATCATCACTCTTGTTTGAGCCTGCCAGTTTATGTCCACAATCTATTTTTGAAACCGTTAAGATGATCCCTAGGTTAGAACTCCTGTCCTATTGCATCATTCGTTCCTTTCCTTCTTCCTCTCGTTTCATGACAAATTTATAAATTGTCTTTCAGTAAATTTACTGGAAACTGGACATATTATTTTTCAGGAACTTTTTCATTGAGAATTCAAACTCAATTGAAATCATTTGCTTAAAAGTGTTATGCATAAATTTCGGTTATAAGGCTGATAGAAATTACACAAAACTCATGTTCAATATAATTTTTACATACTAATAAGCACAATAAAGTCGGGAAAATAACAGAAACACTGCAGGTCATCTGGAAATTATTTTGATTCTTATGCAATATATTTATAAACAATTATCACGAACTCGGTGGAAAGTATATACCGGTTTATTAATTGCTATCAAAGTCCTAATCCCAAAACAACGGGGAATACCGACTCCACGTCGTCTTGAAAATGCGTTGGTGAAATAGCCACCTGTGAATCCGGAATAGCTAGTCAGGAATAGTCTAAAATTATTAGTTTTCGGTGAAAAGCTGGAATTTGTATTCCTGCTTCGTCCCACTAGTGATCGGTAATGCTAAAATATGGACATTTGGCCAAGTAATTTTAAAAGGCGATAATCTTGAAGTTGGAGATTCCTCCAAATAATCAGTTGACAACCATTCTGCCGTAGAAAAAAATTGATTATGAAGAGGTGTAAATAATTCACATGCGAATATATTCACATGTGCGAATATATTCGCATGACTGCAGCCAGTGATTAGTTTGTCTAGAACTTCCATAATATTTACTGACCCATGAACGCTTTTCTGACGTTTATATTACTGCCACACATGTAATATTCAAACCTGGAATGTAAAGCCTTATAAATGATATGTTGCGCAGCTCGCAACAAGGACCACATTTTCGTTGACTTGATGCAAATAGAACAGGGACTTCCCAGTCCAGCTTTATTGCGTACAGTCCACTAGGACTTGAATGCAGTATTGCTTTGCCCACACAAATGATATCTTCTAAGTCCTTACACTGAATGAAGATTCCGGATATAAGCATCTTCATAATTAGCAAATTAGCAACATCGTACATCATATTGTTTTAAAAAACGGGTTAGTCAATGCACTTTCACTGAATCCTGAGTTTGGCCCTGCGGTGGCGCAGTGTGGTAACGCGTTCTCCTAGTGCGCCGCTAATCCGGGTTCGACTCCCAGCAGTGCAAAGAACGCTTACTCAGAGATCTCATAAAGATCGCACTGCTCACTGTAGTCCGGGGTTTGGTTCCCTAGGCCTTAAGAGGTTCGGATTCCTCGGAAAACAGTAGGTCCCGGCGCAGCATGACCACTGTAGTCTTTGAGCCGTAAAACCAAAAAGAAAAGAAAAGAAAGCGAAAGTGAATCCTGAGTTTATGTATTTCAATGTCACTTACGGATCGGCCGTCATGATATGTGACAGTTTACTCCATTCTGTAGATTCAACTACTCGTTTAGAGTCACAGTTTCTCATTGCCTTACAGTTTTATCAGATTTCGTATCATGCTCTTCCTCCATTTATAGGCAAACACGAGAATCTTATCTTATCATGGCAGTCATGAAGTTAAAATAATCTTCGGCGTACCAGTTATCTGCCCACAATGCATTGCGCTCCAATTTCTGCTAATCCCCTACCAGTGGTTCTTCAACTGTTGCCCTCGAATCCCTATGGGTGCTCAGGTCCCAATCAGGGATTCCGCGGACCTACCCAGTGTCCCACAAAGTTTCAAAAATATATAAACAAGGGAACCACTTTTGTGGAAGCTCGTACTCTGACACAAGACATATCACAAATGATAGTCCATAAGTACCTTATTAAGAATATGAAATCAGCATTTTGTGAATAGCATATAAATGTTTTTTATTAATATTTTTATTCGCATTGTATATGAAGATAATAACTTTGGAACTCAATTCGAATAAAGGGGATGATTGTATTTAGCGGATAAAATTATAAAATTACGCGAGAAATCATCAAGAGTATTTTAAAAAATTATATAAAACTAAGCTTTTTAATACCAATATTTGGCGCGTTTGGCTATGGTTTAGAAGAATTGGCGATATCGGTATGTGGTCTAAACGTTTTGTCAAAAAAAATTAAACAAAATTGCTCTGTATGAAAAATCAAAATTGCTGGAACCATCGAAATGAAATTACATAAATTCATTCTTTGCTCCATAACCAATTAAATGCAAAACAATATCGCCCTATTCTGCAATATTCTTAATGTAAAAGTAATTACACTCCTAATGAAACTATTCAATTAAAAAATATTGATGAAATGTCTTTTTGCTTAATTGATATGATTTGCAGTAATAATAAATGTAATTTACATCCTTTTTAAAGTGCAGCCATTGTGAAGAACAATTACGTTTTGAACGTTTTTATGAAAAGTATCATCATCACAATTTATAAAAATAGTTCCGGAATCCGATATTTTGAGACATTTTTATAATTTTCATATTAAAATTCTTAGATTTACAACATTCAAACTTTCAGCGTTGATTTTGTGAGAGCCAGGTCGACTTCGCAAAAATAGCTGACATTTAATATGATACAATGCTTGTCTACATTTTAAAACAAATTATTTACCTATACAACTTTGAAATGCCAGCTTCATTAAAACATTTTTCTTTATTAAAAGGATTATGTGAAATAGTTTGTTGTTATGGTCATAAAATTTAAAAAAAAATTTCCTTTTATTAAGGCATTATATTTCCTAAAAACTAATGGCAATGAACGTTGCAATATGGGTGTAATTGAGTAATAAATGCTTCATACCGGTATCGCCAATTCTTCAAAACCATAGCCAAACGCGCCAAATATAAGTATTAAAAAGCTTAGTTTTTATACAATTTTTTAAAATACTCTGAATGACCTTTCGTGTAATTTTATAATTTTATCCGTTAAATACAATTACCCTCTTTATTCGAATTGAGTTCAAAAGTTATTATCTTCATATACAGTGCGAATAAAAAATATCAAACTTCACCTAAAAAGTGCGATTTTTGGACTTTGAATATTAATGAAAAAAAATTTTATATGCTATTCACAAAAAACTGATTTCATATTCTTAATAAGAAATTTAGGGACTATCATTTGTGATATGTTTTATCTCAAAGTGCGAGCTTTCACAAAAATGGTTCCCTTGTAAGGCAAGAACATTTACTCTTTAATGCTAAGAATAAATTATGAAGGAACGAAAAATTCTTTCCTTAAATGGTGAAAATCAGTGATGAAACATTAGAAATAAATATGTATGTTGCAATTACTAGGCTTAAAATATTGAGTTAATTCTTGGGGGTCCGCGAGAGCAAGTGATCTCTGAAGGGGGTCCGCGAGGGCAAGTGATCTCTGAAGGGGGTCCGCCGTCTAGGGAAGTTTAAGAACGGCTGCCTTATACTAACTTCCATATTGATGTTAAATTGTGTGCACATATATCTTAATTATTTATAGTCGGAAATAAATTTCTCTCTAGCCCCTTATTGGCTATAATAACTTCCTTCTGCCACTGGTGGCCAGAATGTGTATTATGATTTGTCATTCTAGCGCCGTACAAAAACTTACAACAACTCAAATATTTAATAAGAAGTCTCTGTGATGTAGTACCCTGTGAAAGATAAAGAAAAGGAGAAAGAAAGAGATGGGAATATATATTGAGAAAAACAAGATTCGACAAGAATTGAAAACATTTCTTCTAAAATAAGAAACTTCAAATGGAAATATGAGAATTTTGTTGCCAAAGCTGCTAGTCAATAATAGTCTATTGGAATTCTCCAGAGGAAGCGAAGAGCATATCGAAAACCAAAGAAGCATCCTCATGCAAGATTCATGAAAGCAGCAAATGTATTAAAATAGCATTTATTTTAATAAAAATTCACAAATGTTGGAACCACTCTTTATTTACATTACAAACAGTACTCATTTGCATTGCAAATAATGCATTTGTGTGAGTACCAACTTGCATTTTCATTTCCCTATATACAATGGACTTGAATATTTATTTATCATACCCATATTACAATTTGTGTATAACTCCCTTTTATTTTGATACATTCTTTAAAACTTTCATAAATCTAACTCAAATATTACTGCCTAATAATTTCTTTTTGAATTGAAAATATTAATGGTCATAGGCTCTTTCTGTTTAAATGCAGTAGAACCCCGGTAATCCGACCTCTGATGGTCCAACTTCCCGCTTAGTCCGACCATGCCGCTATCTCGGCGAGCGATTTTTGCCGTAGTCTGCACGTCGCCGCCACCGAGCTTTGTCAAACAAGTCGTGTAAACCCATTTGCTGCAACTGCTGTATTGGGAATTAGTTTCGGTGCTTTAGGCTCAGTCTACTTATCGCCAGAGCCGACGAGAGGGATGAGGGCAGCAGGGGTTGAAGCCCGGAGGGCCCGGATGAAATCTAGGGGGCCGGCGCTTCAAGGGCCTATGCTGTGGGGGCCCCGGCCCTGGGAAGGGGTCATGAGAGCGGTCAGAGTGAACTTGGGGGCCCGCCTTGGCTCTTGGCACCCCTGCGTTAGGCATAGTGTGTACGCTTTCGTTATGGCAACAACAAAACGTAAACGCGTTGATCTTTCTTTATCGGAGAAATTAAAAGCGCTTGAAAGATTAGATATAAGCGAGTCCCTTGAAACGTTGTGCGTGAAGTAGGAGTAGGCGTAACTACAGTTAAAGACGGGAGAAAAAATAGGAAAGATCTAGAAACTCGTATGATGGCGATTGAGGATGAACAATGGCTGAAAATTCGTAAAACTTTGAAAAAGCCAAAATGTGAGCTTTTAGACAATGCTTTATAGTTGTGGTTTGAGCGGGAAAGAAGAAAAGGAACTCCATTGTTTGGATCGATCATTAAAAAAAGGCGCTTATTTTGCACAAAAAATTTGATGGAATCAAAGGAATCGAAAAGTTTATAACAAGTGAAGGGTGGCTACATTGATTGAGAAAAGACATGGAATTCGAAATATAGTAATTTTGGGTAAGAATCTCTCTGCTGATGAAGAAGCTGCAAGCGAATTTATTTCAGAATTTGAAAATCTGATTAAAGAAAATAGACATACTCCCAATTATTTGTATAACATCGATGAAACAGGTTTAAACTATAAGATGTTCATAACAAGAACTCTGGTTGCACAAAACGAAACCATAAAAGGTATGAAACTTAGTAAAGACAGGTTGACTATTGCTACCCGTAGTAATGTTAATGGCAGTTACAAATTAATATTATTTATAATAGGGACCTCCTAAGAATCCAACAGCATTTAAAAAGAGTAATGCATCCTCACACTGGCCGTGTATTAACGAAAGCAAAAACCAGCATGGATGGATTGCAAACTTTTTAAGGAATCGTTTCTTGACCAGTTTGTTCCTGCAGTTTAAAAAATCTAAAGTAAAAAAAAACTGCCTCTACGTGCCATACTGTTATTGGATAATGCATCATCTCATCCATCTGAAGAGGAACTAGTAAAGGGAGAAATAAAAGATGTATTTCTCCCTACTAACGTGACTTCACTCGTCCAATACATGGACCAGGGGGTGATGGAGTGGTTAAAGAGAAGATATCGTCGAAAATATATTGGATCCATTCTAGAAAATACAGAAAAAATGTAGTAGCCTGTTTGAGGCGATGAAAGCTCATAATATTAAGGATATTAACACAATTGCCGAGGCTTGGGAAGAGATGAAACAGCAGCACTTGGAAAAATCTTGGCACAAACTTCGGTCAAAAATGGTGGTTGAAAGTGATCAAAATGAAGATGAAAATTAAGATCAAGACACACCAGCAATTGTCAGTGACGTACAAGCTTTACATCCTGATGTTTAGCTCAGTGACGTGAGTGGATCAATCAAGCTGATGCTGACTGAACTACAAAAGAATTAAATGATGACTAGATCATTGCTGTTGTAAACCAGACTGTACGCGACAGCGAAAAAGAAGAACACAATGAGAGCTGTAAACCTACTAGCCGAGTATTGCATGCAGATGCTAAGCAGTCATTAAACACAGCTTTTCAGTACATTGAACAAAACTCCTTTTCTTCGAAAATGGAGGAACATCGCAGCAAAATCGTTGTCTGCTAAGCAGTAGAACATTACAGATTTTTTCGAACTTCTTAAATACTAAAAGTACAGTAGAAGCATAGGCGTAGGCAGAAAGTTCATAAACGGATTATATATGTTCAACGAGGTGGTTACAGAGCTACAACTCATATATTCCTATGTTGAATATACAAAATTTCATTTCAGTGAGGGGATTATAACCTCCAACCCCCCCTCTGGCTACGCCTATGAGTAGAAGTATATATATATATGTATTACTATACCCGATTGACTTCAATGGTTCTTGATAAACGTTATTTCCTATTTACAGTCAAACTTAAAATGTGACAACATAATATAATACCATAAAGTTTAAATAATAATAAAAATAAATAAGGCAGACAACATTTTTAATTGAAAACTATACGTAGTATACATTGTTTTCAAATTGTATCGCATTTTAACGTAAATGAAATGTTTCTCTTATAATCCGACCTTTTTTACGTTCCATCCATGCTCCCGGTCCCATAGGTGACGGATTGGCGGAGCTCTACTGTAGTCTATTCCAGCCGTCCTCCAACTGTGGTCTGCAGATCCCTAGTGGCCCTCAGGTCCTAATCAGGTGGTCCGCGAGATCCTCCCAGTGTTCCACAAAGATTCGAAAAAATACCGAAACAAGAGCAATTACTCTTTAATGCTAAGAATAAATTATGAGGGAACGAAAAATTCCTTCATTAAATGGTGAAAATCAACGATGAAACACTAGAAATAAATGCGTATTGTGCAAATTACATGCTTAAATCTTTGAATCAATTCTTGGGCGTCCGCAAGAGCAAGTGATCTCTGAAGGGGGTCCGCGGTCTAGGAAAGTTAAAGAATCTGGTCTATTCTATTTACTGACATATGCAGTGAAATTTATCTATAAAGTCACTGTTTATAAACGTTTCCCCGGTCACGACAGACGTAGAGTTTATTGTAAAACTTACCTACAACAACAAATTACTTATAGTGGTATTTTTCCGGTCCTTTGAATACCATTGTAGACAATTTCCACTGTATTTGTTTATTTATTGCCATATAAAAGCTATTAGTATAGCCAATTACTATAAATGCTGTTTAAAACGTGCTTACTAATTGAGCACAGCTATGCCTGGAAGATGCGTTAACGGCGGTCTAATCGAAAGTATTATAACTGCACTACAGTAGGGTCTACAAAATATAGAAAGAAATGTGTTGTGCACTATTAAAAAATAAATACGGTTTGTTTTCTTTCTAGTGATGCTGAATTTTGAAATAAAAGAATATTTGAATCGTTCTTTTGACAGATTGTTTTGATGAGGTCTGAAGGGGCGATATTAGATAAAAGATTTCGTCTAAAGTTAGATGCGAGCATGAAGTGATAATTTAATAAAATTTTATTTTTTTAAATTAGTTTAACTCCAGACGAAACGTGTCATCCTTATTCAATTTTCTATCTTAAAAAGTAGACCCATTCGAGTCACATATCGCACTTTTATTTGCTGGCATGAAGACAGCAGAGTCGTATTTGCAAAAACGACCCATGCCATTCTTCATTTGGATTATCATTCTTCTAGGCTTTAGATATATCCTGAAAGCTAATTAATCAGTTGAAATATTATATTTATATATATATATATAAATAATTATTTTTCTTCAAAGTCCTTGACGCAACAAGAAATTTACCATATTGGTATGGATAACTGCCAAAACTATTTCGTGACGTGTTTTTAAAAATCTGGTTCATTCAGTTAATTGTTTTCAAGGTTAATTAACCCATTTTCAAGGGAAATTAATCCATTTTTCACATTAGTTAATCCATTTCCAAGCTTAGTTAATGCTTCCTTTTTTAATAATTAATAAATAATATATATTAATAAAATTAATAATTAATAAATCTTCATTTATTAGATCCACGTCTAATCCATTTTTCATGTATACTGAAATTCAGCCCCCTTATTTGTTATCTCTGTAAATAGAATATTCATTGTAATTAATACAATTTATTAATGTTTCATTTGTTTTCCATGTTTCGACAATTGAGATTAATTAAGGTTCTTTGTGATTTTGAATTAGTTCTTCTATTTGACCAATTTTATTGTCCATGCTCTTTGCGTTCATGTATAACAAAGAAATAAGATTAAATTTGTTATAGTTTAGTAATGTTCTGTATTTTCCGCGACCTAATTTATTTCTTGTTTTATTTTTTTTAAATTTAAGTTAATTACTTGATTTCTACTCTTTAGTATTTTTTTCGTTTAAATTTTTATTATTTTTAAGTCGGATTATTGACATTATTTATTTCGTATATTTATGAGTTCTCATTTTTCCTTAATTTTTTTAACCTTTGGATGTCTAGACACATTACCAATTGTTTTGGTTTGGAAACATTCTATCCTCCGTAAAGATGCTTGCGTTTTTTCTCAGTCACGCATTCATTTACGTATATATTATCCTTGCATCAATCCCATACCTTTTCCGAGTTTGATGGTTTTCTTCTAGTCCCAAAGTTCATTCCTTTTTTTTTAATTTTGTGAAACGAATTAACATTTTACTTTTACCTTGTTTGTTGTCATCTGTGTGCTGTGTCTATATCGTTTTCAGATAAGTTTACTTCGAGTTCTTTGCCAATGTTTATGACTTCAGTTATGCAATTTTCGCTCCCTTTCAGTGGCAATCCTTCTATTATTAAATATTTTCTCATCTATATGTTCCTAATTTGTTTAATATTTGTTCAATATTGTATTCATTTTCGTATAGTTGGTGAATTAACACACTTAAATCTCACTCACTCTTAACTTCACTCGCACTTAACTTCACACTTAACACTCACTCACATTAATTTAACTCACTCTTAACTTCACCATGTTTGATTTTATTTGTTTACACTGTGGTCGGGAAACTCTTCAAATTGTCCATAAATACATCAAAACACACATTAAAGTTATCCGTTTTAAAGAACATCTTCACTTTGATTACACCTGTAAAAAGGAATTTCTTATCCCTTTCACACTTAAAGTTAAACCTCTTGTAAATTCATCTCTTGGACATTGCATCGCACATAACATAAGTCTTAAATTTATTTCCACTAGAATTTCTCTCTGTCCCCGCGTACTCGCTCAGCTTCAAAATAAAATATCCTTTCTTACTTCCCTTCTAAATACTAAACTTGATTTTCTTACCATGCTCCTAGTTAAATCCGCTACTCGCTCACAAGAATCTAAAATCCAAGAACATATTCGTCTTACTCATTCACGTAAACTTAACAACCTTAGACCTTCTATTTCAAAACAGTCAAAACTCCTTACAAAAAACTGGATACTAAATCTTTCAAATAAAAATCTCACACCACAACAGCAATTCGTACTATCACTCGGCCTAAATTTCTCACCTGCTCCACTTAAAATTCCTACACCACAGATTCTCGCTTCCATAGAAAATGCTCTACAAAATACTCACACTGACGAACGTGTTGCAGCTGATATCCGCTGCAGAGTGGCAGGACTCCTTCGGCGTCCAAAACTTCCTGAGGACAACCTAACGCCTATGCAAAGGGTTGCCCTCCGGGAGCTACGGAACGATAAGGACCTTGTCATACTGCCAGCTGATAAAGGCCGTACTACAGTCGTCTTAAATCGTCCAGACTACTTACATAAAGTCTCTACACTCTTATCTGATACAAATACATACACCCGCATCACAAAAGACCCTACACAAACAATTCAATCCAAAATGAACTCTCTCCTTCTAAAACTCTATAAATCTAAAAAACTTACATTTAATCTCTACGACTCTTTAAAATGCACTTCCGGCCGCTTACCATCCTTCTACGGATTACCTAAAATTCATAAACAAAATATTCCTCTTAAAACTATAGTTAGTTTTTGCAGCTCTCCTACATACAGTAGTGGACAAAATTGTGGAAACCTTTTGAAAAAAGTTTATTTTAGAGGTTTGATGGCTAATAACACCACTTTTTTTTGTACCAATACTATAAAATTATATATCATTAGAAAGGTAATTTAATAAAGATTGTAATGCAATAACATTTGTTCAATTATCTGTATTCTATCAAAAGTTATAGCCAAATAACCAGAAAAAAGAAGCACAGCTTGCTTACATTTATATGAAGTAGCTTTCCTTCATTTGAATGTGGCCAATGAGCATGAGTGTTTACAGAGCCAATCAGGTGTCATCTTGTTTTGGCAATGAGCCAATCATGTTTTCTCTTGTTTTGGCAATGAGCCAACAGGTTACAGGACATTTATCAGTGTGTTCTGTAATTGCTATCAAGTTGGTTGTTTTTTTTTTGTGCTCTTTGATTTAGTGTGCTTGTAAAACGTAATAAAATTAAAGAAATGGCGCAAAGAGTTGACTGGTCACCTAGGAAGCGATGTAAAATAGTAATATTAAGTGAACAAGGCTACAGTTATGAAGAAATTAGAAGAAATATTGGGGGAAACTTAACTAAAGGTGGCATTTCTAAATTTTTGAAGAAGTATAAGGAGACTCAGTCATTACAAAACCAGACTGGTAAAGGCAGAAAAAGGTGCACAACAGCAAGTGATGATAGAAGAATTAAAAGACAGTGCCTAGGTGACAGGAAAAAATCATCTCTGTGTATACAAGGTGAAATGGCGCAATGCAATGTGAAGTTAAGTGCAAGGACTGTTCGGCGCAGACTGCATGAATGTGGTCTAAATGCAAGAATTCCACGAAAAAAGCCATTTTTGTCTGTCAAACAGAGGTTGAAAAGATTAAACTGGGCTAAAACCCATGTTAACTGGACAACGGAACAATGGGACAGTGTAATTTGGAGTGATGAGACCAAAATCTCACTGTTTGGTAGTGATGGCGTAAAATACGTATGGAGAAGAATTGGAGAAGATTTCCATCCTGAGTGCATTACACCTACCGTGAAACACCCAGTTAGTGTTATGATTTGGGGTTGTATAACATCAAGAGGTGTGGGCAGAATTTGCGTGATCAATGGGAATATAAATGCCCAAAGATACATAAATGAAATACTTGAGCCCAAGCTGCAGCCTTCTGCATGTGATCTTTTCCAAGATAATGAAGCATTTATATTTCAACAGGATTCAGCTCCATGTCATGTTGCTCGTGTGTGCAAAAAATGGTTTCAAGATCATCATATTCAACTGCTGGAATGGCCTGGAAATAGCCCAGACCTTAACCCCATCGAAAATCTATGGAGCCGGCTAAAGAAGCTTGTTAGTCGGAAGCAACCCAGCAATAAAACACAATTAACAGAAGCAATAATTCAATCTTGGTTTCATATTATAACAGCTGCAGAACTAAAGAACTTGGTTCACTCCATGGGAAAGCGTTGTAAGGCCGTAATTAAGGCTAAAGGTTACCCAACTAAGTATTAACTGGTATGGTGAACATTTTTGTATATCTCATTTTTTCTATGTATATCACCTTTCTTCTTTATGAATGCTGTTCTATTAAAATACGATTCATAAATGTTATTGCATTACAATCTTGATTAAATTACCTTTCCAATGATATATAATTTTATAGTATTGGTACAAAAAAAAGTGGTGTTATTAGCCATCAAACCTCTAAAATAATCTTTTTTCAAAGGGTTTCCACAATTTTGTCCACTACTGTATATATATATTCCTCTCAGACCAATAGTTAGCTTGTGCAGCTCTCCTACATATAACTTGTCACAACACCTCTCACGTCTACTCTCTCCTATAATCGGTAATAACGACTACACTGTTTCTACTAGCCAATCCTTCTGCACCTCTTTAAATAACCTACAACTTGACGACGACGACCTCATGGTCTCATTCGATGTAATTTCTCTCTTCACTTGCATTCCCACATCACTTGCAATCGACACCGCACTTACACGCCTCCAAAATGACACAACACTACATGAACGCACTTCACTAACACCTCACGACATCTGCACATTGTTGAAATTTTGTCTGGACTCTGCTGTGTTCTCCTCAAATGGTTCTATCTATAGACAAGTTTTTGGCACTGCCATGGGATCTCCGGTCTCAAGTGTTGTAGCTAACTTGGTTATGGAGTCATTTGAGGAAACTGCTTTGTCTTCACCGAATTTTAACATTAAATTCTGGAAAAGATACGTCGACGACACGTTTGTTGTACTTAAAACTAATACACTCCAAAGCTTCTTCCATTACCTTAATAACTTAAACTCACATATAAAATTCACATACGAAACAGAACAGAACAATAAACTCCCTTTCCTAGACGTTCTTGTACACAGATCTCACGATAACTCAATCTTCACCTCAGTTTACCGTAAACCCACACATACAGACAGATATCTCGATTTTAAATCGCATCATCCAACATGCCACAAAGCTTCCGTTGTTAAAACATTAAGTCTTAGAGCGAATTCTCACTGCAGTAATGAAACACTTTCAAACACAGAAACAAAACACATACACACGGCACTTAAAAATAATGGATACCCTAAACGATTCATTCTCAGAAACTGTAGACCCAATAGTACATCTTTAAACAATACATCTCACACCCGCATATCTATTCCATATATTCACGGCATTTCCGAAACAATCTCTCGCATCCTTAAAGAGGCAAATATCAAAACATTCTATTCCCCTGTCACAACACTTCGCAAACAACTTACAAAAGTTAAAGACCCAGTTCCACCAGAAGATCTCACAGGCGCCATATACCAAATACCATGCAAAGACTGCAACAAACATTACATAGGACAAACAAAAAGAATGATCAAAACAAGAAAAAAAGAACACAAACAAGCACTCGCGAAAGGAGACATAGCCTCACGTCTGGCAGAACACGCTTTACAACACGGACACGAACCCGACTGGGACTCAACAAAAATACTACACCGTCACATCACAAACAAGAATAGTAGACTCTTCTTAGAATCTTGGGAAACTTACAAACTACACGGGAAAGCCATTAATACATCACAACCACTTCCAGAAACTTATAAACAACTCTTACTCTGAAATGTATGAGACATCCCCAAATTAGGTAACCCGCAGTGTGGGTTTCTCATTGGTCCCTATTGGGGTTCTTCCATGATTCCTATTGGAGGCCTCCCATTGGTTCTCATTGGGTTTTCCCATTCTGCGGGACTACTCTGATGAAGGGTTTTCCAGAAATTTCAAGTATAAAAAAGAGACAGAAACATAACATCGTCATTACTCCTGATGAAGGACTGCTGCTGATGCGTCCGAAAGCTTGAGTGATCTTTTTCATTGCTATTTTACCAGTGTTTAACCTTTTTATGTAATTTCCTCCCTGGTACCCTGTATTTTGTTTATACTTATACATGTTATTATCATCGATATTACGTCCTTTATGTTCTTCAACTTTTAATAATAATAATAAATTTTTATTCAACCCGATATACAATATTTCGTGATACATAGCTTGAGCAGTATAAAAATTATAGAAATGTAAGAGAAGATCTATATTAAATTATTTTAAGTTTTGAGGTTAGAAATGGAAGAGAATATAAAGCCGAAGCTTGTTACGAGATTCTCTTCCAGAATGCGGTGATGTTGACAAGAAAAAATGTAAATTTTCATATTTCTGAATTATGCTTATTTTAAAGAGTTCAGTTGTTGTATATCTTTGGCAGAAGGACGTGAAAACCATTGTAATAACTTAAGAACAGACTGAGCGTCGTTTTTACGAATTAATGAGCAAGAAGTATTATTGTTATTTGGGATTTTTCATGGGCCTCATTTGAGAAAATTGCGGCACACATCTGGATAAAGCTTACGAAATTATGTTTATCAAGATTCAAGACAGAAGTGTATCTGAGAGTCAACATATCTTATCTGAAATTTTGATTCAAAAAATGTTAAAATGTTAGTACAACAAATATTAATTAATAAGTTAGTTGTACTATTAAGAGTTACATATATGAAATTATACTATTGTATAAGAGATTATATTTTGAAAGTAGTATAAAACTTGGGTCCAAAATACAGAATAGCTTAAGGAGGAAAAAGAGAGTTTCTATCCAGCAGGTGTCACAATTTTTCTTTAGGGAAAAAGCACAAATATCGTTGATTCTTTATAGCGCATATTTCGGAATATGCTTTATGGAAAAAAGTTTGAGAAAAAACAAAAGCAATTATTTTGCAGATAAAAAAAAACCTAAAGAGCCTAAATAGACATTTTGTGAGTTCAGATTATGTTGGAAAGTTTTGTGTTTCTGCTTTCGTATCCGCAAAGATATTGAAGAATATGCCTTTTACATATTGGGGTGATATTTACTTGATAGAGGGAAAAGATGTTCAACATTAGTAGGAGTTTCCAAGTAGGAGTTCCGAGGTTAAAAAAAACAAATATTGTATTACCAGTTTATCTTTGTAATGAGTTGCATTCGTAGTAAGTGTTAAGTAAGTAGGAAGATCCGGGGAAATGCTTGGAAGCTCTGCTGGAACAATCGACTTTGGTTTCTTTTTGTACAGCGATTGCTTCCTAGGTTGCAAATTCAGTTCTTCCCTGTGTCCTCTCCCGACACTGCTAAATGTTATTGTAGCAACTCACTTCAGCCCCAACAGCCACTCTCCCTTTGTGAAACTTCTCTAAAAAGACAAAACATAAACGAGGAAGACACTAGTAGTTAAACAAGGGAAGACACTGCAAAGTGTGGACACTGCATACTACGGATAGTTCGATTAATTTTTTTTTTTTGAATTAATTGTTTGTAGAAATAATATTCTCAATGATTATTTTAAGTTTCTTATTCCCCCCCCCTTGATTGTATTTAATGCCCTATTTGATAATTCTATCTTCATAATTAATGATTTAATTTTACTGTCCTTATCTTTTGTGTTTATTTCGATTTGTGATTTTATTTTATTTATTTATTGGTATACCTGGAGCATCGGTTGTTACTTGTCTAGTCGATTTGCAATTTTTACTATATTTTTCCAATTAAAACAACTTGAACTAAACCAAAAAAAGAAATCCTAGATCCTTAGTAAAATCACTTAAAATGCACCATAAAATTTGTTCAATCAATTAATTAAATATTAGTTCTATCACGTACATAAAATTCTCTAATTATCATTGCACAATAATGATAAATAAAATTATGCATAGAAATACCAATATGCTCACTAAATAAAACATTCATAGAGAATAAAATAATCAAATGCAATTAAATTAATTCAAAGTCCAATACGTCCACCACGTGATAATTATAGATAAAATCTATACATAGAAATATCAATGTTCTAACTAAATAAATCTTTCATAGGGGATAAAATAATCAAATACAATTAAATCAATCGAAAATCCAATCCATCCACAATTCATTACCATAATATTCTGGGTAAATAAACACTAAAAATGATTATTTAAAATATTTAACACACATTGGTAAAAATGATTAGCCACAAATTTACTCCCAATTAATCGAATCTGGATGATAAAAGTAAAATCTAAATCACCAACATATAAATATTAAAATCGATACTTGCAATTACGGTTATAGATCAAAGCAAATCCAAAATTTTAGATCAAACATGACCATTAAACTTCAACTTTCAGAGATTATATTCACCCATTAGAGTTGAGATTCTAACTTTAGTGTTAGTAAATCCCACTCACCATCAATAGAATATCATTTGCCAGTTTAGTTGTAATAAAATGCCAAAGTAATAAAAATGTAATAAAATGCCAATGTATAATACAAAATCCCACGTTTAGTTAAAGTTCACAGTGTATAATTTATAGTAGAGCGAAGATAGTTTTGTCGTCATATATATATACACTTCCATATAATGATAATGCCAGATGCTAATAGAAGAATTCTCAATCAATAGATATCAGATGAATCGATATCTCCATAAAACTTGATGTCAAATTAGGAAAGTGAAAACTAAATGAAAGTGGATGAATTTATTTGAATGTACAGAGAACATTGCAGATTATTGGAAATGATGTAAGGGTTCAATTTTTAAATTAAAACAATTTAATTCGTGACTCATCAGAAAATACCTGTGACTTATAATTGCATGTTATTTGTTTTAATTTTATTTATAATTTAATTTTAATATTTTTAATTAATTTGTATTTGTTTCAATTTTAGTTTTATGTTAATTTTAATCCTTTGTTTAGTTTGTTTTAATTTTAGTTATATGTTAATTTTAATCCTTTGTTTAGTTTGTTTTAATTTTAGTTATATGTTAATTTTAATCCTTTGTTTAGTTTGTTTTAATTTTAGTTATATGTTAATTTTAATTCTTTTAGTTAGTTTGTGTTCGTTTTAATTTTAGTTGCACGTTATTTGTTGTAAGAAAATTTTAATTTTTATCTCGGCTTTCCATCTCGTAATAATATTCAGTATTTTTTGTAATAAGGTTCAGTAGCCTGTGGAGAAGATCCTTAGAAATAAAAAAAACCTGCGGAACGAAAGGTATTATTTTAAAACTAATCCAGGTTTAACGGATTTGAAGGCGCCAAATTTTAGGCCGACACTGGGCTCCATATGACCTAAATCCACCTCTGCCATATTTACCAATATTTTAAAGCACTTTGCAAGTAATAACTCACCCGGTTCTATGATAAAAATTTGGCGAATGACGCGAATCATTTTATAATCCTGCTCAAGTCCATTTCAAGTCTCATCTTTACATTATATATTTCAAAACCATATCTTCGAAATGCGATGATTATAGTTTACATCTATTGCTATGCATTGAAATCGGGACTGTCTCAGACATCTGAAGAGGCATGCAAGCGAAAATATTAAAACATCAGTTATCTGGAATAAAATGCATAAATTAAGACTGGAGTGACGTCCACATTCTTGAGCGGGTCGATGATAAATGAAACGAATAACAGAGGCATAAAATCTTTACATTAAACGCAACCAGATGCTCACAAGAATGTCATTAATTAATTTTATGTCAAGGCATCTTAGAAGCGGATGACACCTGCGGAATTCGCCGTTGTAAAATAAAATGTTTTAAACAGAAACCTTATTCAAATGCTAAACTGAGTCATGCATATTCTTTGAAATCCAATTCAAATGAACTTTGTAATAGGTCGCACTCTTACAGAGAGAGGATCAGAGAGACAAACAGACAGAAAGAAAATTTAATAAAACTTCCTTGCTTTCAGAATTAAAATTAAATTCCCCTTATAATAATAATATTAAAGTTTCTCATTGCCTTTAAATATCCCCATAAGAATTTGTGCTAGCTTGTATTACATACATTTGAAGATGAACGAGTTGCTTCCATCTCATTGATTCTTAAAGACGGCATATACGGTCAGTCGGACTTCGATATTCCAGCATTTTCGTCCATAAATAAAAATTCTGGAACCATTTTTCCAAAAAAAAAAAAGATGAACGTGGTCCATAGAAGTCTTACTATAATAATGTACTGCTGTAATGAAACCTGTGGCCAATCTGTGAATAGGTATTCTGCCATTTTGTATAATGCTCGCCCGTTCTCTATCTTCCCCCTCGGCTATCAACTTCATAGACGTTCTGCTGATGATTGTGGGTTCTCTGTCCTCACCGCAATAAGTGATGTCCATCAATCTTAATGGTGAACCGATATTGTTCTGAGAACATCACTTTTGGCCACTCTTAATGATCCCAAGGCACATGGTCGCATTACGCCACTGCAATCTTTCCGGACGATGGCATGCTATTGATTGAATGCAGCGAACATATGTCCATGCACCTAAGCTAATTTGGTTTAGGCGACTAAACATGTTTCTGGCTGATACACGAGTGCATGCAGCAGTTGCAATGTCTGTATCACTAACTGGGCAGGAGTAAGGTTTCTGCTACTTTTCGCTTAAAGGACTGCATATCCGACATGCTGAGCTATTGTGCTCATTCCCAGTTATCTTTATGCTTTAGCACAGCAGTTATTCTGCTTTCAACAGCTGTTTCTATTCGAGAAATTACACTGTTAAACATGCCTTTTGTTGTAGCATCTTTAGCGACACTTTGTTCTGCTTCAAGTAATCTAACTACTCGTCCACGATTACATGCACCTAAATGATGGCGTAGAGGTCGTCTATAGGCCAATATCTGCTGTGGACCACAACATTAAGTGAAAATTTACAGCTAAATCTTCCATAACCTGCAACGCGATTTTACACTAAACTCTACTACTTCTGATTTTGCATGAATAACAGCTCATGAAGCATTGTCTCTTAAACAGATAAGAGGACTTGCACAAGAGTGCCTTTTTTTTTTGGCGTCTGGAATTTTGTTGGAGGGCATTGCATTGCGATGCCCTCCAACAAGGATTCAACAAGGATCTTAATTGTCAAGTAAAGTGTGGATATTTCAGTTAATAATAAATTACGCCCACAAAACAATCTTTTTTGATTAATTTAGTGGATTGAGATCGGATTTCAGGATATTCTTATAGCACATTACCTGTACTTTACGAAGAAGTAAAATTGTAAGGAAAGTGAATTCAAAAACTGAGACTGCATAAAATATTTAAGCTTCATCTTTTATTGTATATCGCACTGCGTACACAAAGCACCTTCACATCTGATTTTTTTTATAAACGTTAGCAGAGTATATTTTTTGTTAAAATATCTAATATATCCTTCTTGATAAAATTTTCACTATATTCTTGTTGTTAATATATTTACTATATTCTTCTTGTTAAAACATTCATTGCTTTTAAAATATTCAATATACTCTTGTTGTAAAACATTTAATATATTCTTGTTCTTGAAATATTCAATATTTTCTTATTGTTAAAATATTCAATATTTTCTTATTGTTAAAATAAATATTCAATAAATCTCTACATTCGTTTCCCTGAGATAGCATAAGGGTGATGCATTTTCTTTCCGTTTTAAAAATCTGGAATGGTACCCATATGACACCCAGTTCTTTGGAACTTTCTTATAAATCCCCTGTCGTGGTTTGAATGGCTATGCATTAAAAATTAGCGGTTTTTTTTCGAAAAACTGTAAGCATCTCACAAACTTACTACTTATCCTCGCTTCATGAAACATTAACAAACGCGTTATTTCAAAACTTTAATTAAAAATTCAATTCATATAAATATTTTCATGTTAAAATTAATATTATTCGAACTATTAAAATAATTATTATTCAGTTTATTAAAATATTTATTGTTTAAATTATTAAAATAGTTATTTTTCAAATTACTAAAATAGCTATTATTAAAATCATTAGAATATTTATTTCTCAAATTATTAGAATATTTATTGTTCAAATTATTGAAATATTTATTGTTTAAATCATTAAAATATTTATTGCTCAAATTATTAGAATATTTGTTGCCCAAATTACTAAAATATTAATTGTTTAAACTATATATATTAAATTACATCATATCAAAACACAACAGTGAAATGGAATTTTAAAATCAAATTCTCTCTAATCTAATTTACCGCTAAACTCTTTGAGTTAATTATGTTGTATACTTGGAATTACGTTATAAAGAAATATTTAAAGAAATATTATTTATAATAACCTAGAAGAAAATAGAGAGCAAATGTACTCAATAAAGAATTATTTTTAAACAAAGTTTCCCAAATTATATCTTTCCTTAAATCATTTATGATTGCTATATTCAATTTATATATTCAATTTTTATTTAATAAATCCTTCAAATGTTTTAAAAATTGCGTAATTTTATTTTCTATTAATTCCATATAAATATATGCAGTACTTTACATAATTTTAATTAAAGTAATTAATTTCACTCTGTAGTTTAGGTAATCACATTACTTAGAAAAGAATACTCTTTACTTCAGAAGAGTTTTTCCCTACGGCATTAGAATAAAACTAACCGAAAGCAGGAGAGGCGGCTTCCATGAATATGAAGCATCTTCTTCAGAGTACTATCCGGATATCCAGTTTTCCTAATCCAGGAGTAGGTTTGTCCGGGAACCAAAAACTCCCAAGATACCCATCACTCCGGTATTCCAGGCCATTTCCATGTTTGTGACATGAATGGAACCGAATCTTGGTATTGTTAGACAAACCTCTGCTTAGGGGTAAACCACAAAATAATTTTCAGAAAGGTGAGATTCGAAATCCTCATACCTTAACCTTTTTTTGCTATTGATGATTTTCATTGTCGTAATTATATTTATTAAAAATGCAGGAGTATGCAAAAATCTCCCGGTTGGTGTGGCTTCGATAATTACTCGTCATTAGTGCGGTTTATTCGACAGCGAAATCCAGATTATTACACCAAAATATTCTTGTTTGTTTTGATACATATTGGTCAGCACACAAAATCACAGGGCACGCTTTTTATAATTTTCGTGGGAAAATAAAGACAGATAATATTTTTAGCGCCCATGTCTCTAAGCTCAATCTATAAGCGTATATAAAACAAAGAAAAATAATACCGTCCAGGCCAAAACACAAACCGAGGAACCTCCGTACTTACCAGAGTGCCTTAATGGTCTAGATTGCCGATGTCTAGATAGACAAAGTACACCTTCTTCGTAGTTGAAGTTTGTAAAATACTGTTACCCTTCGCAAGGATAAGATAATTGCCATATTTACCAAATATTTTTCAACAGAGAAGGGAGCATGCTTTTATGTTTTCCTTGGGCAATTAATGACGAATGACATTTTAGCTCCTAAGCCTATGGACTTCTAGACGTTGAAGTGAAAAATGCTATCAAGTCTAGTCACTGTAATATTTTAAAAAATATTCTGAAAAAGAAAGATGCAAATTATAAGCATTGGATGGGCTCTTAAAATTTTGTTAATGGTTTTTAATTAGTTAACTAAATGCTATTTTTGCGTAACGCTAAATCACATACGAAACAGAGAATCAGTGAAAAATGTAACAGAGATTTTTAAAATGAAACAGCATACCACTACTAGAATTCGAGTCTGAATTTTCTACACCGTTGACTATTGCATTACTTCTATATCAGCATCAAGCTAATAATAAAACTAAAGAAGTTGATTTTAATATTGATAATCAAATGAATCGATAAACAAAAACGTTGGTAACTGTTTTAGACTCATAAATAATTTAATGATGAAATCTCATCGATCTTAAACAAAAATGTATCCCGTGATCAAAAAGATAAATTTGAATTAGTAGGGAAGAAATTCCTCCTATAAAAACGTGGCAGAAAGCATCTTACTAATAAGCATTTTAAGCAGAATGTTATATTAGGAAATAGTGTAGCAGAAAATTATATTGTATAAGGGTGATCGTATAGTTGAAAGTTCTGTGAAGGTTCACGAAGGAATAAAAATGAAAAATTCCTTGTTGCAAAATCATACACGAAGAGAAGAATGAAAAAGTATGAAGCAAAAGTAAGTGCAATTAAATTATAAAGCACAAACAAATCTTTAGAAATATTTTACAATACTAAAAGAAACCCCTTACGCGAATATCGCAATATTTCCTTCTAGTGGACCGTGCATAATGAACTCTTAAGCAAACATTTAACTTCTGAAACTTCGGCCAAAATAATTGATTATTTATATATTAAGTGCTAAATTTATGCAGGTTTGATTAGTGCCGTGCTTTTAAGATAATTAACGGCACTAACTATGTCATCTTTGTAGTTGATAAGTTAAAATATTTTTTATTAAAAAGGTAAGTTTGTTTTGTTTCCGAGATTAAATTTTATAAGAGATACAAAATTTATATTAAAGTTATACCTATCGACACATATATATGTAAATATGTCTGAAATACAAGACATAACGTGTCCTGTAGGATGCATGTATATGTTTTGCATGGCATGTATATTTTATAAATTTTAAATATATTTTGCGTACTTACTTGCATCAGTTTTTACTTTATACACATATATATATACTACGTCATTTCTTTCTTGGGCCCGTACATATATTATAGTGTGCTTTCATATCTTACGCTGTACCCTTAGACATCGCATATCGTGCATACTTTTCGCTGGGCATTTTGATATTTTAAAATGTGTCGTTAAATGTCTTGCACTGCACACCTACCTATCTTAAGTAGTGCACTTAAATATATGTATTATATGATGTGTATATAAACCTTATTCTATATTTTACTTTAAGCGAGGCTTCTGATGCATGTACATACCTCATATGATATCTCGCATTAAGAAACACTCAAAATTTAACTTTCTGTATATTTGTTATAACTGTCTTCTATTGAAAAATAGAAAAGTGAATATTTTTACGTTAAATGTTTAGATTCGGTAGCCACAATACCGAATACAGCTTTCCCTGTTTATTATTTCTGAAAGTTTTTAAATCAATTCATAGTCCTATCATCTACACCACACTTATTTTATTTTTTATTTCATTTTTTTGCACTTCATTGATGTACTGAGCACGATTGATTCGATATGTTAACCATTTCTATCTTTGAGCATTCAGTTCCATGATGTTTGAATAGATTTATACTATACCAGGCCTCGACAACCCGTGACATGACCCTCGACGTGACCCGTGGGTCACGGGGTGACCCATTTCATAATTTCAAGTGACCCACTTGAGTTCCGAAAATAAAGTATATTATATAAAAATAAATATGGAACGAACACTTGAAGAATACGTAAAAAATAAACTGGAAATAACTAATATTAATAATAACAAAATTTTTGTTTGATTACAAAGTTGCAGTTTTGCAGATTTGGAAAATCAGAAGATTGATCACCATGATATCAATTTGTTGGGGAGATTTTCATCTCTGGAAAAAATTGGCTTTGCCATTTTGTCCGCATGTGGTTCAACTTATAAATGTGAGCAAATAATTTCAAACACGAAATTTATTTTTAGTAAGAACAGGCGCAGCTTAACTACCAAACATTAAGATACTTTTATTCGTCTTAAGACGACTAACTATAAGCCAGATTTAACTAAATTGACGTCACACAAGTTCAGCATCGATATCGAAGGGAAAAATAAAATTCATTCATATATGTTTGTTCTTATAATAATTAGAATTAAATTTTTAATTTATGTCTAAAATTTAAGGGATATTGTAATTATTTTCTCAATAAAATTTACCTCATTACTCACCAAAAAAGACTGTTTTAAAAGGGAAAAACCACTGACCCGAAACGTCTTCTTAATACACACATTTTGGTTGATTTTGACCCTGTACTGTACTGTACTGTAAAAATACCAATAATAAAAATTTGAGTAATAGTTACCTTAACTACGTATGTCTTGTAGGAAATATATGCTTTATGTTTATTCAAAAACCTCGCTAAAGATAACAAACAGCAATAATCGAAAAGACAATTAAGATATGGATATGCGTGAGCGTGCGTGCGTATAAAAGTAATTGCAACTTCAACGACTTCTACATTCCGTGTATTTTGTTTTTGGTTTTAAGATTGTAAAAGGTGTGTCGTTATTGTATGATAACTTTGATATTCCTTTAAATACCCATCACTCCGTTTCTTCCGTTACTTGGAACGCAAAGGCTGTTTCTCATGACTGGACTTGATACAATTTAATAAATAAAATTCCCCTCTTTCCAAAATCACTAAACGCAGATAATAACACCATGGAACTCCCCGAAGAAACGTAAAAAAAAGTTAGAAAGCAGATAAATCTATGGATTTTTAAAATACTTGTTCTACCGTTAACCTTCAGAAACGGTTTCCAACTCCCAAATCGAAATAAACTTCGCTCCGAGAATAGTAAGATATATGGACATTGATTTCCGTGAATCCATAAAATTCTCGTTCATGAAACATAACAGAGACAGTAGCTATTTTCCGTCGTATATACCTTGATTCCCAAAGGGCCTTTAAGAAGCGGCCATGTCGTAACATCCGAAATCGAAACAACAATACGTGCTATGGCCACAACAAGAGTCAGAACATGGTTGGACGCCACCGTAGACACAAATATTTGACTTCACCTGCCTCGACGTTATTGGAAAGGCCATTGGCAAAGCGAATCACAAATAAATACTTGTATTCACTTTGGTCCATAGCAGCAAAATGTTCCCTATTATATCGTTCATGCCCACTAAACACACAGTGGACTTTACCATCGCATTTCGAATTATAGTCAGATGTTTTAAATCCAATAATATAACCAACCGCTATAATATTATATATAACCAACAGCTATAATATTATATATATAACCAATCGCTTAATGTTAACATTTTACATATCAAACTCGACTGTTCTATAAGTATGCTCTCTATAAGTATGTTCAACAAGTTTCCAAACAGTTGATCTCTCCATATATTTACTGCACAAAGACAATTAGAAGGTATAAATTATTTATCCATGAAATGCCACTGCTTCTTTCCTGACTTTAAAATACCTCGAACTTATTAAAATTTGACAATAACTAATTCAAGAAGAAACCTTTGACACTCAAATTTGCCCCCCAAGTTTACAACCCACAGTTACTGAGCCAGATGTCCCTAATTTGTGTACAAACGAGAGTCATCATAAAACATTCGAAGGTCCTCAATCATTTTTTTTTGGGGACTTTTTTAGATTAACTTTTAAAGTTTTAAATTTTTGCAATAAGAAAAATATAATATATAATAAACAGACCGTTAGTTTGGGGCCCGGGCCCCATTTTCCTAGCCATTAAGGCGGCACTGATTCCAGTGGCTATGATCGTGAATTAGACATCCACGAAAGCTCTATGACGCACCACACATAATTCTTTAAACTGTCTTATATCATAAAACTGTAACAAAAAAGAAAGAAAAGAAAGTAAAATTTTTAAAATTATAAATTTAAAAAAACAAATGACTTTAATTACATATACAGGGTGAGTTCAATCCACCGCACCCACGAAACATTTTTGAAATAGCCATATGTTCACTGATTGGACTAGTTTCACCAATAGGCGCTAACGAGTAAATGCTGGGTTGTTTATTTTTCCGAGATAACCTTTTCATTGGTTCTATACTATCAGCGAAAGGGTAAGCCCAATTTGGCGACTTTGCAAAACTATCTTCAGGGTGTTACGAACAACAAAAAATAAAATTTGCGGTATTCTTACGCGCAAGGGTGGAAAAGTTTGTCAGAATTGGCGGTCTGTCATTATTTCTTAAATCTCTTTTTAATTAATAAATAATGACATGTCTCAAACAGTTTTGAATATCATGCAAGACGGAACTTTTAGACACCGCCCCATTAGCCTATCCTGACGGCGGGGAAGGGGTGACCGAGACTTGACCTCCATCGCCTAGATTTTAACGTGCATTTTTTTTAACATGGTTAATATTCTGGATTGTGAGTGAAAGTAAACCTAAAGCCCAATCCAATTTAATTGCAGTGCTTATGCACCGTCCTGTAAATTTTTAATTCAGTGACCTTTTACCCTAATACAGTGTTAATAATTGTCATTATCTGATTGATGATATTACAACTAATCAATGGTTCCGAAGCTCATCAATTAATTTTATTTTTTTTGTGGGTAGAGGGTAGTCAAGCCGTGCTCTAATCAGAGACTTTCATAAAATTATTACAAAGTTGTAAAGTAAGTTCGTGAGCACTTTTTGTATAACCTAGCAGTAGTAATATTTTTATCTTTTTGTGTTTAAAAACTGCTCGGTTTTGGGGGAGAGAGGAATGGCTTCAGCTAATGTCCGGCCCTGAACATTTGGTAGTTGTAACATAAAAACTATTTGTAATAGCACCGGGAGCAGGGGTTAGTGGGGTCGTAACCCCACTGACCTTTTGTTTTCCTGTATACAATTAAATTTTGATTGTCGAAACTCTCCCCACCTCTTAGTACACCCATAACCCCTTATAAAATGTTTGCGTACGTTACTGAAACATTGTATTTTCTTTCACTTTATCCAATAGATACACTGAACATAAGACACGTTACGAGTTCCACTGGCACAAAGTCAAGATTCCTTTTCATATCGTACAAAAATACGTAGCCTATTAATTATTTGTGGTGGGGGCCTGGACTTCACCCTATGTTGCCCCCTCCTATACTTCGGTCTTTATAAGAAGGCTAAATTTGAATATAATATTCAATTTTTGTTGCTTTTCTCAAGTTATTACAGGATTTGGAAAGATGGGGGGAAAGCGTGTAGGCACCGGCCCCCTTGGAGAGATAGAGAGGATTGCCTCATTGGAGGAATTTTTAGGAGATTGGCTCATATTTACATTACAGACTGAGAAAGTCAGGAAAACTCACAAGTAAACCCCCACCCTCAAAGCTCACATGCCGAATCTAACGAATTTAATTGAGCTTAATGTAGACACATTAAAATCCTTAATGTATGAAAATTAGCAGCTATATTCCCATGGAAATCGATAAATTAAATATTAAAAGGTAGTTAAAATAGCGCCAATTGCAACCCTTTTGGCAATACGTGGCGAGATGGCTAGTTTGTATTCTAAAAGTTTAGCAACACAGTAATTCAGTAATTTAGTAATTCAGTAATACAGAGCTGGCGTTAACTTGTTAAATTTAAACATATTTGATTTTGAAGTAGCTGTAAAGTTATTTTTTTCCCTATTCGTTAAATTGAAGTTCTATATTATTTTTGTTTTATTTCTGAAAGTCATAGCAGAAAACAATTTACTTTAATTTTTATAATCACATTGCAAGTTGCAATTCAATTCGTGCATAAGAGAAGCATTCATTTTATTTTGAATCCCGCGCGTGAATGTTTCCGCGAAATAATGTCAGCCAAACTGGTTTGTTTTCTTCAGAAAATTACATTGAAGAGTTTAGCGAGCATTTTTGGCGAATGCTGCAGATTACACCTTTATTACAATTAGCCCTGTCTAATTTATTATTGCGTAATCAGTTTCTAGCAAAAATATGAAATCATTCCGTTCAGTCTATTCTGTGTTGAATAGTCATAAAACCAATAATTAAACTTATTTTCTTGGAACGAAATACTGCCGTAATAAATCTTAT
>QLNU02014802.1:154844882-154871558 GCA_006491805.2 Dysdera silvatica | reverse complement strand
CATGGTTAATATTCTCGATTGTGGGTTAAAAAAACTGACCTCCCCCCCACACTCCAATTTTATTCCAATGCTTATGCATCGTCCTTTAAATTTTTAATTCAGTGACCATTTACTCTAATACAGAGTTAATAATTGTTATTATCTGATTAATGATATTACGAATAATCAGTGGTTCCGAAGCTCATCCGTTTTTTTATTTTTGTGGGAAGAGGCAAGCTATACTCCAATCAACGTTTTTCGTAAAATTATTACAAAGTTGTAAAGCAAATTCGTAAGAATTTGCTTTCACTCAAAACAATCCAGTAGATACACTGAACGCAAGAGACGTTACGAGTTCCACTGGCACGAAGTCAAGAGTCCTTTTCGTATCGTTCAAAAATGCTTATTAATTACTTGTGGTGGGACTCGGACTTCACCCTATGTTGCTCCCTCCCTTCTATACTGTGGTCTTCATAAAAAAGACAGATTTGAATATAATATTTAACTTTTCTCGCTTTTCTCAAGTCATTACAGGACCTGGGAATTTGGGAGGGGCGTGTAGGCACCAGCCTCCTTGGAGGTGGAGAGAGAGTGGGGACTCTCTTATTGGAGGAATTTTGAAGAGATCGGATAGTATTTGCATTACAGAGTGAGAAAATTAAGAAAACTCAGTCCATCCAACCCCCCAGAATTATGGGATGAGCTCACAAATGAATGCTCGTTTTCTTGCGAATTTCACCGTGCAGCTACGATTCGAACTTAAGTCAACACTCAATAATACTTTTCTTTCTGTCTTTCTTTTTGGTTTTACGGCTCAAAGACTACAATGGTCATGCTGCGCCGGGACCTACTGTTTTCCGAGGAATCCGAACCTCTTATGGCCTAGGGAACCAAACCCTGGACTACAGTGAGCAGTGCGATCTTTATGAGATCTCAGAGTAAGCATTCTTTTGCACTGTTGGGAGTCGAACCCGGATTAGCGGCGCACTAGGAGAACGCGTTACCACACTGCGCCACCGCAGGGCCACTCAATAATACACTAATAAACCCAAAAGGATACCCATTTTATTCTAAACGTGCCTAGCAGTGCCAAACTTCGGTATTCTGATTTGAAACAGGTACATGAAAGGCGAATTACCGTTGCTTTTTACAAAATATCCTAAAAGTAAATCTCTAATTCCATGCCAAACAATCAATCAATTATTATCTTATTCTACATCTTAAATCCTAACGACTCACTGGTTTGATAGTTTTACATCTCATAGCTACACCATGGCCTATCTGAAACAGGACAGTCGGCTTTACGCGACCTCCGAACCACGAGACACTTACCAAAAAAAAAAAATCATGACATACAAGGGATTCGAATCCTCACCTAGTGAGTTGTTAGACTGATGCCTTAGTCAACTACGCCACTGGGACGCAACGGAATGAAATGAATAGAACTATGTTATCTAAAATGTGTTCATTAATGATTTAGAATGCGAGGCAAGTATTTGATCATAATACGTGGCTAACAGATCAATGATGAAGTTCCTAAAAAAAGCATTTCGTGTACTGAGAAATGAAAAGCCAAGGGTACTAGTCCTAGACCACCCTCCGAATTAGAAATTACCGAAATTTGTCCAGTTTCCCTGGCTCGCCTAACTAAGCGACTAAATACATTCCTATGTTGATGACTTCGATGTCGTTGTATGTACGCTCGAGCTGAAGTACTGGCATTTTCATCCCATTTTCCTAATGCTAATAGTATATCTACGTACTCCAAATTTGAGTATCTGATTTTGTTTTACAACCCCGCGCGTGAAGGTTTTCGCAAAATTATTTTAGCCAAGGTAGTATGGTTGCTTTTGGTAATTGCATTTAAGAGTTTAGATAGCTTTCTTGGCGAAATCTCTTGGTGAATGCTGCGGATTACACTTTTATCACAATCAGCTAAATCGAATTTATAATTGCGTAATCAGTTTCTATCCAAACTATGAAATCATTCAGTTCCAGTCTATTTCGTGTTGAATAGTCATGAAGCCAATAATTAAACCTATTTTTCGTCACAACTGGAACGAAATACTGCCATAATAAATCTTATACTAATTTGGTTCAACAAATGGAATATCGCGCCAAGTGGGCATGTAATCTTAAAAATAAGGTTGGCCTCCACTAACCTATGATTCACTGAATCAGCAAATATAGTCCGCTCGAAAAATTGAAAAAAACATACAAAGTAACATTTTTCGACCAAACAATGATTTGCAAAAACCCGTATGATGACAATGATACAAAGATTTCAAAACTGTATCGGAATTGCGGTGGATCAAACTCACCCTGTAGAACAATAACGCTAAAAGCAACTTTTAAATTCAAACTATACGAATTCTACCAGATATTCCTATTCAATATTGCTAATAATTTATTATAATCTCCAATATTATCTACATTAATATGTTATTATTAATTTGCATATAACCTATATATTATATATATTATATTATTCTGTGTAACATATATATGTTTTTCCGTATTTCGTGAAATCGTAAGTTAGAGTCTTGTTCTATATTGTTAGATATTTTTAAAAATAAATGTATAATAACAATTTTGCAAAATCAAAAAGTTTATAGGAGATAGGGATGGCTTTTGACAACAATATTTTTAAGATACCTAAATATTTAACAGTAATTTTAATTTGTCGCAAATTTAAAGTCCTTCTTTAAACACAATCTCACTGCTAAAATAACAGGCACTTATTATAACTTCCTTCAAATTTTGAAACACGAGAGTTTCAGCTAAATGCTCTGAAAACAGCGATCTATGATGAATACTGTATTTCCAACGCTTTCTATGAGTTATTTCTAACATTCGATAATTCCCCATCATTAGTGTTTGTAAATACCTGAAATAGAAGCTTGCGATAATGCTAATTACAACGCATCGTCTCCAGTAGTTAATAACCTTCCCGAAAATTTAAAATTTGCGCAAATTTAAGAGCAAGAAAAATGTTTATTTTTTGCTTTGCACATTATTTTCAATTTTGGAAGAAATGGTGTTTGTTCTTATTAAACTTAACCGAGAGGATAATGTAATGTCACGAGTTCTTCGAAGTGAATTTTCGTGTTTCGGGAAGATAATGGTGAAGAACCAAATAATGTAAGCAGCTTTGCCTGGTTAGTATAAAGCAGAACACACGAAGCATAAATGCAGGATTATACTAACGCAAATGTGAAATTTAGAAAAGTTAATACATTTCGGGATTTCTGTTTCCATTAGCGATTCCCTCCCTAACTCGAGTGGTCAAAGCGAAAGGTATGTTGACAGCTTATCATAGTAAACATGATGTATATATATAATCAGGAAAACCTGTCTAAATTATTTCGGTAAAAGCTTGTGAATACATCAAAAATAATACGTTAATTATACTATATTCTAACAAATGACTTCATTTTTCGCAAGGAATTAATAAGCAGTTTGAGAGACGTGGACGTATTTTATGTGAAAGTGTTATTTAAAATAATTTATACTACATTATATCTAAAACACTAGTTGTACAAAGTTCGTGTGAAAGGCTTTAATTACACGGCATCAAAGTTCATGCGCAAAGTTCTAGCGTCTACTATTAGTAATAATTTATTTAATGCGAGGAAGGTGTGTGAATTAAACGTTTAGCGAAAAAGTATGTTATATACAGGGTGTTTTAAAAACGGAAAAGATTATTCGAAACTCCACCACACCCAGTGGCGTAGCGGAAAATCTCTAGGCCCCCACCGCAATAATTTTTTGGGGGCCCCATTTTACGAAAATTAATTTGCATATGCATATATTAAAATGGATTATTACAAAAACAAATCTTCCCTCCACATTTTTTTGCACCAAACCAACGATATATTTTCGGATTTTCATAGAGAGGGAGACGGGGAAAGCAAACACCCGTTTCAATGCACAAATTTGTTTAGTTCGTCCACTGCTGATATTATTTTTAGAAAGAGCTGTCACAAGCATTATTCTATTGGCACTGGCACTTTTGTCCTTACTATTTATTTTTGGTGATTGCCGTAAAAATCGTTTTTTCTTCTTATTCGTCGTTGTTTTAGTAAAAGCAACGATCTGGAGATTTTAAATAAGGCTGTAAGTAAACCCTGGGATGTGCTACTCCACGCTAAATCACTTATTCCGGATACTCCCAGAACTGCCGCCGTTGCAAAATTTCGCATGTTAATTGCATGATTGTCTGCAGTCACACTTGTTCATCTTTGGTCAGACTGAAACCTCTGATTACAAGCTGTGCAACAGCAGCCAACCAATGACATTGGATCATCTTAACGTGTGCAATGTACTAAAAACTTTTCAAGATAAATCTTCAAATATTGGAAAGTTCGAAGGTTAATGACTAAATAGTCAAACGCATAGCATTTGAAATAAATAAATATTTTAAGAGTTAATTTTAGTTCTGAATTGAAAAATCTACGATAAATAGTTTTATAAAGGCTTGTAATTTGAACTAATTACCATGTTGTTGTTTTTTCTAATTGGTTAACAAGAAAGAGATTACCGTCAATGTGCTCATCCTTTCTCTGTTCATTAATACTGTATTTTCATTATTATGACCTCATGGCGTCCAACAGGAACATCGATATCCTGGAAGAATAATTTACCTTCCTATAATCCCACAGTTCTTCACAAAAGTCTGAAGTCTGGTCTTACAGTTGCCATATTATTCGACGGGGCATATTCAATCTTGCATCATTTGACACGAGCATCCTTTTGAGTTTGATTTAAATTGCCTGGTATCCAACGCGCATATACTTTCTTGATGTTTAAATGATCATGTAAAATTAAATGCACTCGGATCCCTGAACTGTTCAAAGATGCCTCAATTTCACCAGATGCGACATGACGATCTAAAGTGATTAGTTGTCGCACAGCATCAATGTTTTGTGGTGTCACAGCATTTTTTGGTCGACCTTCATGAATCTCGTCACAGTCGCTGTGACGAGATTCATGAAGGTCGACCAAAAATACTACGTCCAAAATGGAATTATTTAAAGTGGTTGTAAATTGTTGCTTTAGATGGTGCTTCATTACCAAAAGTCGAATTCATACGATCGACAAACATTGCTGTGTCAAACCTTGTCGAAATTCATACAAAACCATGGCTCGAAAATCCCTTCGACTCAAATCCAAGATTTTTCACTAACTCATTAAATTCGAAACAATGTTTTAAAAAGAATTTTACAACAATTCTCGTTCTGTAACGCCCAATGTTCGCGTAAAAGTTGAAATTCTAAAGCACCGACAACAATGAAAGCTGTAGCCTTTTGTATTAAAGCTTAAGTACTGGCCTACGTATATGTGTGTGTGTGTATAGCTCAATAGGGCAACTAGAGCTGGGGCCCCTGCTAGGCCCGGCTTGACTGCAGGCCTGGGTTCAGGCCTGTTATTCTCTATGAGAGAAATCGCTGAAACTTGACACAAAATATCTTGTTTCCTGTTTGAACCTTAGATACATTAAAGTACACTCACTAACTCAACGTAAATGGTTAATTTAAACTACACTTAAAATTTAGGTATGATACGAAATGTCGCCATGAAAAGTCCCTCTTGATTCTGACATTTTGGAAAATCAATGCGTGATACGGAATTTGCGCTGGAATTTCCATGGATGAAATTCTCTGACATTTAGAACTCGTGATGGTTATTTGTCCTTTATATCTAATTTTAACGAAAATTCCACTTTACCAGAAAGTATTAACGACATTATACTTCAGTGATGGCATATATTTTCACTATTATACTAAAAATGTGGACTACTAAATGATGATGACTAAATTTTATACTCTAAGTGTGTGGGTATTCCGGACTTTGATATAAATGTAATGACTTTTACATCCAATATGGAGTAACTAATATTATTATCATTACCCATATATTCTCTTTATTCAGGAGTATTGTAATTATCGAGGATATTATTTTATGAATTTTCCGATGTATTTATGAAGTTTTCATTTCCCTTCTTCGTTTTTCACTAACTTAAATAAGCATGCACCACTAGCATTTTTTTTTTTTTTTTTTTTTGCAGACACTCACCATCAGAAATCATGATTTTTAATGTCATTAAACATTTTTTCCTTTGTAATCTACAGATAACTGGTCTTTTAAAATAGCATAACACTTTTAGAAAAAGTTCTTTATTTGATACCAAATTTTGAATTTGTAACATCTGATTTCCATCTCATAAAAGTTGTACTTTCATTACCAATTCAACACATTATTTCAAAAGAAAAAGTAGCGTTAACGTCAGTAAAAAATCACTGCCGTCAGTAAAAAAGTTCATTTTTCGTAAGAATAAAAAAGTTGCACATTTGTAACGATGGGTGTGTTAAACAAACAGCGAAAGGTATGTTTGTCCGTAAGCATATTCTTCATCGTGCATATATATATTAGGGTCGTACTTATCATATGCTCAAAAAATAATTTTATATTTTTATAATTCTCACCCATATTTCTTTTCCTTTTGTGTTAGTAAGTAACAGGTAAATATTATGAAAAATGTATTTAATATTAACTTGCGTGTCTCAATCAAGGTGGAAATTTAATAAACCTGTCAATCCTAAATATTTAACAACACTTCTATTAACTTTGTTTTAAATTTAAAACAAATATTTGGAAATAATAAATGAAATATAGCCTATATATATATATAGTTTCCGTAGACTTTTACAGAGTATCATTATAATCATCAACAAATTTTCAGGTAATCAGCTGTGTAGCAAAACGATTATTTATTGCCAAAACTTTACGTTTCGATTCGAGCTGTGCGAATCATCATCAGAAGAGGTTAAATTAAATGAAAAACTTTTGAGAAAATTGTAGAATATACATACGTTGCGGAAGCAGCATAAATAGGAGTATGTTAAAAGAAATTATTGTGAAATTTTAGAGACGAATATAAAAGCCAAAACAGAAGGAAATGAAATCGAAAAATAAAAACTGACATTTACACGTTACAGTTTTGTTAGAATGGGTAACCAAGCAACGGGAATGGTTTTTGCATCGTCTCTATTAAAATTATTAGGATGCTTGATGATCCCTATTGCTTCTCTGTATAATCTGGGCCAAAAATTAGTTGATTTTGCGAGAACTTTAGTATGGTCAAAAAGGATTAAATGGTTATTTAAAATTGAATGTTCTGCTATTGCCGATTTTGTTATCTGTTTATTCCTCACGAGGCTTTCATGCTCCCGTTTTCGGCACGCACTGGATCGACCTGCTTGCCCGATGTATACCTGTCCACAAAAACAAGGAATTTGGATGGGATATACAACAGGAATTTTGTATGGATCCACAGGTTCTTTAGCAGAACGTAGGAAATTAAAAATCTTGTTTTTTGGAATAAATACTGTATCGATATTGTCTCAAAAGTAAACGGCCAATACGGTCAGTGATATTGTTTGTAAATGGCAGGAAGGTTTTATGCTCATTTCTTTTAAAAGGAATATGATCAGGAATTAGGTATGAAAAATGGGCTTCAGTTTTGGACTTGAAAGTTTTTGGAATATAATGATGATTGTACCCATTTTCTTCCAAAATGCCACTAAGATAATGAAGTTTATTCATAATTAAGTTCAGTTTGGTTGCTGCAAATAATATTCGCTCGTTTGAACAATATGTCGACTACACTCCGTTTTTGGGAAGGTCCGATGTAGAAATCAAGTCAACTTTACAATCTTGTGTCTTAGATAAGTAATTGGTAGATCGTCTTACACCCAAGGAATGAATATTACCTCGTATGCATAGTCTCCTAAAATTCACAAGGAGGATGTTCCGCTCAAGCCTATTGTGTGTTCAACTGATTCTCCCACATATAACCTACCCAAATTTCTAAGTTAACTTCTTAAAAACCACATAGGAAAAACACAGTCGTTCATAAAAAATTTGGACCATTTTGTAAAAATCATAAAAAAGTTTTCATTATCTTCCAAAGATACCTTAGTGAGTTTTGATGCGGTTTCGTTATTTACTAATATTCCTATTCCGGACACCATCATAATTCTTAAAAACTTATTCAATGATGATATATAGTTAAATTATTTGACATTTGCCTCGAGGGAGTAGCTATTTCACCTGGAACAACAAATTCTATGAGCAAATGGATGGCGTAGTCGTACGGGGAATCCTTTAAGTTCCCCTATAGCTAATCTTTTCATGGAAGCATTTGAAGAGTTAGCGTTATCAAATGCACCATTAAAACCCACTAAATGGCTTAGATATGTGGATGATGCTTTTGGGATTTGGCCTCATGGAAGAGAAAAGTTACAAGAATGTTTAATACATATCAATAACATCCACCAACAAATTAAGTTTACCATGGAGGTTGAATGTGATAATAGACTGCCATTTCTTGACGTTGTAGTCACTAATTAAAGCAACAATAACTTACTTTTTTCAGTTTACAGGAATCCTACGCATGCTTACATGTACATCGCACCATCACCTTTCCCAACAACAGACTGTCATCGACACATTGTTCAGACCAGCAAATTTTATTTGCAGTAACAAAACAGTTTTACAGAATGAACTCAATTTTCTTAGTGACATTTTGAAGAAAATGGTTACAATCAACATTATATTCACAAGTGTTCAAGTCTAAAACTGAAGCATATTTTTCATACCTAATATCTGACCGTATTTCTTTTAAAAGAAATGAGCATAAAGCCTTCCTGCCATTTATAAACAATATCACTGACCGAATTGGCCGTTTACTTTTAAGACAAAATATTGATACAACGTTTATTCCAAAAACCAACAGAGCCTATAACCCCCTCTTTACGAACTTTCTGCATACGCCTATGTTACATTCTGTTAAAGAACCAGTGGATCCATACAAAATTCCTTGTTCTTGTGGACAGGTATACATCGGGCAAACAGCTTGATTCATTGCGTATCAAAGACGGGAGCATGAAAGCCTCGTAAAAAACAGATAACAAAATCGGCAATAACAGTACATTTAATTTTCAATAACCATTTAATCCTTTTTAGACCATACTAAATTTCTTTCAAAATCAACTAATTTTTGACCCAGATTATACAGAGAAGCAATAGAGATCATTACGCATCCTAATAATTTCAATAGGGAAGATGCAAAAGCCATTCCTGTTGCTTTGCTACCCATTCTAACAAAATTATAACGCGTGAATATCAGTTTCTTCTGTTTTGGCTTTTATATTCATCTCTAAAATTTCATAATAATTTATTTCAACGTATTTATACTGTTTCCGCAACTTACGTATATTCTACAATTTTCTCAAAAGTTTTTCATGTAATTTAACCTCTTCTGATGATGATTCGCACAGCTCGAATCGAAACGTAAAGTTTTAGCAATAAATAATTGTTTTTGCTACACATCTGATTACCTGAAAATTCATTGTCGGTTAGTGTCTAGATATACTTAACCACAAAACAACAAATTATTATTAAAGTATAATAGTAAAAGATTTAATAATTTTCTAATAATAAATGTTTTGTAGATGATGGAAAATGCATCCGATAGTCTTTTACGACTTCCAATAGTTATTGTGTTTGCTCCTTATCGTGAGTTATGAAATTGTTATATTCTTCTATAAGCATAACACATATCTTTCTTCAATATCTTTCACAACTATAAGGTTTCTGACTACGGCATACCCGGGTGGAGTTGATGGGGGTTGTAAATCCCATTAAAAAAAACGTAAATATACATATGAATATTTGGAGCTGCTACCCTGTAACTTACTAATAAACTTTCTGCATACGCCTATGGTAAGTCCACATTGATAATCATGAAAAGCATTCCAGACTGCAGGTTCATGACAATGAAATCAAACAATATTTTAAACTACTTAAAATAAAGTGGATATGTTTCTTGACACTGAATTATGTAATTCTTTGTGTGTAAATTCGGTCATTACTTTCAAATGAAAATTTTGACTCTTGGAGTCACAATTATTTTGTTCTTTTCTTTAAATGCTTTGGCCATCTTTACCTTTTGCTTGAAAAGAATTGTAGCATCAAAAAATACTAAAGCAACTAGTTCTTCGGTAAGATACCATAAATGACCACAAAATTTTTTATGGTTGCTTGGAAAACCTTTCCATTTATTTCGTTGTAAAAATAAAGATCTTCTAGAGACATAAAATTCGAGATGGTGCTTTGTAGACTAAATGGAGCAACGTACCAAACTTTTATAAATATCTTTACAATAAATATGCAAATATCACTCAATTGTTTCAATTTCTGCTGAGTCAAATAAAACCCATATCAAAAAATGAATACTTCTAGGCAATAAATAGCTTTCGGCATCCACCTGGCATTGTGAAAAACACCAGGTAATCAAAATTTATTTGCTTTTGCTTCGCGCGTGTCCTCCTAAAAATATTATAACTAAATGCAGGATCTCTTTACAGTCGTATCTTGTCTGTTGAATAACTTGTTCTTTGGCAAAATGAAGCATAATATTTATACCTTTACCGATATTTTTTTTATGATGAATTGATCAGAAATTCCAATGATTTACACTGCGTGACAGTGAAAATGCAACATCAAGGAGGAGGGGGCAGAAAGTGATAAAAATCGGCAATGAGAAAGAGACAGCAACGAACAATAAGTTACGTTTATTGCAACATAATACACCTATATATTGAGCGACAACACCGTTTGTTCCGTAGGTTGCAGAACCACAGCGGGTAGCGAAACAGACAACAACACGTTTAGGTACGGACTCAGTGGGCGTGTTGATGGTGTCCTGAAGGATTGCAGCTCATTCGCTGTCAACCATTTGCCAGAGTTCGTCTTCTGGAAGCTAAGGTAGCAGCGCCCACAAACGACGTCCAATCATGTTCCAGACGTGTTCGATTGGTCAGAGATCAGGGGAGACTGGTGTCCAGATAAACATCTGGTACCTTGCAAAACATGTTGATGGGTGCGTGCCATGTGTGGTCCGGCGTTATCCTGCAGGTAAATGCCATTGGGCTGAATTTAGGAAGGCTATTGTCACCGGCCGCAGCACGTTACTCGTATACTGTTGGCACGTCCATCCGCCTGATGTAATTGGAAACGAGACTCATCAGACCAGGCAACGTGTTTCCAGTCATCAACAGTCCAATGGCGGTGTTGGTGGGCCCAGACGAGGCGTAAAGCTTTGTGCCGTGCAGTCAACAATGGTACACGAGTGGGCCTTCGGCTCCGAAAGCCCATATCAATGATGGTTCGTTGAACAGTTCGCACGCTGACACTTGTTGATGCCCCAGCATTGAAATCCGCGGCAATTTGAGGAAGTGTTGCACGTCTATCTCGTTTAACGATTCTCGTCAGTCGTCGAAGGTCCTGTTCTTTCAAGGTCTTTTTCCGGCCGCACCGCTGTCGGAGATTTGATGTTTTACCGGATTCCTGATATTCACGGTATACCCGTGAAATGGTCGTACGCGAAAATCCAAATTTTGTCGCTATCTCTCTCGTGCCGACTATAACCGGCCAGACATCTCTTGTCTTATATAGGCGCTGCCGACCGCATCGCGTTACGCTGATTGGTTGCAAAGCTCCGTTATTTGCATACGCACGCCTGTACCAGTTTTTCTGGCACTTCAGTGTATTATTGCGAAGTTTACCTTTTAGCGCCATTTTTAAAAAACCAGGGGCCCTGCGGTGGCGCAGTGTGGTAACGCGTTCTCCTATTGCGCGGCTAATCCGGGTTCGACTCCCAGCAGTGCAAAAAGAACGCTTACTCAGAGATCTCATAAAGATCGCACTGCTCACTGTAGTCCGGGGTTTGGTTCCCCAGGCCTTAAGAGGTTCGGATTCCTCGGAAAACAGTAGGTCCCGGCGCAGCATGACCACTGTAGTCTTTGAGCCGTAAAACCAAAAAACAAACAAATTTTAAGTAACGGCAGCGCAATATTGGTCATAAAGACTAAGAGCGGTCCATGTTCCCCAACAACGCACACTGCACTTGCGATTCTCACGTGCTGATTAGTTATTTAAAAACTATGTTCTAGTGTATATTTGATATTATTTAGTTTATTAACGTACACGAAATGTTATTTAATTTTTTTATTTAAATTTGTGTAAAAATAATAATTTTTATGTAAATGGTGACATTCACAGCCACTGAGCCACTAATTAAAATTATGAAAATGACCGAAGTTTTTTGGAAATTAGTTTCAGGTCAGTTAGAAAAAACTTAGAAAATGAGACTTTAAAGCAAAAAAAAAGCACGAGGATGAAAAATAAAGGTCGCCCTGATATATATTCACAAGCACGAACTAATATGTGAATATATAAGCATACATATGCGTATGGTTTTATTCTATAAGAACATCAGCAAACCATAAAAAACACTAAGCTTGTCATAGAGCATACGACCGGTGGGATATATCTAAACATATCACTAGTCTAATATAGATCTGAAAGTTGATAATACTGTTGCATAATAAATATATCCAAACATTATATGTGTCCCTTGCGGATGTTGGGTTATAATATACGCAATATATGCATTCGATAATTGTAAAAATAGAAGTTTTGATATACTGCGACGAAGTTCTTAAATGAAACTGAATTTCCAAAAGCTATAAAAAAGAAATTCACTAATATTTAGAGATGCGCATCTATGATGATGAGCGAAACAAAACATCGATGTTTAACATCTGTGTCAACATCGACGAAATATCATCGATGTTTAACGTCTGTGATAACATCGACGAAGTATCATCGATGTTTAACACCTGTGTCGACATCGAAGAAATATCATGGATGCTTATAATATATCCGTTTCCAAACATCGGTGATTAAAAAAAAATATTTATAACTTAAAATTTCGTTTTAATCTTAAAAACATCTTTAACTGCTTTATTATTATACATACTTTTTCATTCAAAAAAATTTATTCGAAAAATATAGGTCTGCAAACGTCTATATTTATGACCAAAAAACCATTGATGTTTTAATATCAAAAATATAGAAACTGTTTGGCTAAACAAAAAATGTAATAAGACAAGATAAACCCGCAATATTACTAAATTACTAATTACAATCTATTTATATAAATAAATTACTTAAGGTGGTTCCTGTTTACTAAAGGTCTATTTCCAAATTTGCATACCAAAAAATCACCAATTTTCAATATAATTTTGATTATTACAAAAAAAGGTGATATTTTCATACTTGTATTATAGTTTTACGTTCCCAGTGCCTGGTATTGCAGTCAAACCACAAAGATTAGTATAAATAACCGTAAACCAATGATTCCAGATAGTTTTATTAAAACTATGATTTAAAATTATCGAAACCTAAGGTTAAATTAGAAATATTTTGCATCATTAAAAAACCGATATTACGATAAAAATAACCCCCTCAAAACATCGGCCGTTCCTCATGGGTGGCGAACAAATCAGGAAAGAGAAACATCGACTATTAATGCCTATCTCAACTAATACAGTAAAACCTCTCTACAACACTATTATACGGACCGAGAAAAATTATCGTTGTAGAGGGATTTATCGTTATATCGGATATCGTTGTAGGGAGGTTTTACTGTATTTCGGTTCCTCTTCGCTATTTTCGTCTACTTATTGGTTATTAATTCCTTATTAATCTCAAGAATTATGCTGCGATAAAAATTATTTATATTAATTTTATTGTCCAGATTAATTAATCAATTTAATGTCTTTCATACTAAAAATTAATTTAATCCGCCACCATGAAGAACACTTAAAGTTTGAACGGTTCCTTGGATGTATTGGAGACAGAGTATGGAAAATGGGCTGGCATGGCTGAAGTTTGGAGCAAAGGCATCAGCCTATTTATCCGCACACTTAATAGCTTAATCCCGTGAGTTGGGGAAAGGGATTTCCCTTAATTTGTGTCCAATCTAATAAGTCAAATCTCTCAGGAGATGTGAAACAAATATTTATTTATCCTTTTCAGCTACGATATAAGCCTTAAGTGCTAAGCTTCTCAGATGGCTGAAGTTTCGCGTAAGTCATCAGATAAGCCTTTATTTTGAGTTATTTTAAAACTTCGAAAGAAAGAAATTAGGAAATATATTTATCAGGAGTTTGAAAATCATTTATTTATTTATTTCCTTTATTAATTTTAAAATCTCTAGGTTTTATAAATCGCTTTCTTTATGAAATTTTCCACATGTTTTAAACTTTTTATATTTTATTAAACTTCCCACATTTTATTAAATCTTCAACATTTTCTTAAGCATTTATTATATATTTTATTTCACGCTTTATCAAACTTATTACACTTCAATAAGAAATATAAAAATTCGTCGTCAGCAATAAAATGATCACGGTTAAAAAAAAAGAGTTAAAAAAATTCCCAAAACGTTTTTAGAAAACTAGACATAGTGAACTTTTCGTCACACAGGTATAAATTTCTATGAAAATGGACTGTTTATAAAAAAAATAAAATGTTCAGCAAAAAAAACAAATTCTGGCAATAAATGGTCAGAGAAATTTGTGTAAATTATATGGAAATTTTCGATAAAATATAAAAGGTAAGAAGATCCCTAGGTAAGTAAATATATATTTTTTTGGAAATGATATGCAAAAATTAAAAAACAATACTGTGTGAGGTAGATTGTGCTAAATAAAATAGAAATTTTCTAGAAAAGATTAAAAAGCTCTTAACAAATATAAGATGTTGATATAAAATATTATATAAAAAATTTCCGTAAAAGTTTCTATAAAAATAAGGTAAATATTTCCTAGAAACAAACTACTTTTCTTTTTGAATGATCAAAATGCTTTTATGAAAGACGGGCAAACATTTATCTAATAGGTCTCGCGTAATTTGTCGTAGTACCTATCTAGCGTGATTAAATGCTGTTGCATCACACTGCAAACGGATTACGTAAGAATCTGTTTCTTTCACTTTTTTTTTGCCTAGAATGATAAAACTCGGAGCCATGACAGAGGCCTTCCGAGGTCGAAATGCAGAATAAAGTCTCGTTTACTGATACACTATGAACAAGATATTTACTACAAACATTTGTTAAGTTTCGACATCTATACGCCAAGGGATAGATACCCATTTTAGGCTCCTAGGCGCAGACGCAAGGGGCTTAGATTCGTCTTTCCTTTACTTCGACTGTATATCACTTTTCAAATGCGTTATAATATATTTATTCATAGCGTACTATATCCCACACTATGCTATAAATATACCACATTATATTATCTTCGAGTACCTTCTCACACATCCATAATATGCGCTATGCATATGCAAATATCTAACATGTGGTATACTGATAGGATTACCAGGCATGCAATACCCATATGATTAAAGACGATGTAATAGAAGTCAAAGGGGTAAAATTACAATTGTATAAATAGATTACGACCTCGTGTAGCTTCCATTCTCTTTTTCTTTAACTCCCTTCATCTTCCTTTATTTAATACAGCATAACTTTAAATTTCCTTATATACATTTTTAAATGGTTTAATTTATTTAGCTCTGCAAGTAGGTCATTCAACATTTGAAATCCTATGTTCCATACAAACATGCTACATTTTTAGTCTTATTTTAAATTAGTCGAATTCAAGTATGCTTTTAGATGCAAATGCACAAAGATTTATATACTCCTATTATTCGCTTGTTTTCATTAATTCCTTCTTACATTTGAATTATTATGCAGTACTCGTAGATTCGATAAATGGATAATTCTTCTTTGATAATAAATTCTAGTGTGATTAACTTTCCCAATCCAGTATTTTAAAAAATCTTTTTGTATCGTATAACTTCCTTCCCGCTATTTCATCTTCATGGTTTTTCTCACCGTTCATTTTTCTCGGTTTCCCTCTTAACCCACGCCTTGGAACCATTCTCATGCTCATCCTCTCGTAACTTTCCTATTCCTGGGAAACAAATTATGCCCGTTGCGTTTGGAAAAAATTGAAACCTTATTCAGCGTCTGAAAAAAAAAATTATTTTTGACATATATATTTTGAAATATTATTTGCCATTTTCACATACTTTAATTATGTTTTCCTCAATATAATTCCATATTTGCAATGTATATCCTTCTTAAACGGTAGAAAATAAGTATAAATTTTTCCCATAGATTTTTTTTTTCAATTCAAATAAAATCTATCACATTATGCGCATAATATTATATTTTACTATTTAGTATTTAATTAGCAGTATTTCTTTATTATATCCATATTGCAAAATATTCAAATATAATATAATTTGTTAACTACGGGTTGTGACGATTCTAGACAAAAAAAATTACGACATAAATTCGGCCTATATGCAGTGAAGCCATTTACATTTGTTCGTTATAATAAAAGAATAAAATCCGGTTATATTTGGGGGGCCCTGGCCCCTGATCTCAGACCCTAGAACCGCCACTGACTATGAAACAATTTCAGTCGAGTTATATGAATTTCTGTTTGCCACGCAAAAAAAACAAATAGTCGAGGAATAAATCGTATCCAGACTTTTCTACCAAAATGTGAAACTGGAAATGCCAGTCAGCAGAAAATGGCCTTATACCATGCCCGTATTCAGAGGGGAGATTTTGGGGGATCCGCCCCCCCCCAAACTAAATTTTTAATGGGACTTGGCTACGGCCTTGCATGCTTTGATTGTATCGATGCATGCTGTAAAAAATTTGAACCCCCCCAAATTAAATCCTGGCTACGGTCTTGCTTATGTAATAATACCAAGAAGCTATCGCAGTAAAAACATGCTCTTAATAATACAGGAGAAGAACTATAGACCTTATTATAGGGTCTTCAGCTAGTCCAATTAATTTAGACCAGCGTTTCCCAACGAGGGTTCCATGAACATTGTTAAGAGTTCCACAAGAAATAGGGAAATAACACATACGTCATAAAAGGGAAAACAGTTTTTTTTTCTGATTCGGTATTTTACTCGGGTGACTTCTGTGGCGGAAACGGGTGTGACTGTGACAAGAGTCTAACCAATGATAATTGAAAAGTTGCTTTTGGCTGTTCGGCTATGTTCGGTTAGAATCGTCAGACGTCGTCAATAGTTGTATGAATTTCTTTGTTACTTGCATTGCCAACTTAATTGTAAAAAAAAAAAATTTTAAATAATGGAAGGGGATTAACTCATTCTTTAACAATTTTCGTTAAACTGTACATTGGCATTGCAAGACTATGCATGCAACACGAATCTAACCGAGCATAGCCGAACAGCCAAAGATAGCATTTCGATTGTCGCGGACTAGAATCTAGTGTGACTATGTATTATGCATTAGTGATGCAAGAAGTGTAGGATCATGTGGTTAGTTAAACAGAGTGTTAATGCGAATTTTGTTATTTTACTACTTATTAGTATTTTATTCAGTTTGTTTATCATTTTTTAAATACTTCTATAGATTTCAACAGTTTGAATGTTGCGATACGTGAAGGCAAACAATTCAGATAATGCTGAAGAGACTAGTGATGAAGATTTGGAAACTCATACAAAATTTCAAAAGACTGATAAAGAAAGAGATGCAAAAGAGGTTCATTGTTACAATGAAAGTTATTTATCAATGGGCTTTACATCGACTGGTGATCCAGAATGTCCTCCTCCATTGTGTCTCGTTTGTGATAAAAAACTTTCGAATATAGCAATGGCTCCAACAAAATTGAACAGACATTTCACGATAAATCATACTGATATGAAAAATAAAACTGTTGATTATTTTAAAACTCTGTTAAAATCTGAAAGTAAACAGAACACAGCTTTTTTTAAACATTCACAGTTGAAAAGCCTCAGGAAGCAGGTTGTTTGGTAGCAGAACTTATTGTACAGAAAAAGAAATGTTACGCAGTCGGTGAGAATCTGATAATGCCCGTATGCAAAATTATAATGGGAAAATGTTGAAAGAAGATGCTGTAAGGACAATTAAAAATATTCCACTTTCGAACAATGCAGTAAGATGACGAATTAATGATGTGTTACATGATGTTGAAGAGGTTTTGTGTGATAAATTGAAAAATGGCAATTTCTCAATTCAAGTGGACGAGTCAACAGATTTTATTCTATCCCGCCTAGAGGAGCTGTCGAAAAAAATTGATTATTATTTTCCATCCGTGTCAACAGAACTATACGATTGGGTGAGTAATTTATTCTCTCGCACTTCCTTTCATCCTCAGAACCTAACTTTAAAAGAAGAACTTCGTTACAATTGGATAGTTCATTGAAAATAAGATTTGAAAAGAAGATATCACATGGTTTTGGACAAATTCTGGATTTCTATTGACAGTGAGTATCCAACAGTTCATAGGAAAGCTATTAATATATTGCTGCAGTTTTCAACATCGTGCATATGTGAAAAATCTTTTCTTGTTTAATAAGTATTAAGAGTAAGGATAGAAATTGTCTCCTTTCTGTGGAAGATGAAATCCGCGTATGTATATAGAAAATCAGACCCCGAATTCGACATTTATATTCCAAAAAACAGGCGCAGATTTCACATTAATATTTGTTATACTAAAGAAATTTATTATTTATCTATACCTAATTATATTTAGAATTATACCAATTGCATGTAATTGCATTTTCTTTTGTTTTGAAATAAACGACTGAAATGATAGTCATTTTTTATTTCAATCAATGGTCCTTAATAAAAATATTATGAAAAAGCATTGCCATATAGACGCTGGGATTCCCTAGAACTTGAACATTATCATAAGGGTTTCGTAAGAATAAAACGGTTGAGAAACGCTGCTTTAGACTATAGTTTGAATCAGCGGTTTATAAAGAGCCTAAAATATAAATTCATGGGCGATCCTAAAATATAAATTCATGGGCGATCCTAAAAATCAAAATCATAGCTGAAATAACGAGTAACAGCCCATGAAATGAACACTTGCATATGACGAGAAAGATGCAAATTTTAAATAGTAAACTACTTTTAAAGCGTTAGGCCGTGCAAAGAAAAAGAGAAAATTGATAATTTAAAGCAGTAAATGGAGACCACAGTGAAATGAAGCGAAATGAAGGGAGAGGGAAGGAAAATAAAAAGAAGGCAGCCAATTTAAAAGCTGCTCTCTCTCACTTCTTTCCTTTAAAAAGTCAGACAGCGAAGAAAGAAAAAAATTAGTTGAAAGAAGATATTTTAATGCATTTTCGTTTCTGTAACGAACCATTAAAGCGCTCAAAAAGGGCTACATTTTTTTATCGTTGAACAAAGAAGGAATGGGTATCAAAAATTCTGATGCTCAATTTAGGAGCTACTGAAGCAGGAATTCTCAAGAGCTGAGAACGAGATTTTAATAGAGAAAGCTTTGGATATTCCTACCTTTTTCGATAGCAAAGTAAAAGCAACGGAAATGAATCCGATCCATTCAATTACATCTGTCGAATGAGATCTTTCTTTTTCATCTAAAATGTTCAGCGATGGAGTTAAGAGTTTTGAATTGGATGCTCCGAAGTAATAGCTTTAGTTTCCAAAATACTCATAGCATATGTCAATTTATTTGAAATTTATGAAGGAAAAGGTTTTACGCCATTTAACCTCGTGAAATGGTGCTACATGATGGAAGGAAAAATGAGTGGTATTCAGCGTTCCAGCTACGGAAGACAAACATGAAGGATTAGGGATAAGGAATAAGGAATAAGACGATAAGGAATAAGGTATGGAAAGAGACGATAAGGAATAAGGTATGGACATAAACACAAATTACTACACCATATCAATATTTACGTAGAATTGCATAAAATTAATATCTAATTGCATATAAACTATACTTTAAACAACGAACTACAGTGAAAATCGGTTATAACGACCTTCAAGGGACCGTGCAAATTCGGTCGTTATAAACGATATATTTTTAAAATCATAATAGCCTGCAGTATAGTACACTCTAGAGTTTTATAAATTATTTTGATAGTAAAAAGTATAAACTTTTTGGTTTCAAAATTAAATAAAAATATACTTAATTATAATGAATTTAATTTCCGTTTATATTACACTGTTAAAAATGTCAGCATTAGTTTTTACCAAAACATACTGAAAATGCCGGAATTTCACCAAAATTTGGTACACTTGAAAATTCAAAAGTACCACTTATTGGTGAAAGTATGGTATTTTTTAAAAGATGGTTAAACACCGAACCACATTTTCGTTCCACCTCCTAGCCAATCACTTGAGGCGAGAGAAGTCACGTGTGGCAAACAGCTCTATCTGTTGCGATTCCTGACCGATATTCCCAAGTTTTTTACGTGCCAAGATCTCTCCAATCATTCAACAAGCTAAGATCATTCCAATTTATTAGTTTATTCTATGTATATCCTTTATTTTTGATGAATTACAATGATATATGTGATAATTTCTATGTCTATGACTTGTTGATGTTTTATCTCACTAATAGCTAACACGCTTATATTAGGCATAATACAAAACCTTTGCAATTTCACTTGGTTGCTATCGTTCTGTAATTAATAAAAATTATGTGTACTCTCTGTATATGAAATGGGGTAGATGTGGCTTCAATAGCAGCCGAGATAAGTAATGGGGGGCTCCGGAACTCTTCGATAAGCCCCTGATAGGTAGCATGTGAAAGACAGGTTTTTATATTGCTATACGCTATTCGGATACTTTGATCATATTTGGTTCAACCTACAACAATATGTTTGGTTCAAGCTGGAACCATATATTTGGTTCAATGTTGCCTTATTCGTTATTGAAAGTATATCCATATATTGGTTCAACATCCAGCCAAGTATTGGTAATATATCTGGTGCCAAAATGTGGTGAAAAGTAGTTCTTAATAATGGATGCAGCCGGTTATTAGCAGTGTTATTTTGGTTCAACCCTGAACTATTATTTTTAACAGTGTATGTTACAGCCACGTTAAGCACATAGTACTTCCTTAGTTTTTTAAATTGAAAAAATTGTAGAAAATACTACTAAAGTATATAATGTAGAAAACAAATGTAATGAATAGTATTTATTATATTATACTAATGACTTCTAACTAATAATAAGCCGGTTTAAGAATTTTGTAGGAACTACGTTGAAAAAACAGAATGAGGCCCTTAAGAATATGACCCTCGTGATATTCAATTAATAAATCACGTGGCTTTTTTTAACGGTTCGTTATCTTTAATATTTAGGTTTAGCAGTAATAAAAATTTCTCGGACATTTGTAAATAAACAAGATTAGAATAACGCTTAAATTTTGATAACTGTAAATTTTATTAACTAACCCACGTGGTTCTGCTTTATGACTGTCAAGTCGCGTCGTTATATCCGATACGAATTTCCCTACTTAGAATCTACGTAGACTACAAAATCGCCGTCGTTATAGCAGGTTTCGTCGTTATATACGATGTCGTTATAACCGATATATTTAGTATGGAGTAGAATAGCAAACCAAACTTCTTGTAAAAATTCCATCATTATATGCGGTTAGTCGTTCTAACCAGCGTCGTTATAAATGATTTTCACTATACATAGATTAACAAAATCCACTAAAAAGCACGTTCTTTTTGAGTAGGAAACTACCGGAGACATATCAATTAAAGAGCACAAAAGTGTAGATTTAAAAAAATCATAACTCATTTTACAATGAAGGTGCATGAGATTTTATTTTACGGTACGACAATTTACAATGCCAATTTCCATTTTCCAAGTCATAAATAATAAATATAATATCATAAAAAAAAATAAACAGCAAATAGGGAATCTTCAAATTCAAACATCGAGGACTAAATTTTTCTTCGATCATTGTGTCTGCCAAATGTGTATATATTGTAGAATTTTAAAGATATTTTATTATTGTATCGTATTATTTTATTTTAGTATTTGTAATAAAAAATGCTTTTTATTAAAATATCTTTTGATAACACACACAATTATTGGATGTTTTTCTATGTTTCAGTATAAAAACCTTGGTTTAGTGTTTGAAACCAGAGAGGCGAACATTTCTCATGAAAAACAATAATAATATATCTTAAAAACATCCTTGTCGTCCTAAAGTTTTCATCAATGATAATATTATAAAATAGGACATTAATTTTTCCTTTCCTAAATGAAGTTGAAAAAACATAATTTTCGAATTGTACTAAGCGATAAATTTTAAACATAGCTATAAATAGTTAAATTACTATCCAAGGAATAAAAAGAATATTCCTACTAGAATCTTGATGGACATGTTAAAAAAATGTTAAAAAATTTTAGATTACATATTTTAAGCACTAAAACAGTAGATAGTGGAGTTTTACTTCATGAGAAAATAAAACACGTATGCGAACAACATAATGCATGTGTGCAAAATTTTTGTACTTCAAAAAAAACTTCGTACTCTTTCCGGGAACTTGTTCAAATCTAAGTAATACGTTGTAAAAAAGAGAGGAGCTTCAACAAACTGATTTTAATGCTCGATTTGACTGGAGAAAATATAACATCACACGCAGGGCCGGACTGGCTATAGAAGTTACCGGGTAAATGTCCGGTGGGACGTCATGAAGCTTTGCTCTTGGGCCGTCGTATCAAGTTATTTTTTTTTCAACGAGTCCAAGCAAATTAGGAGGAATTGAGAAATAAAGCAAAATATATTCATTTGAATTCTAGATTTCCACTTTTTCCTCAAAATTTTCTACATACGCCCTTTTTGGAAAACTGGCAACAGCCGTTAACCAGATGAGCAACAAAAAAGGGCTGCCTTTACAAAGGATTTGTATCAATGGCCATTTGGAATGCCCGAAGTTTATATCGAGCTGGAGCCCTAGAAAATTTGAAGGGTGAACTAAAGAAATGTAAACTATATTTCGCAGCCCTACAAGGAATCAGATGGAGAGGTACAGCCATAAGTGATTCCGGAGATTACACAATTTTTTTGCAGTGGAGGGAGTACCAATATATTTGGCACCGGATTTATGGTTTCCAAAAAATAAAACAGGCCGTTCTTGGATTGGGGGCCATCAATGAAAGAATGTGCCGAAATCCAAATTCTTCTATATTACTTTGATATGTGTATACACACGGTCAAAGAAAGCAGAGGATGAAGCTAAAGAAAACTTCTATACAACACTTGGACAAGCCTACGATAAGATCCCAATGTACGATGTGAAAATCGTTCTAAAGGATATAAACGCAAAGCTAGAATAAAAAGATCAGTTTAGACCAGCACTGGGATGACGTAGTTTTCATGACTATAGCAAAAATAATGTGCTACGGTTCATTGATTTTACTTCATTGACATTGAAAACATAACTATAAGCAGTAGCTATTTTGATCCTAAAAACACACACAAAGCTACATGGTCCTCACCGAACGGTACCACTAAAAATGAAGTAAATAATTTACTAATAGAGCGGATGTCAGGACGTGTAGAGTAGCGGTTGAGTCCGACCACTTCATGGTCCAAATTATGCATAGACAGAGGACCGCAAACACCAGTAAGTCCTTCCCCAAAAAAAGAAAAATTATTTAATATACAAACACTTAAACACAACCTTTTAGTAAGACATAAATTCCAATAAGCTATTTCTGAAAATTTAGTTACTGGCAATAATATACCAGAGGAAGGAGAAATGGACGAAAAATGAATAATACTTCAGGTCATAATTAAGACTTCGGCGTCGGTGATCATCAAATACAAAAACTCTAAAAAAAGAACTAAATGGTTTGACGATGATTGCAAAAAAGTGCTAGAAGAAAGGAATAGGGTGAGAGAAATAATGCTTCAAGGGAAAACAAGATCAAGGTATAAAAATTTCTTAAACTGTTAAAAGGGGAAAAATACCTACTTAAAAAAATAATAGGAAGAGGAATAGGAAAAGAAAAGACTGCTTAAGTCAGAATAATTTCACCAAAGATAAGAGACAAGAAATATATTTATGAAAACTGATAAATTAAAGAGACGGTTCTAATCGAAAATTTCACTGTGTAATGATAAAGGAAACTTGATAGGAGAAGTTGATAAAATATTAAATAGTGGGCACAGAATATTTTGAAGAATTGTTTAACTTTAAGGAAGCGAGCGTTATTGATACAATAGCAATGCAAGAGACAAACCAAGACCAAGTAGAAATTAATATTGAAAGAGAAGAAGTAGATGAAATGATACAATCTTTAAAGAATAATGAGAGCCCTGGAGAAGATGGCATTCAGGCAGCATTAATCAAATACGGAGGAGTTGAACTGAGAGACAAAATGTCATTGCTGAAAAAGGTATGGGACAAAAAAGACATGCCGACAGAATGGAGCTCAGCAATCATTCATCCCATTCATAAGAAAAATTACAAAAGTAACTGTGCTAATTACAGAAGAATCTCATTAATTACTAAATGTTGTGTATGCGAGTTTTTCAAAATTGCTTTTAAAATGTCAGGAACTTTATGCAGAAGAAATTCTGGCTGATAACCAATGCGGATTCAGAAGAAACAGATCAACAACAGACCATATATTTTCACTAAATATTATCCATGAGAAACGCTACGAATTTAATATCAGCATACAACAGCTATTTATTGATTTTAAACCAGCCTATGACAGCGTCCAAAGAAATAAACTTTTCCAAGTTCTGAGAGAACTACTTATTCCCTAAAAATTATTAATTTAGTAAAGCTGAAGTTAAAGAATACCAAGGCTAAAGTAAGGATTCAAGGGCAGCTGTCATGTGAATTCGGAGTGGAGAAGGGTCTAAGACAAGATGGTGCCCTTTCAACGTTGTTTAATTTAACGCTTGTGAAGCCGCTATAAGAAAAACGAGCGTGTACTAAGGTGACACGATTTTTAATGGAACCTCGTAACATCCAGCTTTTGCAGATGACATAGTTTTAATAACTAGGGATGCATCTGTGTTAAAAGAAGCCCTACAAGATTTTGAAAATAGTGCTAAAGAGCTAGGATTAACAATCAATGCAGATAAAACTAAATATATGATTAATTCAAGGGATAAAGAAAGGTTTAAAAATGTGAATGGATTGGAAAAAATAATAATAGTCAGTATTTTTCAGAGAGTGCATCAATTTAAATATTTAGGAGCTATGATAACAGATGATTGCAAAACAAGTGCCGAGATTAAAGCAAGAATAACAGATGGTAGTAGGTGCAACTTCACATTTCAGAAAGTACTATGTTCGAAGAATATCTCACGAAAACTGAAACTTACTATTTATGAAACAATAATAAGACCTGTAGTTTTATACGCAGCAGAGACATGAACATTAACAGCTAAAGGTTATATAGATATTTCACATTTGAGAAGGTACTATGTTCGAAGAATGTCTCACGAAAACTAAAACTTACTATTTTACAGGTCTTATAAAACAATAATATGACCTGTAGTTTTATACGCAGAAGAGACATAGACATTAACAGCTAGTGCTGAAAATATGGGAGTGGAAAATACTACGGAAAATATTCGGGGCAGTTAATGAAAATGCCATATGGAGAATTAGGAAAAACAGGGAAATATACCATTTATATGTAGACTAAGTTGGTGATAGAAATAAGGAAAAGAAGGCTTAGGTGGCTCGGACATGTAGAAAGGATGGAATAATCTAGCATGGCTAAGAAAATCATGAAAGCCAATGCAGTAGGAAGAAGAAAAATGGGACGTCCAAGGGAAGTGCAGGGACTGCAGCGCCGCAGCAGTAGAAGAAGATCATCATCATCATCAAAGTGGACTACCGTAATTAAAAATGCCAGGGCTGTTTTCTCTACCCAGTCCACCCCTGAGTAAACGGATATTTCAAATACAAAAGACTTTAGAAATTTCGAGTTAAATAGAAATATATATGAATTTAACTAAAAAAAAATAACATGTTTACTGCCAAACGTTCCGTATGCGTTCATGGCATGTTGGCATTTTTTTTTTATCTGTCGAACTTTTCTTTCTAAACTCCCTTCGACATATTGTCAATAATATATTTTATAAAATATATTGTGAATATTATATATTGAATAAACATTCTTAAAAAATATTTTAATGCAATTCAAAGCATAACGTAAAACTACAAAATCATTTGTTTAAGAAATATATTTCTTCGCTTCAACATGCGTTGAAATGGATTTTTTATTCACAATATTTGGAAGAAAGGTTCAGGAAAAATAATTGTAAATGCAAGGATAATTAAATTGTGAAAAAAGGAAAATATATGAACCAGACAAAAGATGACCGCATATAATTTTACAGTGAAAAATCTTCCAAAAATGAAATGTATAAGGTCATGATATGAACAGAAAATCATTAAAAAACGAGCAAATACCTGCTTAGAAAAAATATTAATTATGAACGGTAAACATCGCTCAAGTGCTAATAAATGGGTCGACTTATTCTAAAAGAAGAGTGATACCGTTTTCATAATTCTCCTGTTTGGAACATTAAATCACAATATTAAAAGTACAGCAGTTATTGGCATATGATAACAGTATTTGGGCTTTATTGCGGCACCCCTCGTTTTCTATACGGCTAGAAAATCCAATAAATAAATTCCCCGGTACTCTAAATCTCAATATAAATAGAGTGTGTTTTTATCCTTCATGTATGACCTCAATCCAATTACTCTTCCGAAATGCGTTTGTTTTGCTCACTTTCATTTTTAATTAGCTCCCGGTATTCATCAATTTCCTTAGTCAAATTTAAAATTGCTTTTACCCCCAAATTATTCTTCGCTTTCGTTTGAAATGGAAAAGTAATTCGTTCTCAAAATTGACCCGAAATAAATTAAATTTCTTTGCATAATCAATAAAGG
>QLNU02014802.1:154825235-154844782 GCA_006491805.2 Dysdera silvatica | reverse complement strand
TTATACTTGGGTGTTTAAAATTATTATCTAAGCTATTGGGAAGTTAATTTATAATTGTGCTTCCATGGCGCAAAGTCAGCAAAGGTCATGCTGCGCCGAGACCTCCGGTTTTCTGAGGAATCAGCTTCTTAAGGAACCAACCCTCGAACTACTGTAAACAATTTGTCGGCCAACTTTCTTTTCGTTGGGAGTCGAACACAGGTTAACGGTACCCTAAACGAACATGTTACCACTGTACCACCGTGGTGATTTTAAAGCATCAGTATTCTTCACAATTTCATAAAGACGAAAAAGCTTCCACACTAAGTCCTAGTTTGCTAAAGTGCAATCATACTCAAAACTAGTGTATGTTCACAAAAAGAAGTCCGGTGAAAAAGCAGGAAACAACAGGTGTCGTTTTGTTGGAAGTAAATGTCTTTTAACATTAAAGCTTTAAATGACAAAATGAATTAGAGACTTCTTACTTAGTTTCATCTTGAAACTTTATTGGACTACAAGCTTTTAAATGATAAAAAAAAAAACATTAACGTGTTTGTCTTGCTCTTTACGCAAGAACCATCCCAACAAGAAGTGAACAAACTGCAATCAAAAAAAATATGGGACCTGATACAGGGCCGCAGAAAAAATAACTACGTCATACTGTGACGTAAATATGCAAATTGTTATTGACGCAAATACACAAATTATTACAGTATTCTCTAACACAGGCCACAAACCCGTTTTTTTACCGGACTTACTTTTGTGAACAGACAGATATTGATAAAATATAATATGAATTATATTATTATTTATATATCGATTAAAGATTTTGATAAAATTAATAATTATTAAAATAAAAAACAAAAGTTAAATATTTGTATATTGATTAAATCGTTGTTTTTTAAAACGCCATAATTAAATTGTATCCTCCTAGTCCCTGTCAGTAAAAAAAAGGAAATGGACACATTTTTTTCATTTTTGCATGTGTGTTTCATTTATTTTTTGTGTTTTTTATTTTTTATTTTATTGCTATTATTCGTTTTTCTTTGACAGTTCTTCTCTCTTAGATAGGTTTGTTACGATAAAATTTACCATTTAATTTGTTATCTAACTTACAAATCACTCGAGATCCTAAATAAAGCATGTGACATTAATTTTTGCAACAATTCTTCTGTTATCTCTTGGTTGAGTTGTTAGATTTTTTTAAATAAGAACATCGATGGTCGTTCTGAACCAAACAAAGGTATGGATCGATGTGATAAGGAGGATGTGATCGAGGTTCGGGTAATAAACGTAATCCCAAAATTATGTCACTAAATACGCAATAAATAATTTAAACTTTGGAAAAGGTTTCTAAAAGTAGATTTCTAGTCTAAAAGTAAAATTCTAATAAAATTCTGAATACTGAAAAGTTAAGATCATATGCCGGATACAGTATTGTTTACCTAGAAACAAACGCCAGTATCAAAAAGGCATCCGATTTAAAATGATTTTAGAATTTGTTAGAAATAAGCTGTTTGTTTGTTTGGCTTTTTTATGGCGCAAGAGCATCTGGGCTATACTGCGCCATAGAAATAAGCTAGAATAGCGATTATTCGTTTCTTAGGCTGGGTGGCGCAGTGTGGTAACGCGTTCTCCTATTGCGCGGCTAATCCGGGTTCGACTCCCAGCAGTGCAAAAAGAACGCTTACTCAGAGATCTCATAAAAGATCGCACTGCTCACTGTAGTCCGGGGTTTGGTTCCCCAGGCCTTAAGAGGTTCGGATTCCTCGGAAAACTGTAGGTCCCGGCGCAGCATGACCACTGTAGTCTTTGAGCCCAAAAAACAAACAAACAATCTTATTCGTTTTTCACTTTTTTTACATTGGATTTAGTTTACTATATGACTTTTGTTCTTCGATCTCATTGGATACATTCAATTATTATCAGACTGGACAAAATTCTGCCACGCCACAACTATATTTAATCAGGGCCGTTTCTACCATTAGGGTAGAGTAGGAGACCGCCTAGGGCGGAAAAATGGCGTAAAAAATTAATTTTAAATCAAACAAAGAAAAAATTGAGCAAATGAGGAGAAAAAATGAAAAAGAAGAAAAATTAAAACATATAATTGTTTTCAAAAGCATACGGGACAATTACTTAAAAAGTCTTTATTTTGACGAATGTAAAATTTCTTGATGTGTTTAATTATTTAATTTTGCACACAAGTTCTTCTATATCTAATACATTTAAGCCTTCTAGCTCTGATAATACAACGTTGTGTTTTGAAATATTACTCCATTAATGTCTCAGTTTTCAAAAATATAAAATGTTGAAATTAAACAATAACATGTAGCAATTGTTTTATTATTCACAGTACCCTAACGTTACAAAATAACTAATGTAAGTCTAAAATATAAATATAATTAACGGGTTTAATGATTAAAAGTATAAAAGAAGATTTACGTTGTTGAACCGCTGGATGTTGGTTGGGGCAGAGAGGGAGATCTAGTCGAAAGAGTAATGGTAGTGAAAGGGCGGCGGGGGCGGCATTTTTCAATTCTTGCCTAGGGCGGCAAAACACCTAGAAACCGCTCTGTATTTAATGTTGGGAGTATTTACTTATTGTCGAGTATTATTTCCAGTATTATGATACGACATATGGCGTGGGCATATTAATGCAGGGGCTAAGAAATAGTGGTAAATAACATTAGTATTCAGTAGAAAATTGTATTTGCCCAAAATATTCTTACGCTCTCTCTCTCTCTCTCTCTCTCTCTCTATATATATATATATATATATATATATATATATATATGAAAAATGGTGGATGATGTAAGTATAAATGAAAATGTAGAAAATCAAGCAAATAGATTGGTGAGAAATGAAAACAAATAAAAAACAATAGTAAACAATAAAATAAAAATACAAACAAGTTTATCAATGAAGAGCGCGCATGAAGCAGCAGCAATCTTCACTCTCGTCACTAGCCCGTTATTATTAATCGTAAAATTGTCTATTCATTTATACTTTCACTACACAGGAATGTATATTTTGTAATTGTGGTATGATGTACATACATTTACACCTATTAATAACCTTCATTTACTCGCTTGATTTTCTACATTTTGATTTATATTTATGTTTACATTATCTACTATTTCCTATTTATATATATATGAAATAAACGAAAATGCAGTGTTACGTCCGTAAGGGAACACCTGCGAATAAAGGACACCTCATTGAGCTGGAAATCCCTCTGGTCCCAATATACATATACAGGCCTGCACAAAAGTTTAGACACAGAGGCAAATTATAAATAAAAGCGAGAATTTGCATTGAACTTCGCCGATATTGTATCTAAATAATCCTAGAACCAATAATAAATTGTGCAACTTAAAAGATTACCAAAAGTACTGAAACAAAATATCCCAACACCGTAATATTGGAATCTGCATGCCACAAATGTTTAGGCACATATGTCAGATTTATGCAAATTAACGGCGCGAAGTTCCCAAGTGATCGAAGGGGCGTTTCCCAGAGTTGTTATATAAGGCCTGAAATAATTTAGAATGCTTAGAACGATGCCGAAGTCAAAGCAATTTACGAATGACGAGATTTTGAAGATTTGGAGGCTGAAAACTAAAGGTAAATCTGTTACTCAAATTTCTGTTGCATTGAACCGTTCAAAGCGAGGCATTTATCGAGTGTTATCCCGGGGTGATCAGTATCAACCAAAATCACGATCTGGGAGGCCTCGAGTGACCAGCATTCGGGATGATAGACAAATACGAAGATTGGCTTCAAATGAAAGCCTGTCTGCAAATCAAATAAAAAACACGTTAGCAATGCGAGTGTCAAGAGAAACCATACGTAGAAGGATTGTAGAATGCAGGCATTTGAGATATGCAAAAATGCGCCGCAAGCCCTGCTTGCAATTACATCATAAACAAGCACGACTACAATGGGCAAGGCAGCACATATCATACAGTGACGAATGGCTGCAGGTGTTATTTAGTGATGAAAAAAAGTGGAACTTAGATGGTCCCGATGGCCTTTCGCACTACTGGCACGATCTTCGAAAACGCCCCTTAAGTCGGTTCAGCAGACGTCAAGGAGGAGGTTCAGTCATGGTTTGGGGAGCCTTTAGCTTCAATGGACAGACTTCTTTGGCGTTTTTGAATGGAAAACAAGATTCCAAGGCATACCAGGCAACTCTTGAAAGTCACCTATTACCTTTTGGCGAACTTTTATGTGGACGAAACTGGGTTTTCCAACAAGATAATGCGTCCATCCACACATCCAGGTCAACAAAAGAATGGATGAGCGCTAAAAATATTACAGTTCTCGATTGGCCTGCTCTTAGTCCTGACTGTAATCCCATCGAAAATGTATGGGGCATACTAACGAATGTTGTGTATGCCAATGGAAAGCAATATCCGTCCGTTTTAGAACTTAAAAAGGCTATAGAAGAAGCGTGGTTTAATTTTGAACCAGAAACCTTTCAAAATCTTGTGCTTTCAATGAACGACCGCGTATTTAATCTAATACGAAGTAATGGTGGCTACATTGATTATTAAAATTGTTCATTTCCTTATGCAAGTGCTAAAATTTATGTTTGTGCCTAAACTTTTGTGCCACATATTTTACTTATTTTAAGTTATATATTGCAGCAAGTTCGCTACTGATGTGATTTCTGTTCTCAAATTTTTAATTTGCATATTACATGTGTTCATACTTCGTAATATTAAAGTTCCTACTTCTTCAGTTTTAATAGTATTTTGTTATACTCAAATTTGTGTTGTGTCTAAACTTTTGTGCAGGCCTGTAGAATATATATCAGAGCATGAACCTCCGAAGAAGGGACACCTGTATTTAAAGGACAAAATATCCGGTCTCGTGGGAGTCCCTTATTGGGAGATGCCACATATATGTAAACGCCTTCCCCTATGTAAATGATTTCGATCCACTATCGGGAAACAAGCGACCTGGGCAATCCGTTAATTACAGACTTAGTTATGGATTCATTATGGAGAATAGTTATGGAGTCACGTCCGATGTTATATAGAATAAAATGAGATGAGTGTCTTCTATACGTAACGCAAATACTGAACTCTTATGTGCGTGATACACATGCGTCTACCTTAATGTGAAATGAGTGTGTAATGATGTGTGTAAAATGAGGGGCAATACAGTTAAGAACATTGATTTTCTTTTTTCTAGTTACGCTAATCGTTTGTTTGTGTGTGACTTTTACGGTGAGAGGATGCTGCATCGGGACCTATGGCTTTCCGAAGAATCTGGACCTATTATGGCCCAGGGAATCAACCCCGGACAACGAGAAGTAATTAGTCGGTAATTTTTTTTTTTTTTGCTTAGTTGGTAGTCGAACCCAGGACAATCACATGCTAGGCAAACGCGTTACCACTGCCGCACGGCTGGGCCGGTTAGTGCAATGCATTTTGGCCCAGAGAAAGCATGTTGCCCACTAGAATTTAAATTCGTAAATTAACTATTTATTAGTTAAACTAGTTATAATTTGTATCATTGTTCAATTCCTTGTCATGGATTTGCATATGGTAAGCCAATCTTATTAACCGTTACCATGAGGATGTGATCGAGGTTCGGGTAATAAACGTAATCCCAAAATTATGTCACTAAATACGCAATAAATAATTTAAACTTTGGAAAAGGTTTCTAAAAGTAGATTTCTAGTCTAAAAGTAAAATTCTAATAAAATTCTGAATACTGAAAAGTTAAGATCATATGCCGGATACAGTATTGTTTACCTAGAAACAAACGCCAGTATCAAAAAGGCATCCGATTTAAAATGATTTTAGAATTTGTTAGAAATAAGCTGTTTGTTTGTTTGGCTTTTTTATGGCGCAAGAGCATCTGGGCTATACTGCGCCAAAGAAATAAGCTAGAATAGCGATTAAAACAAGGGTGGAGGATGTGGTAAATTAAGAAATTATGAGTGTAACAAATGGGTATTGCTAGATTGGTAAGCTGATTTACGCGCAAGGGCACCCCAAATAATTCTGCGTCATTCAAAATGAAGTTGTATATAAAGTTTTTGATATCGCTAGACAGAGAGATGGTGTTTATACATGTCGGGTTAAGAGAGTTATGATCTCATTATTAGGTTCATAATTTTATCCATTATAAAACAAAAGCATAGCTGAAAATTATACGGGCATTATACATATTTCCTTAGAAAGAGAATTGAGGTTTGTGGATAAGTGGATAAATGATACTGTATTCAATTCACGTGAAAAATCCTGTCTCCAGCAATGGTAAAAGAGCCATATATCTTTTATGGTCAGTGGAGATAAAGTTCTTGGGCCTTTTTGCTAGATGTACATTGAAGTGTTATAGAGTTTCTATGGCTGCATTTGGCTCAGCCAAATGTCAGCAGCATCGATAAAGCTGCCTTTATAGCAGCGATAACGCCCTGGTGTAGGATATCATTGATACTAGTAACCATACCATAAAATGGTCTATTGCTGTACGTTGAGTGGCAAAAGCCACAAATTGGTGTAATGGCAGAAGATCAAGATGCGGCTTCATGCTCCCCACAGAAACTTTTAAATCGGTTCTGCTCGTCTTAGTAACGAGATCTGTAATGGCGTCTTGCATTCAAAAGGATTAGCGGAAATTTTTTGGATATTTAATCATGGTAGTCTAAATGCTTGCAGGAGTTGCTTTATATTTGTTTATATGGTCAAATTATTTAGATATATGTATGCGAGTGGAGGCGCCAATTTGAAAGAAATATTGAAGTAAGCTTGTAAGTTCCATTCCTGCTTACTCCCTAAAGTTTGTTTCTCAGCTTCAAGTGGGTTTTTTTTTGGTTTTTTTTTTGCCTCACCCAGATAACCTTATTAAAAAAAGCCCAAGGACTTTAATGCGCGACAAATAAAGGATTATATTTATTTAAATTAATTTTACCATTAATTTTTTCGTAATTTTTACAGCACTGCAAGTCTATGATGTTGGTGTAATAGACTATAGACCTGTTTCTTTCTAATTAAAATTCAATTACATTCTATGCAGCGACAGAAAGGACAATTTTTCATCAATTTTGGGAGAACTCGGCTCCCACAATTATTCTTGGGAACTGAAGAGAACTAGGCCCCTCAGAATGAATACGTCTATTCGTAAGTTTCATTGCTTATGTTGTCACTTTTAACTGGCGCATCAAAATGTAGATTTGCGGGAAAATTAATTAACATAGTTAATTTAATGTCACTTTTTTTTTGACTCAAACTTGAGCTGTTTTGACTTGTAACAGCAAAAAAAAAATGGAAGTAAATTTGACAACACAAATATCAAAATGAAGGCCACGTTAGTTACATATCCTTGTTTCAATAAGCAGTAGGTTAAAACGGAAACCTGAAAGGCTGTAGATCGAGGTCTGGGTAAGTCTTTTCTAACTTACGGTTATTATGAAGAAAACAACTCCAGTCTGTACCAGAACGTGTTGACATTTAAACTTAATTTTCTGTCATATCCTATATTAATTTTCCCCCAAGTCCATTGAAAAAGGCTTTAATGATGTATTTTGTTTATCATTCTGCTCTCTTTTTTTTTTAGTTTTGCATTCATCACTTTTTTTTATGTCACTTCCACATTCAGCATTTACCAATCTACTATTTGAAGGAAGACAAATCGAGTTCCTACAAACACAATTCTGAAAAGTATTGTGCATATGTCCATTACACTGGACAGCGTTTGAAAGTGCATTCGTGTTGCGTTAATCGTAGAGCATACTTTATGCTGTTAAAGAACATGAAATAATTATAATTGTATTTATGAAGGAAAAAAATAATTCGAGAGCTAAGGGTGTCTTTACTAGGCACTCTATCTGAGAGAGCAAGGTATAGAAATGTAGTGAATGTCTTTGCTGACCCGAAGATTGGAAATAATGAAAAGAATAACAAATTGGTTGATTGGCTGTATTTTTCTGGCGCAAGGGAAGCAATGGTAACTCTGCGCTAAACGATGTGAAGAAAAAGACAGAAGAAACCATTGTAAACGTACGATACTGAACAAATACTGGAAATTAAATCTATAGAAAAAACATTTAGATTCAACACACCAAAAGTGCATTTTTCCCATTCAAAGTTTTAAAAAAAAAAAGGGATTTTTCACTGTTCCAGATTAAATGAGAGATATATCCCCATTTCCTGAACAGAATATTTTATTTCCGACGACTTGTCTAAGTTCCCGTCTAAACTGAATCGCCAAAATGAAAAGGGGAAAAATAGAAAATACGGGAAACCATTTTAAGCGAAATCGAATCCCTAATGAGTTTTCCCTTCCGGCGTAAAGAAAATGTAATCACAGATGAAACGCCAGCCAAAAACTCTTAGGAACAGAATTTGGACGGTTAGATCTTATTGGTGGGATTCTTCTTTTCCTTCTCCTCTTCCTCCTCCAATAAGACCAATTATGGAAATGTAGAATTTCATTTTCCTTCCAGACATAGATAAGGCATCAACTGAAAACGCAGCAGTCCCTAGACGCCTAACCTTAACGAAGATTGTTAAGTTACGAAAGTATCCGATGATGAATGGGGCAAGATGATGACAATTTTTAAGACTTCATTCTCCGCTTTCTTGATAATCTTTTTATTTGTTTTGACTCGTCTTTTATTGAGTTCCTACGCATTTGATTTTAAACACATGTTTTTGATAATTTGTGTGATTGCCCATTTCCGCGTACCGTCACAACCACTCGACTGAAAATGTAACGCTTCATCGATTCGCTTATGATTTTATTTAAAAAATTATTGAAAGCGAACAATTTTCATGGTAATTTAGAAATCATAAAAATGGAAAGTGATAAGCTAAAGGTATCTTAGTTACATTTTATTATATATCATTAATTAATCATTGGCTGGAAAAATAAAGCTACCAATTAATTGGTGATTTGAAATCATTCAACCAAATTGGGCCAGAAGCGAATTAAAGGTATCATTTTATTTTTACGACTTTTAAAAACACAAAACCTAATACACACAAAACTCATGCAGTTGCATTCAATATTAATTCCTAATTCGTTTAGAATTGTTTCTATAGAAATAGTTTTAACTTTTCTCATGATAAGTACTCGAAAATATTTCGCGTATTTGCTCTGAAATTTCTCTGTGAAGAAGGCAGTCCTATTTCTACCAAAACAATTATAAATCACTACGCCAATAAACGTTGATTGATTGACATTGTTGTTTGAATTAAATAAATAAATTAGCAATTCCTGTATATTTCGTTCACTTTTCATTTATCTTCGTTCTACTCATATTTAATGTTAGCCAAACAAAGTTTTGTAAATTAACATAGATAATCAGAGAATTTCGACATAACGCTATGGAGGATGCAGCAAAGGGCATAAATGTTTTAAAGCACAATTTTGGATATTACAATGCATTTTGATCAATTTCAAACAAGTGCAGAAGCTTTCCTTCGAAAATAATTTTTGGTCGAAAATGGGGCTCATCTTTTGAGAAGGTTTGAATTTTATATTCTCAGCCAAATCTACGCCATTTTTAACCTGTTAACTGGGTATGACGACATTTTTCGTCATGCCCGGAAGACTACCAAAATGCAAATGACGACATTTTTCGTCATTGAAATTACACGTCACTGCTAATTAAATATCACTGAAATTAAATATAATGAATATAGTTAATATCACTTAAATTAATTAAATATCACTGCGAAAAAAAAGTCCCCAGTGTGAAACGAGTTTCACAAAATTTTATTCCCCGGTTAACAGGTTAATATTGTTTATGATAGTGGTTACGATACGTATATCACAGAAAGTTTTCGTTCAATTAATTTTCTTCATATCGGTCGTTGAAAAATACGACAAAGGAAAAAGCTTTTGAATCCAGAATAAGTATGTATTTACCTCAACAAAAAAAAACCACTGTAAAGTGACAGGAGGAGATCCTACAACGACGGTTACTTTGTCATTGATGCAAACTTGAAACATACAACGTCTCAGAAACCAGCTGCTCCACTTCGTCAAATGAAAGCGGAATGATAAGGCATTGAAAATGTTAAATTTATGTATCCACGTGTTATAATTCCTCATCTTGGAAAATCACATATTAGAACATTCCAGCAGAGGAACCTTCCACCTTGTTGGATGGCACCAGATGGTTGACAACCTACAATACTAAAACATTTCAAAACGTCTGCCAAAACCTTACAGCAGGAGTCTTCAACCCGCGGCCTTCTGGCTCATGAAAAAATACAAATTGTTTCACAAAAAGAATACACTCCTTACTCCCTGTGAGTCTTAAGTCTATGTATTGTATTTTATTCTGTTCACGTTTAGAAATAAATATCTTAAAACGCTAGAGAACTAAACACACGGTCTTCCCACATTCGCCCTGGGTTGACGCAGTGTGGTAACGTGTTCGCCTAGTGCGCCGTTAACTCGGGTTCGACTCCCAACAATGCAAAGAACGCTTACTCAGAGATCTCATAAAAATCGCACTGCCCATTGTAGTCCAGGGGTTTGATTCCCTATGCCTTAAGAGGTTCGAATTTCTCGGGAATTTGTAGGTCCAAAGGTTCGAATTCCCCTCGGAAAACAGTAGGTACCGGCGCAACATGATTATTGTAGTCTATGACTCTGAGTCATGACTTAAGTCATGACTCTGAGCCGTAAAACCACCAAACAAACAACAGTTTTCCCTATCGTATTTTACTTTAATTTCTTGTGTATGTAGACATTAAAGGTAGTTTTATTGATTTGCAGTGTAACAGTGATTTTAAAATAAAATTCAACTTAGGACTCATTGAATTCTATTCTAAATATATCGATAAGAATATCTTCCCAACCATGTGCTCTGTAAGCGATATCAATATTCGGAAGCACTTACGTCTGCGAACAGTTCTTTTCAAGGACGAAGTTAGTAAAATCAAAATTTAGGACCAGAATAACCGATGTCCACCTTAAAACGCTTTTAATGTTGCAACGTCAAAAATAAAACCTGACAGGCTTGTTAAAAATAAACAGTGCTAAAAATCTCACTAAAAGGTTTGATTTCGCTTTATATATTAATAATTAAATATATTATAATTTATTTATTTTTTGCTTCCATGCATATTTTACGTTGTAATCAATATATATATATATTTATTCAATTCCAGCGGCGGATCTAGAAAATATTTCAGGGGGAAAACCAATATCGGGATCTTGTAATCAATATATATATATATTTATTCAATTCCAGCGGCGGATCTAGAAAATATTTCAGGGGGAAAACCAATATCGGGATCTAAAGAAAACGGTAACAAAAGCGAATCCAGGGGGGGGATAACCCCCTACGCCCCCCAGATCCGCCTTTGTTCAATTCTAATATTGCCAGTACAGTAGTGCGGCCCGTGATCCAACAAGAATAAGCAAAATTAGCCCAGGGACTGAAAAAGTTTGAAGACACCCGCTTTACAGGATATTCGACAAAACTTGTTGAAAGTGGTCATCTGGTGTCATCCGATGGGCGGGTTTCCACTTGCAGGGAATTCCCTGCATAGAGCTTCCCAGATAGGTGGTTCCAACACGCGTGTATATGAACTTAGGACTCTCACCACTGGCTCTTCAATCATCCTTTACTTGACGAAAGGAGAAATGGGAGAAATGAACTCCCGAAACCTCGTGTTGTTAAACCTCTTATACCAATGTCGAAATAATAGTAGTTATGTTTATCATACAATCTTTTTTTTTCTAAGGCATTGAGTGTTTATGTGTATATCTTCTGCTCTTCCGCCGATACATAATCTACTTTTCCGTCGGTTGATTACCGTTGACAGATCTTTCTAAATTGCATGACATAGAATTCAAATATCATGGAAATGGAAAGATTTCATTCCAACTAATCTAATCTAATTTAAATTGTATCCACACCCTTCTATTCATTATGGAAAAAGAATAGAAATGAATGATCAGCTATATTATCTATCTTCTGCTGAGAATGGGATTAAGAGAGAGAGAGAGAGGAGAAGAAATGAAAGAACATTACGGATGGCCCTGACAAAAAGATTAGTATAGGCCAAGGTCAAGCTTTCGTGGTCAGGGGCTGTTTTATGCCAGATCAGTTCCCTAATACTGCAATAATGAGTTTGTCTTCCATTTCGGATTGCCATGCCTACGTGGCATGTCATGGCCAAAGGGATTCCCTTTCTTCTTTGCATCAAGTTCTGCTCCAGCAAACACCACCATGACAGATCAAGGGAACCCTATCATTTGCTTTTCTTTTTCCCCTAACTCTCTCTTCCTTTCTCCCGAATGAATAACTATCCGACAAAGATTATAAGAGCTCGCGTGATTTCATCGAAATCTTTTCTTGGATGTGATAGTATAGAGTCTTAATCTGTAAAGGCAATAATATAATATAGGTATAGATTGAAGGTGACATTTATTTAGAGAGGGTGATTATACTTTATGTATATAAAATTACTTCTCTTTTTCTGGACCTTAACACGTGTAGTTCTCTAGCAAATTTTACTGTAGATATTTAATTGTTAGTAATACAACGTATTTGATTCTTAGCAACCTTGCGACTTCGCATATCTTAGTAGAATATCTTTTAAATTAAATTTTTTGTAACCCCATAATTAATTTCAAAACTTTGTAGAGTTGCTCTGTTGGTTCTCTAAATGACATGAATCGAAAGCGTTTGAAACGCAATATAGCAAAATAAATTGAACTCCAGCTTATGGTAATGTTTGATTAAATTTACGCTACTCTAACATCGATATCAGCTCATGTGTAAAGGCATATAAGGAAGGAACTTTAAGTTGTATGCGAAACTCAACTGCGCATTTTTATCGGGCCACAAATTCAAATGAGACGCGCGCAAAAGCTTCTGTTTATCTGCTTTGATGTTACAATCCCTGAAGTACCTGGGCCTTCTTGTGAATCGTCGCCCATTCTCCTCTGTCTAAGGCCTTTTCTTGCCATTGTCTTACTCCCATTCTTCGCAGATATTCTTCCGATACATCGTCACCTTTTCCTAGGACGTTTCACTTTTCTTCCTACTGGACTGGTTCTCATAATCTTCTTAGCTATCCTAGAATCACGCATTCTTTCTACATGTTCAAGCCATATAAGTCTTCTTTTCCATATTTCTGCTACCAGCTCAGGGTCTCCATATTTAATAAAACATTTCCCTGTTTTCCCTAATTCTCCATACTTCGTCTTTATCAACTGCTCCGAATATTTCCGAAGTACTTCCTCTTACATATTCACAGCAATTCTTTGTCTCTAGCTTATTATGTTCCTGTTTATGTTCCATATTAAACTGCAGCTCTCATTGTTGTTTTATAAATGGTAAGATTTTGTTTCTGTGAGACATTTTTGAAACTTAATGCTTTCTCAATTTATCTACACAGAGTATAAAAAATTAACGTTTCTAATGAAGCCATCACAAATAGACAAATTCAAGCTGTATCAATAACGATGATGCTAGTGTAACTTATGTTGAAAGCGTGGAATGGTATCTTGAGTTGTTATGAAAGGGATGCAGGAAAAAATAGGTTGAAAAATATTGTTTTAAATGATTGAGAGATCACTGAGAAAACAACAGACCCTTGTCAGATGCAAACTACAAAACTAAATCTTATGCAAATTATAGATATGCAGTCAAAGCGTATAACTGACAAAATGTATGAATATTATTCAAAAGATTTTGAAGAAGTAAGAAAGCGGAATAATTAGGAATAGGCTCTCGAAAGACGCATGTGTAGATAAAAGGATTTGAAAAATTTCTAAAATGGAATTTTTAAATACAATAGAGCGAAAGAAATGAATATAATCTTTTGACGATACGGAGTGAAGTGTTGAATATTAAAATATCGCAACTAGCAGATGCTTTGGTAAAACCAAACACGTAAGAAATGCACGGGATCAGAATGATCAAACTACAGGTATGTAGGAAAGCCTAATTGGACAAAAACTGATAATTGATTAGTAAAAGCTAGCAGTAAACAAAGCAACACGATGGAGATGCACCAAGTATGTAATATTCAGCATACAATGACCTCAGTCTGGACTGAAAACAGCGTTCGTTGGATTACCTTTCCATTATTTTGGTCACTTAGCTACTGAGCAAGTAGAGTGAGTACAGTTGAATACACTGAGTATAGCTACTGAGTGCTTAGACTGAGTACAGTTGAATACACTGAGTATAGCTACTGAATACTTAGACTGAGTACAGTTGAATACACTAAGTATAACTACTAAATACTTAGACTGAGTATAGAGAAGTATGAAGACTGAGTATAATTCAGTTCTTAGGCTGAGTATATCCGAGTTTTAGGCTGCGTATAGCTGAGTTCTTAGGCTGACTATAGCCGAATACTTACTCGTAGACTTAGTATTGCTGAGTTCGCTGAGTACAGCTACTGGGTACTTAGATTGAGTATAGCTAAATGCATTGAATACAGCTACTGAATACTTAAATGTTTGATTGTTTGAATTTTTATGGCACAAGAACCTCAAATGGTCTATGCCAAAGAAGATAAATCTGCACCCATAGTAATCCCAAGATACGCTTATTGTATACAGGTAAAACTTAGTACTTAGACTGAATACAGCTAAATACACTCAGTACTTATACCAATTATAGCGGGGTATACTAATTTCACCGGGTGTACTTAGTAACTATTCCCCGTGTATTTAGTACTTAGACTGCATACAGCTAAATACACTGAGTATTTATACCAATTATGGCGGGGTATACTAATTTCACCGAGTTTATTTAGTAACTATTCCCTATGTATGAGTCCCTTTTTTTCATATATGAGTTCACAATAGGTAGGCCTCTTTAAGAAAATCGTATAAATTAATGAAAAATTAATCATTACGATCCGACGATCCATGAGGGGATCTCGAAGTATAACTACATTGTTTTATCATCAGTCTGAGTATGTGGTTAAATTATTTTCTTCCCTGCTTTTATAATTCAAACAATAGATTTTAACTTAATCTGCATCTTTGGAGTGCAAACATTTAATCCGAATTACTGATTCCTCCACAAACTCTATATTTATCAGTAAAAAACTGTATGAACTCATTTAATATTGACACCCACATTTGTTTAATAACATTAATTCTATACTTTTACCTTTTATCACACGTGTTAATTTTGTGTGGTTGCGAATTTATCGGCTAGCTCTTTCCAATTCGCCGTATTCTTATATCCAAGTTTTAATGTTAAAAAATGCCGATTGAATGAGGTCTTCAATCTTATCGGAAGGTCTGAAAAATTGTAAGATCTGAAATGAGCATCAATCTCTTGAATAGAGAGTAGAAACTTTAAAATAGAATAGCAGAAATCTTAGTCCGGAATCTCAAAGCTAAATTGTAGTACGCTATCGGGGTCTCTTCAACAGAAATGTCGTTGTCCTCACAGCAGGGAATTTGATTCCGAAATCGCTTTGACTTTCCCTTTTCGTTTCAATTGGAAATTTTGTTCCTTCACCACCTTCACTCTTATTGAAACGTTTTGAACTGAATTTTGTTTCATTTCGTCCCATCTCTCTTAGCATAAGAGATTTCAGAAACTGGAGACGAGGGAAGACTGAAAATATGACAGCGCGTGGAACAAAATAAAATAGTACCAAATACGATTCTTGAGATCACGAAATATCTTGTTTCTATTTTAGAAAACGCGGAAGATGTACTTTCAAACAGCAATTTTGCTCTAAGGTGAATAACTTCTAAATTGTTACAAGTCCAAATTCACTTACCTAACACTATTCGGATTCGTATTCCGTACAGATAAGATCTATTCAGAGTTCTATAAAGAGATTATTTAGATATTTATCAGATTTCAGAACATATCACGTTTAGTAATCTTAATAAGGCGAATTTAAATTCTGAATATTTCAATCTTAGCCTTTATTGGTAGCGAAATCGCTCTAAGTCTTTTAGTACCTATTTAGGTATCGAGAAAACTTTTCGCAAGATCTGATCGGACGCAATATTATGCACTGACATGCATTTATGTGTATATATGAGGATGTAAAACAATTTTGTATATTGTGCATAATTATGTAATGATGTGAATTTTTATATGATGTAGTTGTATTTGTTTATTGCATACATGCGCATATTGTATGCTTGTATTGCATTTATACGCATATAATGTGTGCATGTTTTATTGCATGTATGCACATATTGTATGTATGCTTTTATTTCATATATGCTCATATTTTATGTATGTTTGTATTGTACGTATACGCATATGGTACGTATGCTTGTATTGCATGTATGCGCGTATTTAATGTATGCTTGTATTGCATGTATGCGCGTATTTAATGTATGCTTGTATTGCATGTATGCGCGTATTTAATACATGCGCGTATTGCATGTATGCGCGTATTGCATGTAAATTATATGCCCATAAGTATCCGGACACTTTGGATTTGGTAATTGTTTCCGAATTTCAAAAAAACTACTAAGCCAATTGTTCTCTAACTTTGGAGATATATAAAACATGCTTCAATACATGCTTTCTAATAAAGTTTTAGTGACTTGTGCATTTAGGAACCACCCACATATTGACAAAATGAAAAATATATTTGATCACCCTGTATCATAAAAAGCTGCAAATTATTTGTAACTTTTAGAAAATATTTAACCAGGTATGCTTAATGCCTGTGTGCATTTTCGTAAACCAAACATGTATATTCATGAAGATAGAAACGTTTCTTTAAGAAAACCCAAATTTTGTCACATATTTTTTGCTTATAATATCCACAATTTTCAGTCAAATTTCACGAAACTTATAAAACATTTGTCAACGTACAAAAAAAATATTATACTTAAATTAGAAATTAATATATTGAATACACGATGAGATATGAGCATTTGAAGAAAATAATTTTTTACTGAAAAATGCGCGGAAGGTATAAATAGCTTTGCCTCATAATTTTGTAGTCAATAGTATAGAGCAACTTAAAAAAAATACCAGTGGGATATCTTGAAAATTCAGAAAGTTATCGATGATATAGTGAGCCGTATTTCTCTAATTCTCTGAAAGTAGCTAGATGATAAGGGTTTTTTCCACAAATTGTCATATTCCAAATTACCAAACACCCCTGTTCTGAAAATGAAATATTCCAGATTTATGCAAATAAGGATCAAAAGTATCCGGACACCCCTCTACGTGGTGGATTCTGTTAGTGACGTCAAATTTCTAGCTCTCAGACAAGTATAAAAGAAGTCTGACGAGTTAACAATTATAATTTCAAAGCTAGAAAAGTAAAATGGGAGGAAAGGGCGAGCTAAATGATTTTGAACGTGGTGAAGTCATTGGTTGTCACCGCTGTGGAAAATCTGTTCGTGAGATTTCTGTGATGTTACGAGTGCCCCGTTCCACCGTTAATGATGTTATCGTAAAGTGGGAACATACGGGGACTACAACGGTGCATCCACGACCTGGTCGACCACTCCGTCTAGTAGACAGGGAACGCAGAGTGCTGAAGAGAGTTGTGAAAGCGAACCGCATGAAATCGGCGGAAAAAGTTCGTGCGGATTTTCAAAAAGCCTCTGGATGCAACGTCAGCACAAAGACAGTTCGTCAGGAACTGCAAAGTCTTGGTTTTCATGGCCGAGCAGCTGCATATAAACCAAGCATTACCGTAAGCAATGCAAAGCGCGCAAAACATGGAGCCTGCAGCAGTGGCGTGAAGTGTTATGGAGCAATGAATCACGGTACGCTATTTGACAATCAGATGGTAGAGACTGGATGTGGAGAATGCTGGGTAAACGCTTTTTACTTGACTGTATTGTGCCGCAAGTTAAGTTTGGTGGTGGAAACATAATGGTTTGGGGCTGTTTATCATGGTTCGGGCTGAGCCCTCTGCTTCCTATGAAGGGAATTCTGAAGATGGAAGGCTATCTCGACATTTTAGGCAGTTCCATGTTGTCTACATTGTGACAACAGTTTGGAGTGGGTTCATTCTTGTTTCAACAAGATCGTGCTCCTATCCACACAGAAAGGGCTGTATAGAGCTGGTTTGCTGACATGGATGTTGAGGAATTGGACTGGCCTGATCAGAGCCCAGACCTAAATCCCATAGAACACCTATGGGATGAATTAGAACGTCGACTACGAGCTAGGCCAAAATGGCCCACATTGGCGCAAGAGCTGACTAATATTCTTTTGCAAGAATGGCATGCAATTCCCACTGAAAAATTCCAGAAACTAGTAGATAGCCTCCCCGATAGAGTGGCAGTCATCACTGCAACAAAAGGTGGTCCCACTTCATACTAATTTTTGACTTCTTGTTGGTTTGTTGTATTTTTATGGCGCAAGGACAACAATGGTCATTCTGCACCAAGCAAGGTTTTTGACTTCTGTAAAGGAGAAGCAAAACATGCAGGTACTCGGATACTTTTGATCCTTATTTGCATAAATCTGGAATATTTCATTTTCAGAACAGGGGTGTTTGGTAATTTGGAACATGACAATTTGTGGAAAACCCCCTTATCATCTAGCTACTTTCAGAGAATTAGAGAAATACGGCTCACTACATCGTCGATAACTTTCTGAATTTTCAAGATATCCCACTGGTATTTTTTTTAAGTTTCCCTATACTATTGACTACAAAATTATGAAAGAAAGTTATTCATATCTTTCGCGCATGCGCAGTAAAAAATTATTTTCTTCAAATGCTCATATCTCATCGTGTATTCAATATATTAATTTCTAATTTAAGTATAATATTTTTCTTGTACGTTGACAAATGTTCTGTAAGTTTTGTGAAATTTGACTGAAAATTGTGGATATTATAAGCAAAAAACTTGTGACAAAATTTTTTTTTTAAAGAAATGTCTCTATCTTCATGAATATACATGTTTGTTTTACAAAAATGCACACAAGCATTAAGCATAGCTGGTTAAATATTTTCTGAAAGTTACAAATAATTTCCAGCTTTTTATGATACAGGGTGATCAAATATATTTTTTCACTTTGTCAATATGTGGGTGGTCCCCTAAATGCACAAGTCACCGAAACTTTATTGGAAAGTGTGCATTCAAGCACCTTCTATATATCTCCAAAGTTAGAGAATAATTGGCCGAGTGGTTTTTTAGAAATTCGAAAAAAAAAACAAAAAATCCAAAGTGTCCGGATACTTTTGGGCATATAGTGTATGCTTTTATTGCATGTATGCACATAGTGTACGTATGATTGTATTGCATATATATACGCACATTGTATGTGCTTGGGGAGCCTGACGGCACTCTCTGGGAAACATGCCCTCTTCTGTAACTTTCGTTCGAAGTAAATAAATAAAGATACTATTATTAAAAAACTAAGCTGTGACTGGCCAAAGCGTTATTTTTCACCGGTTTTTGTAATGCATTATGCTGCATAAAAAGTATATTTTTGATGATGGCGTACACCACAATACACTCCTATTATCAATACTAACGTTAGAATATGCAGTTTAAAAACAAATTTTGTAATAAAACTATAATTGCGTAGATATGACATTGTAAAATCGATCTAACAATAGCTAGTGATGAGTGATATGGATACAGTTAAAACACGTTTCCAGATCTTT
>QLNU02014802.1:154797048-154825135 GCA_006491805.2 Dysdera silvatica | reverse complement strand
CAGTTATGTTAAGCCCTAGTTAGCCGTTGTATTCCCGTTTTAAAACACAGACTAATTTCTGTTAAGCCTGTATTATTCTTGCTTTCTGAAGTTAAGTCCGCGAGGGCAGAAGTTAAGCTCCCTCGTGCAGAGCATGCATCTGCCTTTACTTGTGGGGCGTCCGCCCACAATATTTTTTCTCAAATGTATTCTCTGGTATACCTGGTGTATTTCAATTTACTTCTACTTAGTTTTAATTCGTTTGTAGCGTACGATTGTTGTTAATATGCTTAATCGTTATCTTAATCGTATAGTATTTCCCCGCAGTGGCGCTGAGGAGCGAGTTATAATTGTGCAAAGTTACGCATGTGTATTGTGTCAGCGCATTTTTGTTTTAAAGGTAGCGATGCAATGTTTGAGTATTTTTTTTCCTTTTTGCAATAGTCTAGCACGAGTGTTATGCTAGTCAAGTTGTTGTGATATTTATTTGGTAAGTCCGTTTTAGTTATGTTGAATAAATTTAGTTAAACGTTGAAGCTGTAGTTATTTGCCGAATGTTTCACTCAGAATTACTTACCAGTATTGAAGCTTCGATGATCCAGCATTGCCGTACAGTCATAGTTTAAATGGAGTCAGATTTAAGCCGCATTTCTTCAAGCAGTAGTATAGTACGTAGCAGCCAGTAGTTATTATGACGTAGTTGTACGCCCAGCAACCAGAATTTCGTATGTCAATATCGGTACTTAATTAAAGACCAATATCATTTCCTACAGGTTCAATATATTACTATTCTCTATTTTCAGAATCGAAGTTTGGATTTAAATAATGAGTGGAAATCTTTATAATACTTTTGTCTACGACCATTTAAATCAGGATTATCATTCCTCGACAGTTTTTAGAATTCCATAAATGTTTCAATAATTTCATGAGTGTATGATATACTATAAGTTATTGAATGTAATAATATATGTTTATATATTATGGAATGGACAAGCAGGATACATTAATTGAAATAAAGCATTTAAATAGGCAAAATATGATATGTAATGATCATTTATATTACTTAATAATCAACATGACAAAATAGGTCGATAGTTTCGTTCAATTTCCTTTTTCCGGGTCTATTTAATTTCAGAAATTATCTCCTCGCATTCAGAGTAAATTAATTACGTGCTTCATTTTATATGTCGATGAGCTATTATCGATTTAAAAGTAATTAACTTCCCAACAACACTTCAATCCCGCTGCTGCACAGACCAGTAAATGTAATTCCATTTTAACCAGCCCATCGTATGCCACTTCTAAATATAACTTTAATATTTGCAGAATTCAATACGTTCTGTATTTAAATAGGAAATCATTCATTAAATGTGGAAGTCAACTCATTGCAGGGCCATAGCCAGCATTGTAGCCAAGGGACTCAGCGCTCCCGCTGGAAAGTATTTTCCTCTTCGAAGTAAATTATAATAGAATTTTAATTTAATTTTTTTGTTTTAAATAAAATTGTACATTACAACGAAGATTGTTGTCATTATGTCATTTTGTACATTTTAAAAATGTATTCAAAACAGGTTTTCACTACTGATCTTGTATACGCTATATTTTTAAAGGCATGAATCTTCATTTACTTACTCTGCAAGTATGAAATAAAATCTATAAGGAGAAAAGGTCTATAAACTATATACTTCAAATATGTATATATGAAATGCAACAATTTTCAACACCCGCGTACAAATAAACCCAAACTAGGCATTTTTTAGGAGAAAAAGAGACGTCGTCATCGTGCTGGATTTAAACCAAAGACCCCGCGTTGAGCCCGGAGTGTCTTGACCGCTAGACGAACGAGGACAGGAATAACATTTTTGAAAACTCACAAAAAACTCCTTGGTGGCTTTGTGTGTTGACCATTATTTGGCAATTGTGTTATCCCTGAGAAGAGTAATAATATTTTACATCCCTACATAGGGAGAAATAGAGCTTTGTTCCTGTGTTCAGTCGTCTGGCGGTCAACCAAGACACTCTGGGCTAAACGGAGGGACCCTGGTTCGAATCCAGGATGGGGACGGTGTCTCCTTTTTCTCCTAAACAAAAACCTCCCACCACCTCGTGGCTTTTTGTGTTGACCGTTATTTGGCAATTGTTACCCTTGAAAAGATTAACAGTATCTTACAAAAAGAGAGAAAATTATGCGCTTAGTATTATTCAAATTTTCAATACTAAGTTTTTGTTATGAAAATCATTTGTTAATGCTGAATAGTATATTAATCTGCTAAGGTATTAAGCATTACTAAATATATTAATAATTGATAGAATTTAGATAAATATACACACTAAAAATTTGTGTACTACTCATTGATCCTACATAAAAATGCCCATGAAGGAATCCCAAATTGGTAAAACTTTCATTTTTGAAATACGTTAACTAACTGATGGAGAGCCTGGCAACAAGCTTTAGCTTTCTATTCTCCTCCATTTCTACCCTATTATTGTCAATATTCTCCAAATTTAACCAAATGTATCAGAATAACATCGTAACAGATGTATCGTCAGAATAACATCGTAACAGATGTATCGTCAGAATAACATCGTAACAGATGTATCAACAACCATTGTATATCAGTTGAATAGAACTACAGTCGAGTCTCTATTTAACGAAGTGCCATCGTTCCTCTGAAAAACTTCGTTATAAGGAAAATTCGTTAAATAGAAATTAACATAAATTGTAAAACTTAATTTCGATAAAATGAAAAAGGTTAAATTTGGACAGTAAAGACTAAATTCAGTAGACTCTTTTTTTCTTACGAATTTAAATATTTTTCGTATACAAGTACGCACAAATTAATAACAAAAGTAAAGACTGAGGATTACTTTATATCTGTATGATCCTCATACAACATATTTGAAACAGAGAAATAATCACTAATTTTGCTTTGTACAAGTATCTTGTTAAAAACGTTTTATTTATAGAAATTCTCACACTTTTGTAAATATCGAAATACGTCATCTGTAACATTTTCTTCAAACTGTAATTCCTGTCGGATTTTTTCGAATGCTTTTATCACATAATCTCGTGAAGGTTTTTCAATAGTCTCTTCATCGCTTACTGTAACTTTTTCATTACATTTCTTAACATTTTGCAAGATTTCATGCTCCATAGGATATTCGGCGGTCACAACATTTTCATTAGCGTTCAAAAAAATCAGAAAGCTCTAAATGTTCTTCAACACTCCTATTGTCTTTCGGCTTTTGTCATTTTGCATTTAGTAAAACTCAACGGGCCGTATGTCCACAGTACAGAAGGCTACCTCAACTCCGTCCGTCCTTGATTAAAATCCTCAACTACCCCTTCTACCTAACCGACCCGCTAAAAAATTGTAAAAGGTAAATTAAAAAAAAAATCAAATTCTTTATAAAAAAAACTTCGTTATATAGAAATTGTTTTTCGTAATATGGAGACAAATTTACATGTTAGTGCCATTCAAAGTCAAGGTTCCGCCGAAAATTTCATTAAATAGAAAACTTTGTTATATGGAAGTTCGTTATATGGAGACTCTACTGTATTTCTATTCTATTAATGAAATACATCAAAACACATCAACGAATTCTATGTCTCTGTAGCTTTCAGGGTCCCTCTCCCTCTAAAATGCGTTTGGCTACGACCACAATTCATTGAATACGGAAAATGTTTTCTCCATTTCTTTTCTCTTATCTTTTTTTTATCTTCCTTAACCCCTTCACTACCAAGCACACCACGTATGGTGTGATGTTGTTTTGCCGTTCACTACCAGGCACACATATGAGTGTGCCAGACGGTGAACGGCAAAACATTCCACCCTACGTGGTGTGCCAGACAGTGAACGGCAAAACATTCCACCCTACGTGGTGTGCCTGGTAGTGAACGGCAAAACATCACACCATGCGTGTGATGTGCTTGGTAGTGAACAGCAAAACATCACACCGTACGTAATTTGCCTAGTAGTAGTAAAGGGGTTAACTTGGTTCAACAGCCATAGCTTCTGCATTTGAGTCTAGTAAGTTCGATTACATGTAAATGTATCGAGTTGGGAAAGTTACGTTAAGTTCGCCTCCCCATCTCAATCAACGAGCCTTTCAGCTTTGCTTCGTGAAAATATAAATTCTTAAAAGGAATCAACAAACGAGAAATATTTGCGAAACTCTTTTCCAAAGATTTGAGCTCTTGCCAACAAACGTAATTAGTAACGTTATTTTCTAACGAGCTGGAGCAACGTCGCAGATATTCTTCCACAAACACGCGTACAAAAATAATGAAGAGAACTTTAAAAATGAAGAGAACTTTAAAAATGAAGATTATAACATTATTTCTACGTTACTTGCAGAAATTCCCTTAAGGCTTAGTATATATGAGAAAAATAAATATTTTAGCCCAACGAAACAAGAAGTAGTTAAATTTGTAGTTCCTAATAAAGTATTCATGGTTTTGAATAGCTGGCTAAAAGAACAGTTGGCTTGTATATGCGTTATAACTTATTTATGACTTAAGAAAATGTCGACTCTTCTAAGGCTTTAAATTGGTTACCATTAAGACAGAGGTTACGATAGCCCATTATCGGGTCTGTTTAACCGGGATCCTCAGTTGACTGATGTAATTAAAAATATGCTGTAAATTATTACACCATAGATTGAGATGAAACGCTGTATAATACCAGTCATCTTTATTGACACAGAATAACTTAGGATTAGTGTGGGATATTACATAGTATAAACTATTGTAACTCCAAAGCAACTGACAGAAGTACGTCTAAGTCGTAGGAATTTAGTTACAGAACTGTCTCGAAATCGTGAGAACAGATACATTTTTTAATTTTTGAGGGGTGATCGGTCGTTGGAAGACTGTTATTTGTGAACATTGCTAAGTAACCGTGACAGATATAACGTTGTTACCCCGAGGTACTGAAAGGGATTTTAGGACAAAGGAGCGACAGACATAAAATCGACGGACAAAATGGCGAAACTTTCGGTATTTGGAACCGACAAAATGGCGAGATTTTGGGGCGGACGAAATATTGCCCCTCTTAATAAAGCATCTGCGCGCCTCTGCTTATTTTTGAACAAAGTCCGTTTCGTTAAAACTTTCACCTCCCAACTATCTATTTTGGTTCAGTGCCCCTTTATTTTATTATATTAAAGACTGTAACCTACACTGTTTTTGAGGCATCCATGCCCCCCAGCAAAGTCCGCATCCTCTACTATTTTTATTGCTTTATACACCTCAATAATTTATTTGTGCGCCACTGCCTCCCGCCATTTCGTCCTCTTTAAAAACTCGCCATCCCGTCCGCCCCAAAAATACCGAAAGTTTCGCCAATATGTCCCACAGTTTCCGCCATTTTTTCTCTCGCAATTTTACCCGATTACCGACAGAAGTACGTCTAAGTCGTAGAAGTCTAGTTACAGAGCTGTCTCGAAATCTTGAGAACAGATATATTTTTGAGGAGCGATTAAGTCGTTGGCGGACTGCTATTGGTTAAAAATTGCTGAATACCCGTGACGTAGGGTGTTCCTACCCTAAGGTACTAAAAGGCCATAAAATTTAATTGGCAAGGTGCCGACGAGACGCGGGAACGAAGAAGTTTTGGCGTGAGATATTTCTAACGTAAAAACACTGCTTTAAGCGGAATTATTTATAAGAAAATTGCCTTTTTAAATTCTAATAAATTTATATTATGTTTAGCTGATTTTGTGGCTAATTAATGTAAATTACCCGCACTACTAACATAAAATTTTAAAAGCAGTTGATCTCCAGGGAACGAGCAATATTAAAAATAGGAATATTTTTATTGTTATTTACGGCGCATTTTTGTTAGGTTATTATGTAAATATTTCGCTCTAGAAATCTTTATATAAAGATGCAAAAAAATATTTTACCGAAGTGTGATGAATATAAGGCGATACCAAATCCCAAATTATTTTATTGTAGTCAGCTATGGAATCAGAATATTGTGAGTAAATGAAAGGAAAATTTTTAAATCGATTAATTTTTTCGAATAGCACTGTCATTTCTGTCAATTAATCGTTTCAATTTTAATAATGTGGCAGAAAATTCATCAAAAAACTTGAATTTAAAATGAGCTTCCAGAAATTGCCATGTTCAACTATTTTACAATGAGACAGAGGAAAAAAAGATTCAGGTCAACAAAAGTAAACTACAGATTCGTACCTTCGTCCTGGCTGGCTGCCATCCACGGATAATATTATGGAGGATTTCACATCAGTATTACTGAAATTGGTAGAAATACATTTAAGAGTTGCAGCTTTATTCTGAAAATGCTGGAACCTATCCAAACTTAGATATCTTCAATCAATCAATTTTTTTCACCCCATGGGAAAATCAATTCCTACATGAGGACTTAAAAATTGCGAATAATTTAAAGAATCAAGAAAGGTGCGAAGAGTTATAAATGCGTAGAATAAAAAATGCTGAAATACGTTAATTAAAACTTATCTGCTTACGTTTTATGGCGCAAGGATAGCAAAACCATGTATACCGAGACTTACTGAGACCAAGGAATCAGAAACTCTTAGCAAAACCATGTTACACCGACTTACTGAGACACCAAGAAATCCGAAACTCTCCAAACCTAGGGCACAAATCCGCGGATTACAATGAGACGTCTGTCGGTCTGTCATTTTGGGGGGGGGGAGGGTGGGAAGGGAAACACCCTTGGCAACTGAAGTTGAATTAAGAACAAGCTAAGCGCACACGTTACAACTACATCACTGTTGAGACTGCAGAAGAACAGAAGATTAAGACATTAGTCTTAAATTTATGGACATAGAGTAATAAGGAGTTATATTATGGACAATATTAGAAAACAGTTGGTTAATGGAAGACGAATGCAGTTGACTTGAAGAAGCTTAAAGTATGACGGTAAACAATATCGTTGGGAAACCGGAAATTCGGTTATAATAATATGATCAGGGGCATACTGGGAAGAAGCCCGGTGCGCCCTCATGGGCTATAAGAATCGCGCTCTCATGGGCTATAGGATTCACACCCTCATGAGCTGTAGGAATCGCGCTCTCATGGGCTATAGGATTCACACCCTCATGGGCTATAGGACTTGCGCCTTCATGGGCTATAGGATTCGCACCCTCAGATAATCCAAGGTATGAGCCCTTTGAGAGGACCCAATCCGCCCCTGAATACGAGTATAATGGGAAACTATTGACCCTGAAACATGGGAAAAATGGGGAAAATGAAAGAATCCCTAAAAAATGGGAAAACATTGAAACCTGAAAACGAGTATGCTTGTATAATGGGAACAGGTTGGTACTAACGTGTACAAAATCAACTTATAGTTCGAATTAATTTTAAGTTATTTGGATAAAAGTCAAAATCAATTTCAGAATGTTCTAAAATTTTTAAATAAATTATATCATTTATATATCTTTTAACCATATATTTATCATTATTATAATTTTTTAACATATAATAATTTCTTTATTTATTTAATAGCATTTGAAATTGTCTTTTATATTTACTTGCTATATATATATATATATATATATATATATATATATACAGGGTTTGTCCCAAAAGTTCCCGAAATGATTTTTAAAATCATTTATTCAATATCAGTTTACAATCTTTTCAGAACTTTTCAAAGTATTCTCCCCCTGCTTCGATGCACCGTTGCCAACGCTTCACCCAATCATTGAAGGCGCCCTGGAAGTCGTCAACGGGAATCTCCTTCAGTGAGGTCGTCGCGGCTGCTTTTACCGCCTCCAGCGTCCCATGCCGAGTTCCTTTCAGGGTTCTTTTGATCCTTGGGAACAAAAAGAAATCCGCTGGTGCCAGATCGGGGCTGTACGGCGGCTGGGGCAGCGTTGCCACACCCATTTTGGCCAGCAACTCGGAGACAATGAGCGCGGTGTGGGTTGACGCGTTGTCATGGTGCAAGATCCAATTGTCGCGAATTTCGTTTCGGACGCGTCGAACCCTGTTGCGCAACCGTTTGAGCACTTCACAGTAAAACTCCTTGTTGACTGTTTGTCCTTGTGGCACGAATTCACTGTGAACTACACCTTTTCTGTCAAAAAACACAATGAGCATTGCCTTGATTCGCGATTTGCTCATCCTTGCTTTTTTCGGGCGAGGAGACTCCTTGGTGTGCCACTCGCTGCTCTGGCGCTTTGATTCGGGATCGTACTGAAAAATCCACGTCTCGTCCCCTGTGATCACTCTGTCCAAAAATTCTGGGTCCGTTTCGTAGCGTTCATGCAATTCCTGGCACTTCAACAAACGCTGCTCCTTCATCTCACTCGTCAGGACTTTTGGCACCATTTTCGAGCAGACTTTCCTCATTTGAAGATCCTCCGTTAAAATGCGATGAACGATTGTTTTGGGTATTCCACACTCCTCTGCAATCACCCGAACACTTAATCGTCGGTCATTGTCCAAAACTTGACGCACTTTTTGCACCGAGTCGTCCGTTTGTGATGTCGACGGGCGTCCAGAGCGGTCGTCGTCGTTGACGGACTCCCGACCTTCCCGGAACCGCTTGTGCCACATGAAAGTTTGGCTTTTTTTCATCGCCCCGTCACCGTAGGCTTTCCGAAGCATTTCGAGTGTCTCCGCCCCGTTTTTACCCAGTTTCACACAAAATTTGATTGCATAACGCTGCTCCAAAAACTGGTCCATTTTTTGATCGACGAGGGTGCAGTAGATACCTCTGCGCGGAGCGTGACCCTGCCTCAACAACTGCCCGCAGGCGACTGATACCGGTCTCGTTTCCAAGCTCAGATCCCCCACCAACTTCTCCGCCCCGTCAGCCAGCGTTGCCAACTACAAAAAATCATTCCGGGAACTTCTGGGACAAACCCTGTATATATATATATATATACAATTTTCCTTTGGTACCCCCTTCTTAAAACATCTTTGATGACAGTATTTGCTTTCTGCTAGTCGTTTGATCTTGAGTAGATTTGAATTAAATTAGAAACGAATTGCGCGTTCTTTGAATTCAGGTAACTTCCAGATGTACTCCAAGTTCGAAAACTGAACATCAGTAGATGGTATACGTTATGAACCTAATTATTGGAATAATTAATAAGATTCGTGAATCTCTGACAATTCAGCCAAGAAGTTGTAGACATGTGGAAATTGAAATGCATAAGTTGGCATCAGTGCATTAATCAAAACGAATTAAAGCAGCTTATTAAGTTAGATTTTTAGGTAAAACTCAATACCTGTACTTAAATGAAAGTACATGGTGTTAAATTTATTTATGAAATGAAGATATTATTAAATAAACACATTATTAAATGAATATACATCAGATATTTTGGCCTGATAAGCCAATAGCTTCTATAATACCTCGTGCTCCACGCTAAAAGGATTAGTAATAAAATGCCACAATTTAAAAAGGTAAAAGAAAATATAACTTAAATTACGAAAAATTCAATTTATTAAATGCTGAATAAAACTAAAATAATTAGAGAATTCTCAGTACCTTATATAATTAATATTGCAACAGGACCAGCCATTAAATACGTGTCTGGGGAGTATTTAAACCAAATGCGGTTTTTTGGCAGTTAAACAGGGAAGGGTATTTCGAATTTAGGACGTAAATATCCAAACTGACGGCCGACAAATCTCAACTCGAGATCATGATAATATTTCTGACTATTATTAAATACCATGACTATATGTCTTATGTCACTGAAATACATTTTCAAACACTTGCAAATTATGGTTACTAATTTCGACACCCACGTTAGAAAAACGAGAGCTTTTCAGTTATAGGATAAAGAGACATGGTCCCTGAACTAGAATTGATATATGGTCCCTCTTTTGAGCCCGGAGTGCCTTAACCAATAGGCCACCGAAGACAGGAACGACGCCCGTTTTTTCCATACATAAGATTGTAAATTGTTATTACCCTTCTCAGGGCTAACGCAATTGCCAAATAATGGTCAAAACTCAAAGCCACCGGAGCGAGTTTTCTGTGATTTTTCGTGGGAAATTTATTATACTTCATAATCTCGATACTCATGTTTAAGCTTAAACTAGAGTTTTTCTGGCAGGGCCGGTCATGTACCGATTCAACCGATTTGGCTGAACCGAGCTCCAAGCTTGGGAAGGAGATTTTTTTGAACTGCAAATTAAGGCTATTTTTGCAGGGGACATAAACAAAATGTAATAAAAATATTGTCTATAATAAATTTTAAATAATTTTAATATTTTTAAGAATTTTAAATAATTTATATTAAACATATTATAAATTTATACGAGTTTCGATAAACTATAATCTGATTGTTTCCATCTATTAAAAACAATAAAGGAGAACAAAGAATAAATACATAATTCGTAATAAAAATATGAATATAGTGAAATTTCTGAATAGCGGACACCTCAAGATTTGAGTATTTGCTCGTTACTTGGAATTGATAATAAGCACACATACAATAAACAGCGCTAGATAATAAGAATTGGAAGATGCCTGTTAAATAGGTGTCCGTTAAGGGGGTGTTTATATATATGTATATATAACACCCCCCTTACGTTATATATAATTATGTAAACCATAATTTAATAATTATTAATTAAATAATGGTACAACCATATGCCTTTATATATATATATATATATATATCATCATCATCATCATATTCAACCATTATCTATCCACTGCTGGATGAAGGTCTCTCCAAATGCTTTCCACACAAGTCTATCCTGAGCAATTCGCTTCCACGTCACCCCAACCTGTTTTCTTATTTCATCCACCCATCTAGTTTGAGGACGTTTTCTAGGTCTTCGGTGGTCTCTTGGAATCCAGTTCAGAATTTCTGTTGTCCATCGTTGATCAGTTCTTCTTGCAATATGCCCAGCCCATCGCCATTTCAGCCCTTTTACTTTAACAATGATGTCCTCTACTCTAGTTTGCTCTCTCACCCAAGTGTTTCTTTTTCGATCTCTCCTAGTTATTCCAAGCATGCACCTCTCCATGCTCCTTTGCGTTGTCTGTAACTTTCGTATTGCTCCAACTGTTAGACTCCATGTCTCTGATCCATAAGAGAGGACTGGCAATACACACTGGTTGAAGACCTTTCTTTTTAGACACAAAGGCAATTTCCCCTTCAGGATAAAACTGTTTCTTCCAAATGCACTCCAGCCAAGTTTAATACGTCTGTTGAGTTCTTTCATAATGTTGCCATCCATTGAAATCAGCTGGCCAAGGTAAATATATGAATCAGCAATTTCTAGCTCAATGTTGTCAACTTGTATTTTTGTTTCCTCTACGAAATTATTGAACATGATCTTAGTTTTTTGTAGGTTCATCTTGAGTCCAACTTCTTTACTTCTAGTTGAGAGCTCCTGTACCATGTCTTGGAGTTCTGATGGGTTCGTTGAAAAAATAACAATGTCATCAGCAAACCGCAAATGATTTAAATATTCACCATTTATTTTTATTCTAACCCACTTTTTATGCAGGCGATGCTAACACTTTTTGAAGATTTTATAAATAGCAGGTAACAAGCTAATTGGTCGGTAATTTTTTAAATCCTCTTTATCACCTTTTTTATGCAAAAGAATTACTGTTGCAGAATCCCATTGGTTTGGTATGTTACCACTGTTGAGGCATTTGGTAAAGAATTTTGCGAGTATGTCTTCTACATGTTCTCCAGCTTCTTTTAAGATATCTAATGTAATGCCATCATCGCCAGGGGATCTTCCTTTCTTCATACTTTTTATTGCAAATGCTACTTCTTCTTTTAAGATTTTAGGAGCTGTTCCTTCGACTATCTCAGAGTCTTCGTTTAATCCACTGTTTCCCTCATACAGCTTTCTGTAGAATTCTTCAACTCTTCTAAGTATTTCTTCCCTATTTCTTGTTACAGTGCCATCCTCTCCTTTTAATGCAATGATGTGTTTCTTCCCAATAGACAAACTCCCTTTAACAACCCTAAGGCTCTTGTTGCTTTCAATGGCCTTCCTTACTAACTCACAATTGAATTTTCTTATATCTTCTTTCATGTTTTTGCGCAAAGTTTTGCAAAGTTCTACATACTCGATCTTGCGACTGGTATTTTGATTGTCCACCTTCATAAGTCTTCGCCTTTTCATGAGTTGTTTCGTCTTCTCAGATAATTTGCTATTCTGCTTTTTACATATTACACCACCAATTTCCCCAGCAGTTTCAATTATTGTCTTAACAATGTTTTCATTTGCTTCTGAGATGTCAACTTCTTCAATAAGTCCTTCCAGTGCAGAAAAGCGATTTTTTAATTCCAACTTGAATGCCTCGGTATTTTCTTTTAATTTCTTTAAATCCACCCTCTTACATACTTGTTTCCTAATGAGCTTCTGCCTTTCTAGTTTAGTATTTAAGTGCATTTTACATCTCACCATTCGATGATCACTTCCAGTATTAAATCTGTTCAGTACGCTGCAATCTTCAATAATTGATTTCTTGTTTGCCAGTATATAGTCAATTTCGCTGGTTCCTCCATTGGGGTGTTTCCATGTCCATTTTCTTTGTAGTTTCTTCTTAAAAAATGAATTCATGATGCTAAGATTTTCAGCTTCGGCAAATTCTATGAGTTGATCGCCACGTTCATTCCTTTCCCCGTATCCGTATTTACCAACCGATGTCTCTCCTTGTTCCTGTTGTCCAATTCTTGCATTAAAATCTCCCATGATGAGCTTGATGTGTTGTTTCCCCTTGGTATGTAGCTGTTTGATTTCTTCATAGAATTCCTCAACCTCCTCGTCGGTATGGCTTGATGTTGGTGCATATGCCTGTACTATCTGAAGTTGGTATCGCTGGGTTAGTTGAACAACGAGCCTCGCTGCTCGATCTGACGTGCTTTCGACTTCAAGAAGGTAGTCTTTAATTCTTTTGTTGATTAAGAAGCCAACACCACTTGTTCTTCCAGTTTCCGTTCCTCTATAATAAAACAAATGTCCACTTTTAAGTTCCACCAACTCTTCACCTTTTCTTCTAACTTCACTGAGTCCTACAATGTCCCATTTGATCTTGTCAAGTTCTTCTTCCAATTCTTGAAGTTTTGCTTCAGAAGCAAGGGATCGTCCATTATACGTTGCCAAGGTCAATAACAAACGGCAGCCTGGGCCATTCCAGTGATTCTTAGCACCCCCTGCTTTCATGCCACGCTGACCGCTGCCTTGATCAGGAGCACTCCAGCACCTGGAGACTAGGGGCCATGGTTTTTGGTGTATTAGCATATTGGAGGAATTAGCCATCATTTCACCACGCTGGCTAGACGGGTTGGTGAATTAGCCCTCCCCTTCCGCCTTTCCATCCGTGCAGCAAATATTAATTTGCCTCTTGGATAGAAAGCCCAGCCTGCACCACTTGAAGGCGGGGTAGGACACTAGGTTACTGGCCCGGCCGGTTCCACACATCGTCACATACGTTCAGCGTGTGGGTCTCCTTCCAGTTAGATACCAGCAACCCTTTTGCAGGCCATATATATATATATATGTGTGTGTGTGTGTGTGTGTGTGTGTGTAGAGAAAAAAAATTATACCACGTAATCAACCTGGAATCGAACTAGCGTGAGCAATTAGTCGATAAGCGTTCTGGTTTTTGGCAGAGTTGGGGGCCAAGCCTGGAAAAACCGCATACCTGACAAATAGGGTACCAATGATGGGCCATCATAGTTCCACTATACAGTAATTTGATATAAGGAGGTTTCTTTTGAGATTTATACTTCATGAGTTTATTACAATATCCAATTTAGTTATGGTTTTCGTTAATGGATTATTTTTAATCTGAGATACGTGTCATAAGTCAATATGTATTTTTCTCACCGCTAGGATTCAAACCCGAGATATCACATTGTCATTGCGCCATTCTTGGGACTTAAATGAATGTAGATGCTCTAGGAGGTGTTATAGGTATCTGGAAGTGCTATTAAATAACTACTAAATAACGATATTTGTTTAGACTTTAACCAAGGACTTATATTTTACTTTGTAATAAGTAAGTAGTAATAAGTAAGTAATAATATGTAATAGCAATTAATAGTAGTAATTAGTAATAATAATACTCGTTATAATAGTATTAAGTAATAGCAATGATAAGTATAATACTAAAAAATAATAACAGTAATTAATAATAATACTAAAAATAATAACAATTAATAATACTAATAATAATAACATTAATTAATAATAATACTTGTAATAATAGTATTAAATAATAGTAATGATTATAAGTAATAGTAATGATAATAAGTATAATAGTAATAATAAAAACAGTAATTAATAGTAATAATAAAAACAGTAATCAATAATAACAATAATGACAGTATTTAATTATAATAGTAGTAAAATTAACAACACTAATATTAATAATAATAATAGTAATAAGTAATAATAATCAGTACTGGCGAATCTAAGGGACCCATGGCTTTAGAGGATTTAGAGGTCATTCAAGCAGCGGACTAGTTACTTGATTTTTGTAAATGATATCTCGTTGTATCTATACCTTGTATCTTTTCAATATTCAATTATCATTCAAGAGAGGGGCGATCGCCCCTGCCCCCTAAATCTTCTACTACCCCATGGGGCGATCGCTCCCCCCCCCCTTGAAATGGGTTTAATTATGGAGGATCAAATGAAAATTATCGAACACTTGACTAAAAATAGAAATCGTAAATAAATCGCAACCCGATCAACCTAAATCCGCCCTTGATAATAATTAATAGTAATATGTCATAGTAAGTAATAGTGATAATAATAAGTAATAATAATGATAATAAGTAATAATAATGATGATAATAATAAGTAATGATAATAAAATAATAATAATAATAATAATAATAATAATAATAATAATAATAATAATATGAAATAATAATAATAATAATATGAAATAATGATAATAATAAGTAATAATAATAATAATAATAATAATAATAATTAACAGTAATAATAAGTAATAATAATGATAATAATAATGATAATAATAATGATAATAAATAATAATAATAATAAATACAGTGGAACCTCGATTATCCGTCTCCCGATTTACCGTCTTTCTCGCTTAACCATCGGCGTCAAATTCAAGTTAGGGCCACTCCGTTAACATCGACAATGAGACAATTTTACATATTTGTGTAAAATTGTCTGCGGCTCTACCCGCAGGGGAAAATATTAAAATGAACGATATTGTTGAATAGATGAACATGGGCATAATTGAAGGAAATTTTGAGTTCCTAAGTGACGACGAACTCATTCAGCAAGTGTTAAACCCTATAATCCCAAAGAAAACCGTGGACGTGCATAGGAGGCTGGAGAACCTACAAAAACCATCATCCATGCTGAAGCAAAATATATGCTTTCTAAATGCATTGACTGCTCCGAACAGCAGACTGAAACAGATGCTACTCAGCTATTACTGCTTCGAAGAGTACGGGACATGGCAGCCAAAAAAGCACGCAGTGTGCTTCATAAAAAAAACTGCGTTTTTCGACCAATAACGATAATTTTAAACCAAAGTATGTAATGTTTTAAATTCGTCTTTCACTAAATGCGACTTCTCTTGATTCAAATAAACTTTGTTTGTACCTTCAGCAAGTTTCACTATCTAATTTTATCTAAATGTGTGAAATTAATAAAAATATACTATATTGTATAAATTTCCCCTTTCTCGCTTAATTGTCTTTCCAATTATCCCTCAAAGCTCTGTTCCCGTGTATGACGGATAATCAAGGTTTTACTGTAATAATAATAATAATAATAATAATAAATAATAATAAATAATAATAATAATAATAATCAGCACTGTCGGATCCAAGAGAGCCCATGGTGCGATCTTCCCCCACCCTTTGAGACGGGATTAATTAATTAAAAATTAGGATTAATTAATTAATCGGGACGATTTTCGGACGAATTTCGACGATAATCGGACGAACGGGATTAATTAATTAATTAATTAAAAATTAAATGAAAAGTACCGAACAATTGGTTAAAAATATTAATCGAAAATAAATGCCCCCCCACTTCTTTTTGAAAGATTTCTGGATGCGCCCATGATAATAATAATAAATAATAATAATAGCCAATAACAATAGTAATAATAATAACCAATAATAATAGTAATAATAATAACCAATAACAATAATGATAATAATAACCAATAATAATAATGACAATAATAACCAATAATAATAATTAATAGTAATAATAGTAATAACCAATAATAATAGTAATAATATTAATAACCAATAATAATAGTAATAATATTAATAACCAATAATAATAGTAATAATAATAATAATAATAAGTAATTATTTTTACAATAATATGCGTCGGAAGTCACATGCGTTGTCACGTGACGTCTGAGGCGAGCATCGGAAGTTATGTGCCTTGCCACCTGACATTAAAAACATCATTAATCGTAAAATATTAAAATAAAATAGATATTTCTTATTTTGCCTAAAAACGCCTAGGCATTCCAATGCCTGCAATTTACACTTTCCTAGTAACATATACACACAACTTTAAAACGCTTGAGTTATTTATGCAGATTACTTTGACAAAGCCATTTTAAATATTTATAGATGTATTTTCTTTCCAGATATATTTACTTGCATAAGACCAGATTATTTACTTGCATAAAATGATTACAGTTTACGCCGATTACGTTTGATTACAAAATGTACTTTCGACGAATTTGTTCCATGGTACAAAATTGAAATTGAAAACGAAATATTTGAAATCCGAAGAACAGCTTCACAATAACTATTGCATTCAAGACGCCTAATATCCGTCTCGTTTTTTTTTAAACCGTCCATTCCGCCGGAGTTTAGAATATCATAATATAGCAATATATGGTTCAAGTAATATCACGCAAATACAAAGTATAAACATACCTGTGCTCCGTCGTAAAAGAAAGAAATATACCTGAACAAATAACATGAAAGGGATCAGACGAATTTTTCCATGTAGCTTTCGTTGTGTATTGACATAGAGCAAATAAGACATTTCATATAAAAACCATTGAAACTACTGAATTTAAAAGGATAAAACCAAAAATAGACGCAATATTATCCTGAAATTATAGAAACAGATGAAAATGAAAGTTTTAGATTTATATTACATTTGAAAACATGAAAAAAATACCCGTCCAAAATCATCTACGAGCATCTGTAATCAATTAGCAATATTATATTTCGTAATAAAATAGACGCTGAAGTTATAAAATACAAATTTTAAGGAATGAACCACAATTTCGAAAATTTTGACGCTAAAGTCGAATATTAAAACGAATTGGACCTTTTTCGTTTTTGCATACAGAGATGAAGTAAAAGATTGTCCGATCTAGAGGAACTGTATTTCCAGAAAAGGTATGGCGAAGCCATAGTGATGTAGCAACGATCCTATCCTCCATGCAATGAAGTATGAGAGATGATATGATACCTGGCAAGGTTCCATGAATCGAGAGAAGGTAAGGCGAAACCAGATGAAGTTTGATGAAGAAGGGCAAGAACCGGTGAACGATGAGGATGAAAATAAACGGTAAAGTTGAAGAACCACCAGGCCGAACACGCAAGACACAAGGGCATACAAATGCAAGAACGAGCGCGGCAAGCACGAATTGAACTGCGGAACGGAAAGTTTTCACGAAATAATGTTAACTGGATGGGTTTTTTTCTGCATAAACTGTTTCGCTCAATAAAAGTTGCTTAAACACAGTTATTCCCATATATTTCATATGGGTGATTGCGTGTAATGAATTATTCCTTGATGATGTGCTATTTTTGTAAGTGTCTTAAAAAATAAAATTTTCTCTCTTATATCACATCATTTTTACCGGATGGATTATGCTTTATCAAAGCATCTCAAACAAATGAACTGCACATGAAATAAATAGCATTGCCCTTCGTTGGCTGTTTTTGTGCGGAAGTCAAAGGACCGGCAGCGCGAGTGAGTGTTTACATTCTGCTCATAAACGCAGGAGGCAGAGCGCTGAAACTGCAACTGCCCGAGGTCGAATGCGAAGTAAGTATGAAGCGGAAATGTAAACACTCACTGCCTTTGATGCTTCCACAAAAGTATTTTGGGGTGTAAATACACCAGCGTGAGGAGCAATGGCTGAATGTAAACATAGCTCAAGAAACAGCAGTGGAGGCACGGTTAGTCGGAAATCTTTTTCTTTTCACCGTTGGGAATCGAACGCAGGTTAACGGCAAATCAGGCAAACACGTTACCACTGCATCATACTAGCGCCTGCGCTAAATAAAAATTTGTCTGTAAATGCGTTGGTACTCCTTACTTTTTATACTCCTCATCACAATTCCCGTCATTATGGGTACTCCTCATCTTTATATATATTTGCCCTCTATCCTTCATTTTCACAAAGATTCCTCCATTGTTTTGCTACCTTAAAAATATCGCAAAAATAACAAAAGAAAAATTTTTATAAACTGAATTTGTTAAATTAACTTTCAAATAATTTTAATAAAATAAATTTTATTATGCAGCTTTAGTTTTATCAAATATATTTGCCGCAAATTCTTTCGGTAAAATTTTCGAAATATGCCCTTGGAAAGGTTTTTTAAGATAATTAGATGACACCTAATAGACACCTATATAATATAGACACCTGTATAATATAGACACCTAATGTCAAAAATATCAGTGCAATATATGAAATTTTGAACAACAGATATGTCAGCAAAAACTGTTCATAAGTTTAAATTCACTTACGCTTTACTCCTAAGGGGAATAATATAGGGCTGTGGATTTCAGTAACATGTCACCTCTGCTCTCAGTGCCTTTTCCATTTACTTACATGAGGAACTTAACTTGATAAAAAAAAACAAATCTACCACTTCTCATTAGCAATGCAAAAAGATTTAGATATGAATTTTTGAACATACAAGCTCTGGGGCCGAGCATAGAGTTCAATCCATCCACACCGCAAGAGATTCAATGAGCCGTAAAAAAAAAAAAAAACCTTAATCCTGAGCTACAATCTAACTGAAGTGTGTTACCAATTAGACCACCGAGACGTTGGAGATGATGCCTTATCTTCGCGTCCATGTTTTATTTTCCATGGAATTGTTGTTCTTTTCAGGCGCAGCAGAAAGTAATACCATAGAGAAATTCTTTTTATAAAAGTTATCAATAAGCCCAAGTTAAATTCGTTTTTCTAACCCGTTTTCTTTTTTTAATTTAGCATCATCTTGAGTTCTTACTACCATCATATACGCGAGTAAAAGTAAAATATGTCTGTTTTTATTAATTTCTTTTTATTGTTAATTCTCTGCGCCGAATCAGCTATATGATGTCGACATTTTTACTATTTCCTATCTCAAGCATTGTCTGATAAAGAGCTGTGGACACACATGTCCCAGAAAAGGCACTTTTGTTTAATTAAGTTTTTCTCTTATTAATTAGATCTCTGCTTCCCTCTTTTTGCAGAAGGTGATGTTTATTTTGGCAAAGAATAACATACGATCCCATAAAATTCTCAATCATTTCTTTAATTTCATAATCCATCCAGCAACATAGAGTTTTTAAAATTATTTGGGGTCCAGGAACCTATTATATACATTTGTACGTTATAGTGTAATTAAAATTGTAATTTGTTTTACGTAATTGCGTGCTCCCATCACACAAGCCCATATAACTCTACGCCTATGATTCTGTCGGAAGGCCTACTCCCGTCCAATATTAAATATCGATAAGTCAGATTGATTCAACTTTGATTGAGGCAACTTTGATTGAGGGAGGCTGCGTCTCGTCAATACAAAATACCTTTAATGAATGATTAGCGTATTTACAACTTAGGCGTTTTATTTACAACTTAGGTACAACTACTTGGCGCAGTATAGCCCAGATGCTCTTGCGCCATAAAACATCCAAACAAACAACTTAGAAAAGTGAAACATGAGGCAGCGGGTGCTGCTGTGATTAGAAACAGAGAATATCGGTTCCGATTAGTTTTACATGATCTGAGCCCAGCTAATACGTGCAGTGCGTTCGAGGAACAGAGCCGAAGTCCTGTACTCGGTCCGAAAGATATTCGGAAATGAATTTTCTGATGTGCTGATTGGTCAGTTTGTATATGACGACAGCAACTGTATGCTATTTCATTGGACAGCAGTCCAAGAGCGATAGAGAGACACATCAGACGTTCACAAGTACTTCCAAGTTCATCTGATCTGGCCGGCCGTATGTACGTACAATGGCATGAGATCTCTCGCTTTGGTGTGAGAGGAAAGTTCCCATGTGAAGTTAGCGGCTTCGTCTTTCATTTCTTAGAAAGGATATCCAACTGTGTTAGCTGACTGTTAAAGGTTTTTCTTGCGAGCTATTGTTGCCGATGGCATGAGAAATGACCGCTGTAATTACAACAACAAAACGTTTAAGGCAATATTATTTTCTCAATGCTACTCCAATAAAACAAGGCAAAAAAAATCGCTTCATATAGTTTCGTTTATTATTGATATATCGAATTTTGCTTTGTATTTTCGCATGAGCGTGTTTTTTATAGTATGGTAAAATGTTTATATTACCCTTTTTTCAATCGCAAGGGTTTTCAAAATTGATTTAATTGCAGAAAAAGCGCATGTGATTTTGTATTTTATTTTCTTCGATGTATTTTGCTAGTTGGTTAATTTCATTTTATCTATTTACCTCTGCAATATAAAGTTGAAAACTATGGAAAAGAAATCCTCTCTAAAAAAATGTTTACTTTTAAATTATTGTTTTATGCGTTTTGAGGCAAATCCAAGGGATTTAAAACAAAAGAATGACGATAAAAATATTTTTTTTTACTTCATTTTTCCTAATTCTCCGTTTTTGCTTCAATCAGCTTTGGATGATAAAGACAGGAGCGTAGACAAAGCCCAACGAAGCAATCAAAATCGCATTTTCCACAATTTTGAAAGCTTTCAAGAATTAAGAACAGCTGATGCAACCAAAAAATCTCAGCTACACAAAAAATAGCATTTTGTGTTAAGAGCGTAAGAAACAGATAGATTAGAGAAAGGGAATGGTTTCAAAAAGCGGATTTTACTGTTACCCATTGACAGCGCATTCTAAAAAAAGAAATATGTCTCTTTAATGGGATAGCAACGTATTTTGTTTGTTTTCTTTATCAAGTCCTGTTTGCTGGCCCCAAAACAAACAGGAATCAAGCGACGGACAAAAGCGTTGGCGTTTCTGTGACGCAAGGACAACGATGATCATGCTGCGGCGCCGAAAACTATAGTTGTCCGAAGAATCCGACCCTCATAATGCCTAGAAATTCAACCCCCGAACAACAGTGCGTCGATATGTTTTTTTTTCACCGTTTGGAACCAAACCAGGGGCAATAACTTCCTTACCGGACGTTTCACTACTGCACCATGACAGGGCATCGAACAAGAAATTAAAACCTACTATTACGTTTTCTCAACTTTCGCACTACTATATTCTTCTCTGCAGCTGCTAAACTGTTTTTAAACTGCTGCTAAACTGCAGCTGCTAAAAGTGCGTTTTACTAAAAAGCTTTTTCAGAAGATTGTGGAACATAATTTTTATCAAAGGTTTACCGAAAGCATTTTATAAAAATATTATAAAAAATATTTCATCGAAAGTTTACAAAAAATACCTTGTCAAAATGTTTCTTTTTACACTTTGACGCACTCAGTTCTAAAAAACGTGTAATAATAAAAAGAAAATTTTATCCAACCCGATATAGGATAAATCCGGGTTGCATGCCGCATCAAGTATACAGGGTTTGTCCCAAAAGTTCCCGGAATGATTTTTTGTAGTTGGCAACGCTGGCTGACGGAGGCGGAGCTTCGGGCGGGAAGTTGGTGGGGGATCTAAGCTTGGAAACGAGACCGGTATCAGTCGCCTGGGGACTTTTGTTTGTTTGTTTAGGTGTTTTATGGCGCAAGAGCATCTGGGCTATACTGCGCCAAATTTTTGTTTTTAAATTAACAAATATATAAGGCGAATTAGAGTTTATTATGAAATATTTTCGTGTGCTATCGTATTTTGTATATTACAGCTAAGACTTTAACGATGTCAGTGGATTCCCTGTTTGAGCGAAGCATAGTCTTAGTATAGAGTGGTTTCATTGTTATTTCGCCATGTTTGAATTCAAGATCAGGAAGGCGTGGGGTGAGGCATCTATACCTTACAAATTGGTATACATGCCGCAGTTAAAATCAGGGACATATGCCGCGCGTATTCTTTCGGATGTTAATTTGAATTTTTTGAATTTTTTGTTATTTTGCACCAAATGCCGTTAAATATAATCGCAAATCCTAGCCAAATGTCGCCAATATATTTAAAATTTTCTTTCCTTACAAATCCATAAAAATATCATCAAAGTTTTCAAAAAATCCGCCAAATTCATAAAAAGCTCTCCAAAATTCTTTTTTTTTTCGTCATTATTGAGAATGGAACCATCGCATAAACATGCACTTGAGTCGAAAGCATAAGACCTTGCAGATACAGAGCCATCCACGAGTAAAGGTTTGCCTGAAAAGAATATTACAACTCCATCGAAATATTTGCATGCAATATCTCCAATTTCAAAACTAAATAAAGAAAAAAGGAAAGGCAATGAAGAAATAGGCGCGTGTCTTAACCACTGCAGAAAACGGACGGCCGTTAAAAGAAAGATTGGAGAAGAAAGTTGGAAAAAAAAAAGAAATACAGGGTGTTTCAGAATAACGTTTGGAAAATTTCAGGGTTGGAAAAGACGTTAAATAAACAATATTGGTGGAACTCACACGGTTCGCAAAGAAACCAGTTTGTCTGTACAGCGAATTTATGTTTTACGTCCATCTTCGTCGCGGCGTACCTAATTATACGAATTGAATACAATTTTTATACAGATTTTAAGTCATTGACCTAATAATACAGCAGAGGCAAAAAGGAAAAGGGGAAATTCCATTTCCTGATCCGTATTGCCCTGTAGTGAGATAAAGCATAAACATTGCTTTTTTTTATCACACTGTACACCTTTGGGAATTCGTAAGCATGTGCAATCGGTAAAGGACTTCAAAATGAAATTTTTTTGTCCTAACATTTTTTGTTCCTAAAATGCGCCATTACGGAGCTACAGTCATTTAATTGCTTCCATCCACTGCGCACAAGGTAGCAAGAATTTGCTACGAAGCGCCATTTGGCGACAATGGACTTTCTGCACTTAAACAGTCGCCATATGGCCCTTCGTAGCCAATTTTTGCTACCTTGTGCACTACAGATGGAAGCAATTAAATAAGTGACTAGTGCAGTAACGGCGCATTTTGGGAAAAAAACATCCGAACAAAAAATGTTCATTTTTAAGTCCTTTACCGATTGCACATGCTTACGAATTCCCAAATGTGCACAATGTGATAAAAAAAAATATCAATTTTCATTCTTTATCTCACTAGAGGGCAATACAGATCACGATCAGGAAATGGAATTTTTGTCTCTGCTGTATTATTCGGCCAACGACTTAAAATATGTATCAAAAATTGTATTCAATTCGTATAATTGCGTACGCAGCAACGAAGATGGACGCAAAACGTAAATTTCCTGTACAAGCAAACAGGTTGCTTTGCGCACAAGGTTTGTTGATAAGGAAAATAGTAGATTTTTATGGTTAAGAGTTTCGTTGTTGTATATCTTTAGCAGAGGGACGTGGAAAACTTGTAATAACTTAAGAACAGACTGAGCGTCGTTTTTACGAATTAATCCATAAGAAGTGTTAGCGATACTTTCGATGGGGCTCATTTGTGAAAACTGCGATACACACCTAGATAAAGCTTGTGAAATTATCTGTACCTAATAAAATACCTGATGCACTACGTATACTACGTATCGCTATTTAAAAATATCCGTCCAAATGCATCCTGATAAATTTAATTTAATTAGTTGCTCACTCTGAACCAGATTAATCCGTAGTTTCCAAGTTACTCATTCCAATTTCTACATATGTGCAGAATTTCTTTTCTAGTTTATCACGTTCTCATAAATCCTATTAATTATCCAGAATTAGGTCCAGAAAAGAATAGGGGTCTTCTAATGATGTTCAGTTTTCAAATCTCAAGCACCTCGGATAATTCCACCAATTTAAAGAATCCACCATTCTTCGCTAATTAAATTCGCTCGAATGGAGAACAAGCAACTTGCAAAAGGCAAATATGGCATAAACAAGAGATATGATGATTTCAGAAGCGGGATTCACAAGATAATGAATTAATAATTAAATATCAATTTAAATTAATAATTAGATTTCCAGATCAATGGCTCGCTTAAAATAAAATTTAAAAAGTGATAAATATTTTTATTTGAAATAAGTATCAAATTTTTCAGAACACGTGACTATTTAACTCTTTAAGGATTCTGGATGGTCGAAAAACGGAGTAAATTTAAGGTATCGTGTTGGGCGTAAAAATAATGGACTCATCGGGATCTCCTCTGCTTAACCCTGCTGATTTTGAGTTATTTGAATACAATGGCCCTCAGGCAGAACACCATGTAGCATTTCGAAACCGCAAACTGTCAATTACAAGTCTGGGTCCAATTTCAAAATAAATGGCAGGTATATAAAAGTCAAGACTTTGTTCTCATCTCCTTTCATGAGTCAGTTAGCAAACAAGAATAGAGCACCATATATCTGTATCCCCACCCTAGGACCTATTGCTCTAGAACGCCAGCTTACAATAAAGGAATTGTTCGCCATTATGGATTATATTTCCAGTTGCTTAAAACAACTACCTCACCCCGGCCGACCGAGAGCTTAAAATCCTTAACTACAAAATAAAATCTCGGGAGCTTAAATTCATTAAAGGGTTAATGTGATCGTAAACATAGGTAAAGGAAGGGTTTCACAGATATGGAGGGATTGTAATATTTGGATACGCAAGCATTTTTTGAAATGAAATGTTATGAATTAAAATCAATTATTTGAAAATTAATATTTAATTAATTGTTTGAGTGTTTGGGGGATAAGGATGTGTTCCAGTTTTCTTCAAAAACGTCTACACTCAACTATTTTAATCTATATTATTTCAACCGATTTTCTCAATTCGTTTATGGTAAATAAAGGGATAATTCTTTCGTCTTTTTTAATTAATTTTTGTTTCCTTCATTATACAAATATGCATTAATATTGCATATCGTAGAACTCGTTGTCATTCTATATTTATAACTTTAAGCATGATTCTGCGTTTTCACACTTCAATACCCTTTAGACTTGTTATACATCCTGCATATCATTTTAGCTAATAATTCTTTTTCATAAGATCGAATAATACATAGTGATTGAAACGCTTCAAAGCTTATATGATAGATGCAATTTCCACCTTTGTTTTGAGTACGGAACATTTTCTATTAACTGCACTTTCGCTAACTTTAGTAATCCTATTCTGAAACCTTTAATATTATTATCAGTGCAGGACAGCATACCAGGACATCTGTATTAATTTTTAATTTACTTTTGTGATGACTTTAATCCTTCTTTTGTTTTCCTCTTTATGGAATACTGAATACAATTAATTTTCGTGAGTTTATTTCAAGTTCAGCTTGAAAACCTTCGTCTGATTTTGTGTCAAGTTCTTCAGTTTGAAGCGTTTGATTGATGCAATAACCGTGCTACCTACGAAACTCATTTACTTAAAATTTTTCATTCTTTTCATTCCCTTTTCTCAGCCGAATTTAATAATTTAAAATAGTGCAAACTTCAGAGGCACGGTATTGCTATACGTTCTGCACATTTCTACTAATCGTGATGTTTTTACCTTTATAAAACAAACATTTGACAGCTGGTCATTCATAAATACGTATTTGTGATCTGACTTCATACACCCCAAAGTAGTTGGCTCTTAACATAAGCTAACTAAACACTAATGAGACTCCTGTATAAACTCTTAAATGGAACGAATGATTCACAGGCAGAAATTTTGGATGGTCTCGTGGCTTTAATTCCTGCATCAGTTGGATCTTATACGAGTGTAGACCAAGATCTTTGCGCAAAATTTTCCAAGTAATGGACGGACAGAGTCCCAATTCCTCCAACCGACGACGAATCCATAAATTTAGATCATGTTCAACACCTTAGTTTACGGCGTCGATATTCTCTTCAATACGCACATTCCTTTGACGTGTTGGTGTCTTTGCATCATCTAGGGAATATGTCGCTTTAAATCTATCCACAGTTCGACGGATGACTTCCTCAGATGGGCGGTTATGTTCATCATAAAAATCACAAAGTCGTCCGGTAATAAACGACTGGTTTTCAAAGTAAATTTGAATAATTTGGTACCATTGTTGAAACTTTAAACGTTCCATGTTATTTTACCGAAGTATACTAGCTGCCAAGGTAAGAGAGAGCATGCAGATAAACTTCTTACTTGAAAGCTATTGTCAACGAAAATTTCATCACACCTAAAAAATACCCTTTATTTCCCTATGTTCATGATTTTTCGAAATAAAATTTTTAACTTCCTCAATTCGCCACCAGGGGCGCTGCTGTTCATCTCATCTGATAGTGCATAGTCATTTTACTATACCAATACCTAACTTTGGTTGCAAGATCTATCTCAAGTATTATTGGCCGCATTCCGACTTTCTTAGGAACCCCGTATAATGCGTCATCGTAAATATCAAGACAAAAACTCTCAAGCGATTAAAAAGTATAAAAAGATAATAAATGTGAAAACACACATAACCAAGTATCAGAAACAACATAGAACTGAATCCATCTGGCGGAAAACAGCATATAAAATGTCTGGATGTGCCAAAATCATTTCAAACCTGAATTGTAGACTGTATTACATAAAGCCTTGGTTGTACATGCCTACGAACATCTTGTTGAATCAATGACTAACAGAATGGCTGATGTACTACTCATGTCAAGTATTGGGTTGGTGGTCATAAATTAATGATCACTCAGTGTATGTGTATTAAATTAAAAAGCATAATCGATAACGTGAAAGAACGCAGGTATTAAATCGAACCCAGTAAATATTAAAATTATATTTGCAAATGTCACGCTATATCTTGGTTAAAACGGGGATTGATTTGCTACCCTGGCCAATAAAGGGGGCTGAAGTGTTACACGAAAGTTAATTAATTTTGAATCAATAGCAACTCATTGATGTCGATAATCACACGCAGGTAGAAATTCAATTTATCCAGAAGGTTAAGAAATAAATTCAGAAATTACAATGCCTTAGAATAGGGCAAACGAACGGATACGTCTGTTCTCCTGCAGTCATACCGATTTAATTATAAATATTATAAAAGATTAGAACATGAAATTGAACGAATTTATTTTATTCGTTTTGTTTAGAAGTTGTGATATATAATGCCATTATAGAAATGGTGCCACACGTTACAATAAAATGTGACTATAAGGGCATTATTTTCTCATTTAAAAGATTATAGAGAGAGAAATTTTGCAAAGTTCTTTCTTCCATAAATTCAGTTTAAATTGAAATTTTGTAAACGGAGAGCGGTAAAACATGTTACTAATAAGATAGATTTCGTAATAACCTGGTTTTAGATTAGTGTGTTCATTTTATTTATGTAAGTTTTATAGCGCAAAAACAGCAAGTTTCGTGATAGTAACGTAGTAATAGCAAGCTTTGCGTAAGAACCTACAGTTTTCCGAGGAATGTAAATCTCTTAAATCCTAAAAAAATAACATCTGACTACCGTGAGCAGTTAGTTTGTAAACGTTCGTTTCCTTTGGCATAGTTGGGAATGAAATCCGGGATGACCGCACACTAGGTCTCTGACTACGGTGAGCAGTTAGTCTGCAAACGCTCGTTTCCTTTGCACAGTTGGGAATGAAATTTGGGATGACCGCACGCTAGGCCTCTGACTACGGTGAGCAGTTAGTCGGCAAACGTTCGTTTCCTTGGTTTGGGGGGTTTTGGGGGTTGTAACCCCCATCGCAATGAAATTTTGTATATTTAACATAGGAATATATGAGTTGTAGCTCTGTAACCCCTCCCATTAAGCCTATAACCCTCCTCTTATAAAATTGCTGCCTACGCTACTGTCCACCCTAAATCCAAAGACAACCAAAATTATGCTGCTCCGAGACCCAGAGATTTTTGAGGAACCCAACCCTCTCCTGCCAAAATCACC
>QLNU02014802.1:154782678-154796948 GCA_006491805.2 Dysdera silvatica | reverse complement strand
CGATAGTCATGTCTTATTTAAATCGATAGTATTCGAAGTTTATTGTAGTAGTTTTGTAGTTGTTTTGTAGTTAAATTCCCCATTGTCCATCCATGATACAATTTCCCCATGTTTCTTGAAGAAATCTAAAATATTCTCTGCTGTAGTATGGGTAGTCTTCGGGATGCTACGTAAGATGATTTCTTCAATATTCGATGACTTCTCTTCTGAAGCATGTTCAGGTGTAGGACTCCTCTCCTGTCTAATAAGTTCGGGTGGGTTAAACATATCCGTGTTAATCTTTTTCTGTAGCACTTGGTTATAATGCTGGATTTTCACATCATCCTCGTCCGTGCTTTCAAGAATTTTCTTCATCTCTTTGTCCATTTCCGATAATTGTTGATCGCTAGGTGTATGTCTCGAGAACCGCTCCTGCGGTACAAGAAACATTTTTCGGGTATATTCCATTCTATTTAATGAGAAGGGACGTCAATACGCTTAAAGCTGCTGGAATAAGGAACCCTAGAAAGCCACCTGTTAGTACCAATATTTTCCGATTCTTGAATAGCAGGATTTTTTTACCTGTGATTTTGCGAAGCGTGGTTCTATGACTTCGTAACTTTTCTTTCTGATCTTTGGTTAAGGGTACATTCCCCTTGATAGCGTTTAAAACTCACTCACAGATTGCTTTTAAGGCAGATTTTGGAATTTTTTCAAAAAGTCAGCTCGAGATTTTTTAGGGCATATACAGAGGAGACGTAGTTGTTCGAGCTCCGTGCTCTTCAGCATCATTTTACTAAATACTTCCTCTTCCTCCAAATCTTCTTTTAAGTGTCAGAAACGGCTTTAATAGATGATTTGCACTTGGTGGAGGAGAATATTCGTGCGCAACCGCATATCTTCTTGTGTTTCTGATCGCAAATCCACGAGGAGGTGTGAAAATGGGGTCTTTGTAGAGTCCTGAAACGCTTCCTGGAAAAAAATTCTTTTTGTTGGATACAGCTGACGTCCTAAACGCGTGATTTGTGTTTCATCCCGACGTAACTTAAATAGGAACATGTAATGTGCGTTGAGAGGTATTTCTTTCATTTGAGATCCCTTGTGAAATATGTTCTGAGAAATGAACATAACTGTTAGGTTATGATGATGACTTCCTCTTGTAAATAAATTCGTAATCCTCTTATCATTTCCACATTCTACCATCATATCATCGATAACGAATAGAGTATGACCATGTAGATATCTTTAAAATCTGAAGGTAATCCTTCCACAAAGGTCACATCAACAATTTCATCGTAAAAACTTTAATGTATCCCATGAAACCATACTCTATTAGTTGGTTGCTCGTCAAAGACCTCCTCCTTCTTATGGAGAAGGAAATCACGTACAAACACGCTTTTTCCACTCCCCGCGGGTCCACAAATTAAAATGGTGTATGGGTAGCATATTTTGATAGGCTCCATAACCAGAAATGATTGATATCGATACGTATAATCAGTTTTATGATAAATTTTATTTTTCTCAAAAAGTATGCAATTTTACAATTATACCATATTTATGTTTTATAAAATTGTATACTCGCACATCATTAGCTGAACATTTTGCCTGAAACGTGTTTACAATAGTCTTGAGATTTTACCCACAACATCTGGAATAAATATAAAAAATACAGTATTGTCCGCATACAGATCAATTGCTGCATTGTAGGGGCACATCATTATATTTTATATGTGTATATTTTGTAAAGATTTGTCATATCGGTCCTCCAAAGAAGTTCGCTGAGTTTCCGTAGGAGTCGAAAAATTCTGTGGATGCTTAATTTTCCACATAGATAGCCAGCCAATGGCTGCCTTTCATTGATTGTGCGTCCACGTTTACAATCAGTGAAACTGGGAAGAAGGTTATTTTTCTAGGTAACTGATCGCTGGCATAAATACCTAAAAACGAACGCCGAGTAAAATTATCCTGTTTTAATACCCTATTTATTTCTGTAGTATCCATTTCAATTAAAAAAGCCACAGATGATATTCCTGGATTTCATGATTTCAATAATGTTTTGGAATTCTGAATATACCAGAAGCGATGCGGTGCTTGGTAGAGAAGTGGAGAATTTTATTTCAATTCGTGAATTTCCTTGCTGCATGAAATGCGAGAATCCTCCATCACATAAATCTGGTAATAAATTAAATGCGTACAGCATATACCCTTTAGAGTAATCATATCTCTCTATGTGCATTCCCCGGTCTTGATTCAATTTCTCAGATAATTGAATTTCGCGAAAAGTCGGGTTCTAATAGCCGATAAGGGAGCGGGTTCCCATCTATGTAGACTTCTACAAAGTTGGCTTGATAGAGCTTGAATTCTAGCGGGTTAGAAGTATAAGTTCCGTTCAAGGCGTCATTGCTCACAATGACCAATATAATCTTTTTAGGCATTTGCCCGATGAATACATTACCTTGTACGAAAGACATACTTTCTTGAGGAGCCGAGCAGACTTTACATAACACTCGATCGACGGGATACTTCGCCGATGACTTTTCTAAAGCTTTTGCATGACCTAGGGAAACCCCTGGACTCACTTTAATTTTTCTTACAAACAAGGAAGAATGTTCTATGGCGATCTTTTACTTCTTATCTTTTGTATCAGGTACGAGGGAAAAGGCGGGTTTGCTTCGGTTGAGCTTGATTTTCACATCTACCAAATCCAGAAGTAGTTTGTTTTAATGAAACATGTCGGAATGTAGGTTGCCGGTCAAATCTAGCGTATTGCTATTTTTGGTGAGTTCATAGGGTTTTAAAAGCCCACTATTTTTTACACCAGGCTTTAGAGGGCTTGTTTCGCGAAGATACCCGGCTGTATCTTTGTAGAGACATTCAGTTGTAAGCGTTGCCTTCTTCGCATCTTCTCCATAATTGAGTAAGGTTTCGATATAGGCTCGATTCGGGTAAGTGTTAAACGAGGATAAAATGACGCTTCCGTTTAGACTGATATCGATTTGGGGAAAACAGGGAGTGGAGAAATAAGTTAATGGGTGCCATAGAATCTTTCTCATCCAGATCTGTTCCGTCTTATTTTAAAATTTTTACTTTTACGTAGAGTTGAGTGGTAGAGAGATTTAAGTATTCTTCCCCACTGTCAGAAATGTTGAATTACTAGGGCTCGATATCTCGAATATTAGATAACGTATGGAATTCTACCCACTTACCACCTTCTATACTCACTTGAGTGGGTGGTACCGCAAATAAGTCCAGTTCCGATTCCAGGCAGGTGGGGGAATCTTGTCTTATGAAAGCCATCACGAGTCAAAAATGTCAGATGCACGCACTTTCCGAGTTTTTAAACGAATGATTCGTTTTAGAGATTTACGCTTCCTTTTATTTCCATGCCCAATCATATTCTCCATTTTAGTTGCTGCTTTATCCACTAGTATGTTTCCACCCTCCTTCATGCGTTTAGTAGCCGCTGCTTTCGGATTTTGGTCTTATATGACATAATTCGCAAGATCGACCCCACTCCGAAATGCTTGTCTTCCTACTGCGGCAGCACCTTTCTTCAACAGAGGGGCAACCCCTCTCATTAACGAGCGGAAGAATCCTCCAAGTCCATAACCTTGCTATAGCGGACTTCCCTCATAATAGGCAAGTCCTGATCCGGCTTGATTAACGTAATATTCTTGTAATATTTTTATACAACAATAATATGGCAGATGCATCTTTTACAGCTGCTTTAAACGAAAGTGTAGTTTCATTATCGCGCGATCTCTTAAAAATGGGACTTTTTTCCCGGTATGCGTTCTTATAACGATTTCCACAGTCTGAAAATTTTTTCCGCATGAGAGTGGGATCTAGTAGGGTGATAGTGGGATCTAGCATAAGAGGCGCAGACCATTTCTTCGCGACTCCCCTCGACTTTCACGATACGTAGTAAAGGAGCCAAAATGTCACCGACGATTTCATCTTCAGATATATTTGTATATACATGCAGAAGATGATGATCCAGCAGAGGATCTGATACGTAGGGGCTCTCCACCACCCTCTCCGCATGAGTTTCCGTGATATTTCCTTGTGAAAATTTCGAGGACCAGCCTAAACCACTACAAGGTCGACCCCTTTCTACACAGTACCTGGGCTCGCTTGGCAAGGTTGTCTATGCATGACATGGGTTCGTCTCGAGCTCTTAACAGATCTTGACATGCACCTATTCATCGAGGCTAGTATAAGAGGCTGGGTCTCTATAATTTCAAACCGGTACATGTATGTCATCTTTCTGAATCATGAGAATTAGCGACTTATTTAAAATGTTTGTATATTTATTTACTCTTTTATTTTAGCGGGGCCACTAACCCTTACCTTCCTAACTACAACCCAAAGATGCCGTCAAAGTACATCATGTATCTAGATAGCAACTTATATGGCTGGGTGATGGTGCAGCATCTCCCGGTGAGGGCCTTCAAATGGCTAGAGCAGAAGGTGTGGACGGAGGAGGAAATCATGGCCCTAGGGGATAACGATGACCTGGGATGCATTTTCGAGGTAAATATCGCTCGAAGAGATTTAATAGAGAAGATAAATGTTTCTATGCTAGGATACATCTAATTTGTTTTTTCTTAATAGGTCGACTTGGAATACCCTCAGGAACTGCATAATCACCACAGTGACTACTCGTTGGCTCCTAAGAGGATAACCATCATTGTGATGCTCTCCCAATATTCCAAGGATATTGCTGAAGAACTGGGGGTGCCTCTGCATGGAAAGACCGAGAAGTTGGTTCCGAATCTCAGCAACAAGGAGCGGTACATTTTTCGTTACCGGAATTTAAAATTATACCTATCCTTGGGGATGAAGCTGCGGTGTGTTCAGAAGTAATTAGTATAAGAAACCTATGTAATCTACCCGTTATAGGGAATATTACCCATTTTTGTAGAATATTGCCCATTTTTATTGGATATTACATGTATTTCTTTTTTATAGATGCCTTCAATTCCGCCAAGAACCGTGGATGAAGACCTATATCAATTTCAACACGGAGAAGCGGAAGAACGCCCTCAACGAGTTTGAGAATGCCAACTTCAAACTCATGAATAATGTCGTATTTGGTAAGTTTTCAGAAAATTTTATTTTTAGAAATTGTGGTATTGTAAATATATTTTATATAGCGAAATAAAATTTTGATTTAATTCTTTGATAAAGTTTTTAGGGTGGTTAGATGTGTGCATAAAAAGGGGAGGACAGTTAGTTATATACATATGTATTCTTCTAATAGGTAAAACTTAAGCGGTAATTAACTTTAAAATAAGCGGTATATTTTACAAAATGGATCTGACACGAGAGTCCATGGTCACTTCCTTAACGGTACTTAGTTTAGCCTAATAGTTTGTACTTGCCGTTGATCCTCCGGATGAGCCTAGGAAAGGGGCTAGCACCTAGTATTTTTGGTGCAAATCCCCTCAAATTTAAGGGGAACTAAACCCCTAGGTCGTGATTCCCGTCTGAAGGGGAGGCGCTGGGTGTCATGCAACATAAGATGCAGGCAAAAGCTCAAAGTTCTCTAAAATATAACGCGACAAAATAAAGTTTAAAGATAAAAACGTTAAAAGACAAAAAAATTGCATAAAGTTTAGAAAATAAAATGTAAAATTTAAAGAAAATTATAAAATGTTTAAAAAAAATGGCAAAATTTGTAATTGATTTCAAAAAAAACTTGCGATTGAAAAAAATTAAAATTAAAAACGCGCCAACGGGGTTGCACGGAGACTGCGGCCCCCACCCCACGCCAGGCCCGCCAGTGCCGTAGAACGCCTACTTTTCCCCTACGCACAGTCTCCATAAAGATGGTGCATAGTCTTTCTAAAGATGATATACAGTCTCCATAAAAGTGGTACATAGTCTCGATAAAGGTGATACAGTCTCCATAAAATGGTATATAGTTTCCATAACGATAGTTACACTTGTGTTTATTTATAATTAACTCTGCATATGGAATTTTCTTGTCCTAATATTATGCATTTGCATCATTGTAAGCTCTATAAATTTTCTTGTATTCTTGATTTTTTAGAAGACAATATGGTGCAGATATGTGGATTTATAACTATCAGAAGCACTGCGACTACTCTGAAAATTGTTGTATTACTTTCATCCTTTAAGATGTTCCTAAGAAATAGAAGCATTCAGAGGTAGGATGTCCCACTTAACCCCGAGTCTTGTATTCAGTATGGTTGAGCCTTTTCAGCTCAACTGCGGTTATAACCCCATCCGTAGCATCCAGAAATAATTGTACAAAATTTAATTTAGAAACATGTCTGTTTTAAGTTTCCTGGAAAAAGAAAAAGAAATGTCGGGCTCGAGTTAATTGAACGAACGCAGTTGACCTCTAGTTTAACAGCCCAGTTCTAATCCTCGCTGGTTATACAAACATTCCCAATTATTTTACCAAAACCGACTACGTCACAGCCAAGTGCTTATGATTAGAAGATTACAGGAGAAATCATAATTCAGGCGTCCCTGCATTCATGAATTTTTTGTCGGTTTTTGAAGTTGAGAAACTTCATTGCATCAATCAATGACAAACACAAGATGCAGACGTGACTATAAAGCAAGCAACCATTTCGACGACAGCTTTTTAAAACAGGTGACCCAATTTTTGAACACAGGCTCTAGATTCCTGCTGAAAAAAGAAATAATTTTGCATACGGTGTACTAAGAGATTTGTCATCCCCCCCCCCTTTAAAAAGAACTCTGTTGTTCTCCTGTATTGGAATGAATCCAGATTTATACTTATGGACATTCATTCTTTTGGATGTTACTTTTGCAGTTTGCCGTTGTATTTGCCCTATATAAACTTTTATGGAGCCAAAATACTCTTGATGTCTAAAAGATTTGTAGCTCTATCTTTTGGTTTTATATCACGGTCAAACTTAGATAATCCGGCAGGTTAAGGAACAAAGTCCGTATCGGATAATGGAATATGTGCATGAGTAATATATCAGAAAAGGTCTTTATTTGGCCCTGCGGTGGCGCAGTGTGGTAACGCGTTCTCCTATTGCGCGGCTAATCCGGGTTCGACTCCCAGCAGTGCAAAAAGAACGCTTACTCAGAGATCTCATAAAAGATCGCACTGCTCACTGTAGTCCGGGGTTTGGTTCCCCAGGCCTTAAGAGGTTCGGATTCCTCGGAAAACTGTAGGTCCCGGCGCAGCATGACCACTGTAGTCTTTGAGCCGTAAAAACAAACAAAAACACGAGGTTTTTTTATTAAAGTTTAACAATTATCATCGTAGTCGATGATATAGTAACATTAGATGATAAATTACTCGCAAAGAAAGCAATGATTTCTCGGCGTCTAGTGGGAACTGAATCCACAACTTCTTAATAACCGGTGAAATACTTTTCTGTTTTATAAATATGAATGATATTCTTGCCTATAGGATGTTTGCTTCTTTGATTTATCTCTTTGGTTTGAAAAGAAGTCCATACACTGTGGCTTTAATTGCGAACTTGCCCATAGGGAAGCTTTATATTTCGTCGCAGAGGGCACTTTGATCAACGCTTGTAACTCAGTGGGAAGAAGCAGTTGTCTGGTTATCAAAAGGTTCTGGTTTCGACCCCTTCAGGCACCGAGAAATCATTCTTTTCTTTGTAAAGAATTTACCATCTAAGGCAAGGGCTTGTTACTTATTCCTTTTAATGCAATATACATAGTATAAATGTATACAGTAAAACCTCTCTTAACGACCACTTCTGTTCATTGACCACTTTTCTGAAACGGATTTCCTCACACTTAACATAGGCCTAATACTAAATTTACCTCCATTCAAAGACCTCCCTGAGCGACCGCTTTTCACGAAATTGACAATAGTCGCCTTAGGGAGGTTTTACTGTGAAAGACCCTGAGGTAATGGCTCAGTGGCAACGCATTCACCAAGCGTACCGTTAGTTCGGGTGCGACCTCTAACAGTGAAGAAAAACGTTTGTCTATAGTATACAGTTAATTTGCTGCAGGAAAGAAAAATATCTTCTCCAAAGATTGGAATGTACGGAAGTATTATTATACAGGGTTAGCATAAATGAATGACCGGATTTTAAAAATTTATATTTTCGAAACTATTACACATAATATAATCAGTGCTACATGAAAATAAAGAAAAGCATTCTAAGTTTCTTTTTATATCATCGCTCAATTGATGGTAGCTCTCCCTTAGAAAGCTGCGATTGAAATTAAAAATGGCGACAACGACAGAGAAAAGTGTCGTGTAGTAGAGTATGCAAGGGGTTTTTTTTCTGTTATTTCTGTTTAGCATGCATTTCAAACCACATGACCATCATATAATATATGACATATAAATACCCGGAATTTATTGAGTACGAAAAGTTACCATTTTCAAAGAGGGTGTGAATAGAAGAGACCCTAACGTTATACTTTTTAGAAGCTTTCTATGCTTATGAACGGTTAAGAAACCTCGTTAATGATCATAAATCAACACCCATTTTCATTATTCCGTGTAAAATCTTATTAAACTGTACTCCCTAATTATCACCTCCTGCCTTGTCATATTTTCCTCTATCCCTCTACTTCCAATTACGCTAATAGGCGATACCGTCGCCTGACAAAAAAAAAACAGCAGCACGAAATTACAACACTGTGTTCATTTTGAATTGGCTTCAGTCAGTGGTGTACACAGAATGTTTATAAAGGGGGTTACAGGACTCCACACACACATATATATACGAGGGTTGGAACTTTAATAGTGGCAACTATTTATTTACAATTGATACAAAATAGATACATGTTACCAAGTTTTACTGTCCCTCAATGTAGTCACCAGTATTGTGTACAACAAGTTGCCAGCGATGTGGAAATTGTAGGATAACTTTGGCAATGCCTGTAGTGTTGATAGTTCGAATGGACCGGTCTACTGCCTGAAGAATCTCTGGAACAGTTCTGAAGCGAATGCCATGAAGTGGTTCCTTCATCTAAGGAATCAAGTCATACTCCCCGGACTTGAGTCCTTGTGACTATGACTTGATTTCTAAGATGAAGGAACCACTTCGTGGTATTCGCTTCAGAACTGTTCCAGAGATTCTTCAGACAGTAGACCGGTCCATTCGAACTATCAACACAACAGGCGTTGGTAAAGATATCGTACAAATTCCAGATCGATAGCAACGGGTTGTGCACTATGCGGGTGACTACATTTAGGGGCAGTAAAACTTGGTAACATGCATCCATTTTGTGTCCACTGTAAACAAATAGTTGTGACTATTAAAGTTCAACCCTCATATATATATCTACCGAAAACAAAGAACAACAACATCTAAATGTAACTACTCGGTACATTTTACCCAACGTCAAAAAATATGCTCTGTAACGTTGACACTAATATACGAGTATTTAATGTATTTTACGCAGTGATACGTCGGATTTACGCTTACTTGTATTGTATTGAAAAAAAAAACAATACTAATATATATTTCTGGATGAAGCATGTGATTCCTACTTCTTCAAAAATATTTTTGTTGTACTTCGTTGTTTCGTGCCAATGCTCCTGTTTGGAATTTATCCTTCGACTCGCCGAATAAAGATGGACGTAAAGCTACAAGAAAAAAGCGACATAAATGCAATATTTCTCCCATTTTTATATACTTGTTCACGACTGAGACGCGTTTTATGACTCCCTCAACGTAGATTTCAACTACAGAATGTCTCCTGCATTAGACGTAAAATGTGCGGAGCAACCATGAAAACGAAACAAATAACATTTTCCCATTTTTTTTCCTTCTTGATTGCGCAGCCACAGTTTCAGCAACATCCATAAACTCGTCCTCGGTGATGCGAAAATAAAAATGAAGTCCTTAAAGAAAAACAAAAAAGAAAGAGGTTTAGAAATAAAAATAAATCCTGAGCTCCTGATCCTGGAAAAAAAATTGCAACCAAGAATTTTAAAAGCTAAAATGAGGGGAAAAAAGTACATTATACCAGAAACAATAATAAACAAACTAAATCTTCTGATTTGGTCTTTTCTTATGCATCGTGTTTTTAACTCTGATTTTAAATAAAACGCGGGCTTTGCTTTGCTCTCGGAGCAATGACAAAAGCCATCAAAGGATTGAACTTTCGTATATTTGTTTCGACAGTGCGATCTTCTTAATGCATGAAGGTGAATTCGTTGAAGAGGTGCCATTAAAGATAACGTTTGACTTCTAAAATGGAACGAAAAATGAAACGGCTGTCAATATAAACAACTGGAGTTTGGGATGAAATCCTGATCTTAGCTGAAAAAAATGGCTTTTCTGATAACCTATTGTAATCATTGACTTGCCATTTGAATTTCTAAAATCCGGATACGGAATCCAGCAAAGACATTATATCATCAACTATTAAACTTCGGCATTTCTTACATTGTTACCTTCCATATATGAGATTTAATCCGAAAGGAAGCTAGCACCTTTAGTTTGAAGTTTTGTTTGGCCTTAATAGATGAAGCCAATTTTCTTTTAACACAATTCCACTTCCTGAGTCAAATAAGAGATCTGAAGAAGGGAAAAGGCGAGAGACGATGACGAGATACAACCCTTCATTCCGAAAGTGGATATAGCCAGGCTGTTCAAAATTAGATAATTTGTGAGAACTGCATCAAATGTTTTCTAACTTTCAAATGAATTCTAGTTTTACACAACGCTTTTGATTAAAACTAGAGGAAACTGTTTTGATAGCATACATCTATATATAATACATCTCTATCTATAAATATTGAGTAGGGGGCCAAGACTAAGGGGATGGTAGATCTTTGTGTGCCAAGAATTTGATTAGAGAAAACAAGAAATAATATAGATTACAGGGGTCTAAAACTGTGGAACAAATTAATTGAGCAGATGAGAGAGATTAATGTTATTGGGGAATTCAAAAGGACATTGAAGGGGAATTTAGTTAGTGAACTGGAAGTTGGAGTGGGGATGATGGAAGATATGGTTTCTTTTGCTTTCCTCATATATTCTTTGGTTGTCCACTGGGTCTTAAGCGGGTTATGCATTGTGCTGTATTTACTCAGGACTCATACACATATATGCATATATACACATATATGCATATATATACACATACGCGCGCGCGCACACACACACACACACACACACACACATACATACATATAATGATTGCCTAATATATTATGTATGAATTATTGTAAAAAAATTACGATTATATTTAGCATGTGTGTAAATAAATAAAATAAAAGTAAATAAAATATTTTAAATTTTTCCTAGACTTTCTCCATCCTTTCTCCTTTTACTCAACAAAATCGTAATTTCTCCATTGCAAGAGAGAGAATTGACTACGCATTAATACGTATTTTTCAGTTTAAATCTGGCATTATTCATTCATTGTGCTGTTTTCTACTGATAGTCTTTAGAAATTCTTCAAGAAAATTACCATCATATGTCCTTTTCTCATGCCTTTAATCATATTCACATTATATTTTTCCTTATTTTACTTCCTATATTGTTCCCGCAATGAGCCACTCCGTTAATTAAATATTGTTCATGAGAAAATACAAAAAACCAGCTATTCATAATATTTTAGTGTTGATTTTTGAAATCTTTAGAGCGGGTCATTTGAATTAAATTTTAGCTTTACATTTGTTTTTTTATTTTGTTCTAAGCTGGAGCAACCTAAGCCATATATTTTAAAGATTGGATATTATTGCCCTATCTAGGATTAGCAAAATATCCGGGAAAGTGTCTAGAAATTGACCACGAATTGTTCAACACACGACGTCTTAGGTTGTAGTTTTATGGCGAAAGTTGGGGAAAACAAAAAAAATGTATTGTCTGAGTTCGATTTAGCGAACTCTTTGTTGGAACCTTATCGTTCTTTCAACTGAACCATCGAAACGCAACTGACGCACGGTACTTCTTTTATCTTCGTAGCCTAACATGGATTTTGAAAATCTGCTATTGTAATTTCTGTAATATTTAATTTATCCGAGTATTTCCTCAGGTTTGCTCATATGATCTCAAGTACTTCGACCGTTAATAAAATTAACGCTTTTTGCTTCGACCAAACCAGTTTATTATTAATAAATCACGATATTCTGTAATTTTTTCTTGTTCTTTGTCTTTATGCCTTTTATGGCTACGAATCACCATCTATTACGCAAACAAATTACTCTTTAATTATTATGACAGCGTGTGAGTTGTTATTTTCCTTGCTATTATTTGTTTCTTTTAATATATTGTTAGGGTGAAAATTGAAAATTCTCTTTTTAAAATAACTAATTAAATCTAAACACCCAGGAGCAGATAAATAGATAATTAAATAAAAAATACATACACTCTCTCTCTCTCTCTCTCTCTCACTATGTATAAATATATGCTTAGATGTTGTTAAGTGTTTTTGTTTTTTCGATATTCTGCCGCCTGTTATTTAATTTTTTCAGATGGAGTTGTACCTCCAATTATTTGTACACTGCGTCTATAACACTATGCCAGATTAATTAACGTTCAAGAGGAGACACCTCCATTCAAGAGGAGACACGTTCGTCCAAAGAAACCGTCATCATGGGCATAATAGGAAGTAAACAAGTTTCCTGGGCCATCCATTCATCCAGACAAAATCAAATTCTTTGTAACTTCTTTTCAAGAACTTTAAATTTAGTTGTTTTTTATGTGACAAACGAAAAGACTTGTTAAAAATGCCTGTTGAATTAACAAAGGTGTAAAATTTAAATTAATTTGATTTTTACTAGTAAAAAACACTCTTAAAAAAATTCTGAATATAAATAAGGCACTTATAATTAAATTCCTTTTCTTTTTAAAAGTAGGACCCCTTAACATACAAATCCACCTTTTTGTTTTTTTCCTACCTATCATATTTAATTTTTTAAACCCATTTTTAACTTGCAAACAAAATAATTTTGGCCAATCAGTGTACCTAAAAACTGCTATTTCGCTCCCTACAATATGGCTAATATCCATCAGCAACCGAAACCTATAAAAACTTAAGTTCAGACGAAATCCCTGGTCGAAAGGAAGTAAATGAGTCATCACAGCAATAAATAGCCAACTCGTTGCACGTGCATAAATAGGTCACGCATGGGGGCTGTGCGTCCAGTTCCAGACCACCACAATTGGCCAACAATTGCAATTTAGGCAGGCGAAATTGCCGTCTAATACGTTAACAAAAGCCAAATTAAAAGTTGGCAATATATTGGCGAGAATAAGGATTTTAGCAGTCCTTACACAAAAAAAAAGTCTTCAAGATGGCGCTTACTTTAAAGTGCCTCACAAGTCTCGCTCCGAGAGAGAGAGAGAGAGAGAGAGAAATTTCCGAAAAATAAACATGTAATTCAGACCAGGGGACCCCAACCTACTCCAAACATGGGCCATTAAGGGTGTAACATGTAAGTTAAAGTTACCTTTCCTTATATCCTATTAATCGATAAATTGTAAGTGCCTCCTCCTTCATTAAACTTATAATGAAATGTGTAATTTTTTCTGGTGGTTTATATACCCCAGCATAATTCTCATAGTGAAAGGAGTATTTGAATTATTTCACTAAAATTACTTATATCAGGTTTAAATACGAAAAAAAATATGTCAAGTGAAAAATTGATAGTATGTAGAATGGTTAATAGCTCCAAATGCTTATATAAATGGCACTGTTATATTCTAAAGGAATTAGAAAATATATTATCGTGTTTATAATATAAAATAAAAGGCAGTAATTATTGAATAATTGTTTCATGTCTGTTTTAAAGAACCTGGTGTTTTTTTATTTTGTTTATGTTTAACACACAACGCGTTTTGAAAAATAACCCTAGTTATCCACTTAATTTTTACGGTCTTGCATTTGAAATTTTAGGCAGAAGTCAACCAATGTTTACTAACCACTATCAACGGCCAATTTACAAATTTATTCTGGATAAACAAATTTAATATTTAATGTTATGGAAATTGTGTTTTAATGTTCTCAAATAGTAAAAATTAAATCAATAAGTAAACTAACATTAAAATTTATCTAATTATAATTAAAAAATACTAATACATCATTTTCATATTAATCATAAATGATATTATATTAATGTTAAAAATTATTTTAAATCATAAATGATGAATGATAAATAAATTATAAATTACTAACAACTAATAACTATCAATTTACAAATTACTTCCGAATAAATGAAATTATAAATTACTAACAACTAATAACTATCAATTTACAAATTACTTCCGAATAAATGAAATTATAAATATAACTACGTATATATAACTGATATAAATATAAATCTAATCAAAAAA
>QLNU02014802.1:154736456-154782578 GCA_006491805.2 Dysdera silvatica | reverse complement strand
ACCTTGATCTAATATGCACATTCCTTGACCTAATATGCACATACCTTGATCTAATATCCACATACCTGAGATCCACATATCCCCTTAAAATAAATATTCCTACCAAGAAAGTTCGTTGCATCATGTCCAATTTGGGCCGTAGCGATTCAAAAATTATTGGAGAAACTCAAACTCCTTTAAAAGAGGCCAAGTTATTCGAATTTGAGGAGAACAATATATTTTATTTTTCAGTGGGGGGGCTTCAACCCTTTGAATTCCGTCTATTCCTACGACAATGTGTCTGAGTTCTCCAAATATTTTGCTAGATTTGTTGCAATGGCTCCAAGATATTGGAATTTTGTTGTTGTGTGCTTTTAGTGAAGTTAATTGAGTATTATCATTGAATTTGCATTGAGATTATATATGTAAAGTTTAATACTGCAGGTACCATTGGCGCTGTATGCGCCTTGGTGATTTTAATAATTTAAAATTTAAATCCCTGCGCGCCTTTCGAATTATTGCAAACTCTCCGAAAATTCTGTAGTTCAATCCAATCAATGTCTAAATAATAGTAGCCCTTGAAAGCAATTAGAACCAAGGTAATCATATATAATGTTCAGTATAAGCAATTATTTGTCGTAATCTCCGCTATTAAGGTCTGCTATGGCAACTCACAACAGTCGTTAAATAAGCAATCGTAAAGCGACTTGAATTTTGATATCAGATCAGGATTTCATGCTCTGAAACATACACATAAGACGGAGGAGACCCATTCAATCGTATGGAGATATTTATGCTTACAATGATCATATAAATCAAGCCGATCATACAAAAGTCGCAAGACTCCTTTATTTATTATTTTAAGTAAATACTAAATTTATTTATTAAAAATTATTAAATTAAATTATTAAAAATTTTAAATTTAATGTTAAAATTATTAAATTAAATTATCAAAAGTATTAAATTATTAAAATTATTAAATTAAATTATTAAAATTATTAAATTAAATTAAAATTATTAAATTAAATTATTAAATTATTATTAAATTAAATTATTAAATTAAATTAAACAACAAACCATTAAATGTAAATTATTAAATTCAAATTATTAAATTAAATTATTAAAATTATTAAAATTATTAAAATTATTAAATTGCAATTATTAAATTAAATTATTAAAAATTATTAAATTAAATTATTAAATTAAATTATTAAAATTATTAAATTAAATTATTAAATTAAAATTATTAAATTAAATCACAAATTATTAAATTAAATTATTAAAATTATTAAATTAGTTATTAAATTGTTATTAAATTGCTTATTAAATTGTTATTAAATTGCTGTTCTAAGTTATTGCAAAATTATTATATTAAATTATTAAAATTATTAAATTGATTATTAAAATTCATTAAAAATATTAAATTAATTTATTTTAAGTAAAAGCAAAAACCTTTTATTTGGAATTAGTTCCATCACTTTTCTTCCAATCACATTTTTTGTAGCGTGTAGTCTTCTAGAGTATCCATTAATAGAACTTTCTTTAAAACAGTTTGCGAAAAATGTTACCTTTTAACATTTTTGCTGCTATTGGTGACATTTTCCCATCTGTAGAAAACATCTTTAGAAGAACGTATGAAACTTATATGTCACATATTGTGCATATATTGTCGGTATATACATATACATTATTTCCAAATCAATTTAGACTTGTCTTCCCTTTACTGGCTCAAATTATCTACTTTTATTATTAAAGTTTTGCTTTAAAAGTTATTCCATCCATGTTTTCCGAAGCCAAAGCAGTACGTTTGCAATTCTCCAAATCTCACTTGGTATTGTTTTATCCTTTCCCTTGCTCTGTCAGTTCTGCATTCGGATATTCCTTTCCTCGTTCCTGGCTTCGGAAATATCTTGTGCCAAGAGAGCTGGAACAAAGAGAAACAAAATTCAGTTCAAAACGTTTCGATGAAAGTGAAGGTTGTGAAGGAACAAAATTCCCAATGGAACCGAAAAGGGAATGCTAAAGCAATTTCGGAATCAAATTTCCTGCTATGAGGACAACGACATTTATGTCGAAAGGGCTCCGATAGCGTGCTATAATTTGGCTTTGAGATTCCAGACTAAGTTTTCTTCAATTCTATTTGGAAATTTCTATTCCCTATTCAAGAACTCTGTGTTCATTTCAGACGCTTTTATTCGGAGCCTGGTGATATGAAAGACTGGAGCCTTTTTCACTGAACAAATTTCCTTATATTGGAACTCAGTTCTATGAACAGAGTGAATGGAAAAAGCCTCTAAATTCCATATACTATGGAATCAATATACAAGATAAAAGGCCCCAATAGTTAATTGATATTGTTATTGAAAGAATCAATGAGATTAGTATTATGAAGATTAATTATAAATTTTAAATCGATGTATAGCCTAATTGGATATACGAGATAATAATAATCGCTTTTCTTACTCCATTTCCACTATCTAACATCATTCCATATTCAAAAAATTCATTACTTTAATGAAAATTCTAATTTGTATTTAATTATATTTAAATAATACAACAGATTTCGTTAAGAAGCATAATAAATGAATTAAAACCGTCTTCAGTTTATAATATTAATCCTAAAATGCTATATGTGGCTTATTTCTTTTGTGTGTTTGCGGAAGTTGAAATTGAAGCTTTTAAAATGTGGACTCTTAGAAGATTATTGAAAGAGATATGCAAGACCTCCTGCCATGAACTCCTGAAGAAATCCGGTTCAAAACATCTATCATAAATGCAATATTAAAAAAAAATGAAAACACTATGGATATGTAGAGAGAGGTGAAACATAGAAACTACCCAATCAGCACTAAATGGAAACACCATGAGGCACGAAACTTAGAGGCAAGAAAAGAAGTCAATGAATAAATAACCTAAAGACGTAAACTGGACTAAGCAGAGAAAGATTTATCCATGGTAACAGAAAAAAGGATCTGTAGTTCATATTGGTCGCAAACTTCTGTATCTGAGAAAATTATTGAAGAATTAAAAAGAAGTAAAAAAATAATAAAAGTAGAAAAAAATAAAAAATAAATACTGATCGATAAATTATGTTAATGCTCATTTCATATTCGCTATCAAAATTGCTGCAGGATGATTGCATCATATATTCTCACCGCTATTACTGAAACTATTAGTGAAATCTCGAATAAAAAGAAATAGTTTATTCGGGTAATTTTTTGTTTGTCGCCTTCAACTGTATTCTTTTAGTGTCCTGTTTTTGGATATTTAAATTTGTTGATTTAACCAAATGAAATAAAGTATTTTTAAACGTATATAAAAATTTACTTTTCTGTGAGCGTTCGTATTGCTTGGAGAAATAAGACAAAAAATCGAACAGGAATAAAAACAAAATAACCAAACCTCTTCCAAGGATGTGAATTTCTGTCACAGTGAACCTTAAGTCGCCATGACAACCGGGTACTATCAAAAGTTAAAATCTCAAATAAGATTTAAAGGAATGGAAAGGCCCACTTGTTATTTTCACTTCAAGTAACGGTCATTCTGCCGAATGATGGCAGAATAGCTCGCCCTAAATAGAATTTTTCTCCCTCAGCAATATACGATAGACCTCCCTCTTTCTCTCTTTGCTGTCAAGTAACAAAAAGGGGCCAGCGGAATCCCGTCCACCCATCTCCTTAGCAACAGAGCACCCTCACCATCATTCACAGGCCTCGTATTATACCCCATCTATTTCGTATCTGATCAAAGTGAAAAAATGGTGGGTACAGACCATGTAATGCAGTATAACCCAACGAATGCCTACACATTGACTCTTCTCGACAGTTCGCATTATGTGGAACGGAGAGTTTGGGCCATGGTGAGTCAATATTTCAACGGCTGATCTCGTTTTCACAACGCATGCGCAGTTTTCTTCTCCGCCTCTTACATTCCTCCACTGGATGAGGAGGCTCTTGGGCCTCTTTCGCTCCTCGCCTCCCTTTTCAATCCTGACGATGGCAACGTGAATTTTTCTACCATACACACGTGCTTCCTGAAATCGCATCATCCGATACACGTGACGTGGTTTCAAAAATTGGATGCCGACCATGGATGCGCCCAGCGATACAATCTTTGTATTCAAATGCTTCCTAAATTTCTGAAGTTAAGATGCATAAGGAGTTACCGGTAATTGGATGCAAAATTATATCTTTTCACTAGTGGTAAAGTCTTCTGACAAATGAAATGGTCGATGGTTGTTAATCCTCTTGATTTGGAGAACGATGGAAGAAACTGACATTTTCGATAGCAAAAGGAAATAAAGGAGAAATTGCTGTAAAGAGTGGTTTCTGTCGTCCTTCGAACGATTCGAATGTCGGTAGGGAATAGAGAAACGTAATCATGTTATTTTTGAAATTTCTCTTTGATCACAAAGTTGTCATCCCGATTTTTAATATTCTGATGACGTTCTTCAATGTAAAAGGTAAGTTTTCATTTTGTTCTTTTATTAGATATTCGATAATTAATACTTTTTAATTTAAATCATTTTAAACATTTTTAACTTTGCAAATCTTTTTATTCGAAATTTTTATTTCATAAAAAGAATTTATTTCTTGAAATAAAAAAAGTTTTTTTTTTCGAAAACCGCTACCGAAAAAGTAAATGCCGCTTTTTTTCGGAATTGTTTATGTCTGTTATTATTGTTTCTAACTATATTTTTAGTACTGCAATATAGGTATAGATAATTATAATATATTACTTCAGATTTAATTTAGTCTTTAAATACTATGCTTATTTCAGAATAGCATATATGTTTATATTATATATATGTTATACTTGTTTCATAATTGCACATATCGCAGAAATGTAACGTTCATTACTATTATTAACACATAAAATCTGCATATCATTTTATTAACACATATTATTATTTAACACATAAAATATGCATATAATTTTATCCTTAAAAATGTTATATTAATGTGGGTATATTTTAGAATTTGCCTGTTCCTTAAAATATGTTTATTATAAATTATTTGCTAACGTATATTAAAAAATATTTTCCGAGACCTGTGTTTACTCTTTTATAACATATTAAGCTCAATAAAATTTTAGTTATTAATATTAAAACTAGGGAGCAATGGGTAGGAAATGGGTGTACGTAAAGGAAATAAAGGGTAGATAAAGCAATTTATCTTATCTTCTTTGAATCCAATAGATAATTTCTAATTTTCAGTTTGATCGATACGTACGGCAGTTCATTCATTGAGAAGTATTAATTAAACCAATATGCATAGCTTTACATGTGCATTCTACACATGACTGAAACGTTATGAATCCTTTTTTTATTTGCATACGTGCAAATAGCCTTTCAAATTGGAAACGGTGATGATTATATTAAACGCATTGATATAACTATCATTATTGGAGAGGATAGGCTTGTCCTAGCTCTAGCTAGAAAGACGAAAAATTACGTATGAATGCTATGTTGGGAGGGGGATATAGCCTTCTTTAGATCTCGAGGGCGATCGAAATCTAAGGAAGATCTCTTAGATCTCTTAGATCGAAGATAATTACGTCAATGATTAAAAGATATTCGAAAATGAAAAGCTCTCTTCTGTTCTTGTAACCCAAACAGATAATTCAAAAGATCAAAAAATTTTGAATTAACGTTGCAAAATTTCTCAATGTTATCAGTCTTGAAGTAACGTTCAGATCTCCGCGAATTTTGAAACGTTAGTTATGTGTGGCTGCAAAGGAAAATAATTAAAAACCACGGATATGTAAACACGCATAAAATCGAAAGTATTCATTAGCTTTTAACACTTAATAAGTAACAGATCGTCATAACGTGTTTATTTAAAAACTTACACAAAGCTTCAATTTAAGAAGGTTTTGTTCTCTAACTCCACTAAGCATGAGATCATGGTTTTACCTTTTTTAAATATTGCGCATTTCATTTGCTACTTTTTTTTAAATCATAAAATGCATCTTCCAAAAAATAATATCTCTATAAAAGAATTTTAAAAATGGCGCATTTTTCTTAGAAAGAAAATATTTCTCTTTTTTTTACAGCTTTCCCAAGCCTAAGCCCAACTATCGTACACACACCCTGTTTTTACCGTGGGCTTAGAAACCGATTATTTGGGCTTATATCCACCCCACCCGCCATTCCAAGACGTTAGATTCTAAAGTTTTTTCGGGCTATTGTTTCCATTCTTTCTTGCCCGTTCGATTTTTGTTGGAACTAAAACATAAAATGGTCGTTTTTTCATTGAAGAATTTTCAAATGGCGTCCGTGTAATCCTCAATTCGGGAACAAAATGGTTGGCGATTATTACGCTCCGTTTTAAACAAAGTGAGGATTATAATTTTGAAAAAAAAATTAAGTGGGATTTTATTCTAAAAGGTTGAGTTAATTAAGAAGTGTGTTGAGAGTTTAATCCTGTGGAAGGCGTCGAATAATTTAGAAGGAGATAAAAATTATTCAGTGGTGGTCTCCTTATATGGGAGTCTTTAAATCCCTAATTAAAGAACAACATTTAAGTTTTTGATTGATATTCTCAGCAAATTTGAGAAAATTGTCTATTAGTAATGTCACCATTTATAATGGTAAGAGATGGTAATAAATGTGTTAGAAATAAATTTTTAATAATTATAAGTATAACCGCAATTGTAAACATTTATCATCAGAGTATTAACAATTGTGACAAATATTTATCCCATTGTTGAAATCATCGCAATAAACTTGGTTATATTTAAGTATGTTGTGTGTAGAGGCAAGGGCGGACTGGGTCCTCTCAAAGGGCGCATACCTTGGATTATCGGAGGGCGCGAGTCCTATAGCCCATGAGGGCGCATCGGCCCAGGGGCCGGCGGCTCAGTCGGCTCGTGGGCCGCCCAGTCCCACCTAAAGACTTCAGCCTAATCTGTAATAACCCCTATCTTACCCCTCCGAGATATATAAGCTAAAGTTACGTAAACTTCAAGAAATAAAGGCACAAAAATATATGAATAATATTTCTTGCGCCATCTAATGTTTTATTATGCGGTGGGGATTTCCAGATATAACCCATGTTCTTGATTATGTATATATTTTCCAACTTAAATTCGGCCTTAAAAATTGATATACAGGATGGAAATGATATAAAAGCCATAAATATATAAAATTATTTATGTATATATGTTTTTTAATTACAACTGGTTCAACAGATATGCAGCTCAAAGGGGCAAGTCGCCATATAGGTCTATCAATGTCTTAGAAAAACCTACCTGAGACTGGAAGCAATAACCTACATAAGAATAAGCTAGTACATATGATTCCATGTCACTACATACGTTAGAGTCACAGATAATACTGACTAATGATTTCTAGTTTCGACAAACACCTTAGACTAGTCATTTCTAGTTTCGACAAACACCTTAGACTAGTCTTGTCTAGTCAAAACAAGTGCATTATGCCTCCTCTTAGCCCACCCCGGCCTCCATTTCAAGCAGCTCCATTCCCCCACCGTCCACACGCCTGAAACTTCAGAAAGTGATATTTGTTAAAATAAACGAAAACTACTGATATTTGTAAATAATTATCCTACTATTATATGCATATCTAATACCTTGTTACGTACTTATGTACTTAATTTGATCAGTGTGCGATTTTTGCTTGTTCCAATATTTTGATACTTCTGTCGCAGTTTCTACTAGTACTACAACATTTTTAACTTTAAAATGCTTTTCCTTTCAAGTTACTAGTTAAGTTTAACTAATAACCCTGTTATTTTTAAGCAAAAAATTGATTTGGAAGTTTTCATTATAATGCCTCAACCTTATCGCTGTTTTGATATGAACATCTACAGTTTTAAATTAATCCAATTATAATTATTACAAAATTGGGTAAAATAATTATAAAAGTAATAAAGGGATATTTTTAGAAATACTAAATATAAAACAACAGTACATGCAGAAAATATTGACTTTCAAATTATTGATTCAAGTGTTGACATTATACGTCTAATATTTGATATATAATGTCAATATACAATATGATACATTTGATCTCAGTGAAAAAAAATATAAATAAACATATTCCACATATGCATTGAACTAGCCTGAAAGGCATTTAGAAGAATCAATTTTATTGTAAAAAAAATTACTTATGTACCTAACATCAGTGACGTATCCCCAGAGGGGGGATGCACGCTGGGAGTTGCATCTACTTCAAGTACGTAAATACCTGTGATGAAGACTTTTCAGACCTGTATGTATCAGTTCTCCGCAACTACAGAATAGAATCTAACTAAAAATACAATATAAAACTGCCGGGAACAACTCAAAGAAATTCTAGGACATAATTATGTCTCAAAAGTTTAGTCACAAAATTTATTTAGCTTTTAAGAAAAATTTTCAATATAAACAAAATATTAAATACACCCATTTATGGTATTCAACACATGCTACTTACATATATAAATTCAAAACTTCTGACATTTATTTAATAAATTAATTAAGTTGTAAAAACCTAAATATTTTTGTGTAAATACTTAATTTATTTCGTTGTAAATTTCAAAAAGTAAATAGATTGATATTGTATAATACTCCCATGCAATTTTTGAATATTCCCATGCTATTGCATGACATTCCCATACCAATTTATCATAATTTCACGCAATTAGCCTAATATTTGAATACCTTGCATGAATTTATATATATATGTGTGTGTGTGTGTGTGTGTGGCCTGCAAAAGGGTTGCTGGTATCTAACTGGAAGGAGACCCACACGCTGAACGTATGTGACGATGTGTGGAACCGGCCAGGCCAGTAACCTAGTGTCCTACCCCGCCTTCAAGTGGTGCAGGCTGAGCTTTCTATTTATGTGGCAAATTAATATTTGCTACACGGATAGAAAGGCGGAAGGGGAGGGCTAATTCACCAACCCGTCTAGCCAGCGTGGTGAAATTATGGCTAATTCCTCCATTATGTTGACACACCAGAAACCATGGCCCCTAGTCTCCAGGTGCTGGAGTGCTCCTGATCAAGGCAGCGGTCAGTGTGGCATGAAAGCAGGGGGTGCTAAGAATCACTGGAATGGCCCAGGCTGCCGTTTGTTATTGACCTTGGCTACGTTTAATGGACGATCCCTTGCTTCTGAAGCAAAACTTCAGGAATTGGAAGAGGAACTAGACAAGATCAAATGGGACATTGTAGGACTCAGTGAAATTAGAAGAAAAGGTGAAGAGTTGGTGGAACTGAAAAGCGGACATTTGTTTTACTATAGAGGAACGGAAACTGGAAGAACAAGTGGTGTTGGCTTCTTAATCAACAAAAGAATTAAAGACTGTCTTCTGGAAGTTGAAAGTACATCAGATCGAGCAGCGAGGCTTGTTGTTCAACTAACCCAGCGATACCAACTTCAAATAGTACAGGTATATGCACCAACATCAAGCCATACCGACGAAGAGGTTGAAGAATTTTATGAAGAAATCAAAGAGTTACACACCAAAGGGAAACAACATATCAAGCTCATCATGGGGGATTTCAATGCAAGAATTGGACAACAGGAACAAGGAGAGACATCGGTTGGTAAATACGGATATGGGGAAAGGAATGAACGTGGCGATCAACTCATCGAATTTGCAGAAGCTGAAAACCTTAGCATCATGAATTCATTTTTTAAGAAGAAACCGCAAAGAAAATGGACATGGAAACACCCAAATGGGGGAACTAGTGAAATTGACTATATCCTGGCAAACAAGAAATCAATTATTGAAGATTGCAGTGTACTGAACAGATTTAATACTGGAAGTGATCATCGAATGGTGAGATGTAAAGTGCACTTAAATACTAAATTAGAACGACAGAAGCTCATTAGGAAACAAGTAAGTAAGAGGGTGGATCTAATGAAACTGAAAGTAAATACCGAGGCATTCAAGTTGGAATTAAAAAATCGCTTTTCTGCACTGGAAGGACTTATTGATGAAAGTGATATCTCAGAAGCAAATGAAAACATTGTTAAGACAATAGTTGAAACTGCTGGGGAAATTGGTGGTGTAACCTGTAAAAAGCACAATAGCAAATTATCTGAGAAGACGAAACAGCTCATGAAAAGGCGAAGAGATATGAAGGTGGACAATCGAAATACCAGTTCCAGGATTGAGTACATAGAACTTTGTAAAACTCTGCGCAAAAGCATGAAAGAAGACATAAGAAAATTCAACTGTGAGCTAGTAAGGAAAGCCATTGAAAATAACAAGAGCCTTAGGGTTGTTAAAGGAAGTTTATCTGTTGGGAAGAAACACATCATTGCATTAAAAGGAGAGGATGGCACCGTAACAAGAAATAGGGAAGAAATACTTAGAAGAGTTGAAGAATTCTACAAAAAACTATATGAAAGTAACAGTGGATTAAACGAAGACACTGAAATAGTCGAAGGAACAGCTCCTAAAATCTTAAAAGAAGAAGTTTCATTTGCAATAAAAAATATGAAGAAAGGAAGAGCCCCTGGTGATGATGGTATTACATTAGATATCCTAAAAGAAGCTGGAGAATATGTAGAAGACATACTTGCAAAATTCTTTACCAAATGTCTTAACAGCGGTAACATACCAAACCAATGGGATTCTGCAACAGTAATTCTTTTGCATAAAAAAGGTGATAAAGAGGATTTGAAAAATTACCGACCAATTAGCTTGTTACCTGCTATTTATAAAATCTTCACAAAAGTGCTAACACATCGCCTGCAGAAAAAATTAGATGCAGCTCAACCAAGAGAACAAGCTGGATTTCGAAGTGGATTCAGTACAGTGGACCATATTCAAGTATTAAGAGAATTAATTGAAAGAACACATGAATATGAACTTCCATTGTGTGTTGCATTTATTGACTATGAGAAGGCCTTTGACTCTATTAAAACATCAGCAGTCATCAACTCTTTAAGATCAACAGACATTGAGGATGTGTACATTGACATGGTGAAACGTGTGTATAAAAATGCAAGTGCAAAATTTCGGTTACATAAAGATACCAAAACTATCAAAATTGGTAAAGGTGTGAGGCAGGGAGATACCATTTCTCCAAAACTTTTTACTTCAGCTTTACAGATGATTTTTCAGCTGATAAATTGGAATAACAAGGGAATAAAAATAAATGGTGAATATTTAAATCATCTGCGGTTTGCTGATGACATTGTTATTTTTTCAACGGACCCATTAGAACTCCAAGACATGGTACAAGAGCTCTCAACTAGAAGTGAAGAAGTTGGACTCAAGATGAACCTACAAAAAACTAAGATCATGTTCAATAATTTTGTAGAGGAAACAAAAATACAAGTTGACAACACTGAGCTAGAAATTGCTGATTCATATATTTACCTTGGCCAGCTGATTTCAATGGATGGCAACATTATGAAAGAACTCAACAGACGTATTAAACTTGGCTGGAGTGCATTTGGAAGAAACAGTTTTATCCTGAAGGGGAAATTGCCTTTATGTCTAAAAAGAAAAGTCTTCAACCAGTGTGTATTGCCAGTCCTCTCTTATGGATCAGAGACATGGAGTCTAACAGTTGGAGCAATACGAAAGTTACAGACAACGCAAAGGAGCATGGAGAGGTGCATGCTTGGAATAACTAGGAGAGATCGAAAAAGAAACACTTGGGTGAGAGAGCAAACTAGAGTAGAGGACATCATTGTTAAAGTAAAAGGACTGAAATGGCGATGGGCTGGGCATATTGCAAGAAGAACTGATCAACGATGGACAACAGAAATTCTGAACTGGATTCCAAGAGACCACCGAAGACCTAGAAAACGTCCTCAAACTAGATGGGTGGATGAAATAAGAAAAGAGGTTGGGGTGACGTGGAAACGAATGGCCCAGGATAGACTTGTGTGGAAAGCATTTGGAGAGACCTTCATCCAGCAGTGGATAGATAATGGTTGAATATGATGATGATGATATATATATATATATATTTAAATATCAATATTGGAATATCACGCATGAAATTATAGTTCAAAATAATGATTGTCTCAGAAGTTTTGTCACAGTTCGACTTTTCCGTCTTAAAAAATCATAAACATGTTTTAAATTTATAAAGTTCTTTTTGTTCTTCTTCTTTTATTTTTCTTTTTTTTTTTGTATAACTCAATAAAATATCTTCCACTGAAGAAATTAAATTTTGCATAATTACTGAGTTGACCGTATAGCATGCTTTATCTCCATATAACTTTTTAATTCTTCTACGAAGAAATACAACTTATCATCAGTATAATCTGTGCGGCGTAAGATCCCCATATATTTTCAATAGAGTTCAAGTCGGCAATGCACGTTGGTTAATCTAAAATTGCCACATTGCTTTGTTGGAATCACGATTTTGTTCAATTCGATGTATGGATTGGTAAACGATCTTGCTGAAAAACAAATTTTCGACCTCCAGGAAATTCTCCAAAGGTCACCAAATCGTTTTTGTCTCTGAAGAATCTTCGGTATTTTGTTTTCCGTTTATAAATGCAAGCGATGTTTGTTCATTAAATCCAAATCCACCCAAACCATCACGGATCGGCCTCCTTTCTGCTTATTGGAAAAAACTTCTTGTATTTTTTCTTGAGTCATCCCGATATGATGACCAACCATCGGTATCATCAAGATTCCACTTCGTTTCATCACTAAATATTACTGACAGACATTTCTCACCAAACGACATATGTTTACGTGCCCATTGTAATCTCTCCATCTTGTATCGTGGTTTTAACAGCAGTTTTCCTGCCATTTTCCTGTAAACTATTGCACTTGTTTGTCTAATACTTCAATGAATAACATCCTTTGAAATTGCAGCACACTTTCGCTTTTTATATATCTTAGGGACGTTCTGTGGGAAGGCGCTATTCTCACAATTCTTTTGTCATGGCGTATAGAAGTCGAACGTGTCCTTCCAGAACGAAATTTTACTTTTCAATTATGACAGTTGGCTAATACTCTATAAATGCTATGCTCGGATCTATTTACTTGCACCGCAATTTCTGATACAGTCTTCTCATTAAACTTCAATCTCCACACCAGAGCTATCTTCTTATTTTTCAACAGTTTTGTTTTCGGCATTATTATAATGTATTTCTGAAGAAAGCCTTAGTTTCATGCTATCGGTTCATGACATCAGTCCCTTTATTCTATCCAGTATTTAATAAAATTTATGTTTTACTTAAACTGTGACTAAATTTTGAGACAGGCATTTTTTGTAATTTTATTTTAATTGGTTCATATTAAATAAATATCAGAGGGTTTGAATTTGTATATGCAAGCAGCGTGTGTTGTATAACAAAATGGATGTATTCAATATTTCGCTTACAGTGTAATTTTTACTTAAAAGCCTAATATATTTCGTAACTAGACTTTTCAGACACACTATAGAATAGCTAAGTAAAGATATTAAATAAAACATTATTTACTCATTTACTTAATTTCAATAAATAAATTTGTGTTAAAAAACAAATAAGCACATCGTAAAAACTAGTTACTACAAAACGAATAAAATTTTCTAATAAAACCCAGAAACTCACCAAAATCCAAAGAATTGTCCTCGGATAAGGTAGCTGAAATTTAAAAAAGGATTTGATATAACCTGGCGAATTTTTCAAAATAAACCTTTGTTGAGTCATCTAAAGAGGCCGCTATCTAACAGTAAATATACGTATAGTATTTGAATATGAAGAGAGAGTATATATGCCCAAATGTTGTGGCTCATTTATAGTTGATATGTCTCATATATATATTGGAACAAACCGTAGATATTTCTTAAGCAAAATGGCCCACAAATTTAGTACAGACGCTTTTTAACAGAAAGAAAAAATAAAAGCATTGGCTGAGCTTTCACACAGTCCCCATTCTCGAAGTATCGTTTCCTGACTTCAATGATTAACATAGAAAATACTAAATATTCCGTTAATTTCAATCCACTGAAATTTAAAGGGTAACATTAACTTTCGTCTAGCATCAAGGATAAACATTGAACTCATCGTATCCTCTCTATTTAGTAGCGTGGAAGTAAGCTGGTAACGGCGACCGTTAATCGAATTTTACACAGTAATGGTCCTGGGTGTACTTTAAATGGTGTACCCAAACTAAGATAATTTAATAAAATAGTACTTATGGAAATGCGAAGAGCAGGTTATAGTTCTGAGTGTTTTCTCTTTCATCCAAAAATAAACAGGAAAATTTTTTAATCCAATTTGGTAAGATGTGACGCTTCTATTCTAAAATTACTGTTGTTAATTAAACATATAAAAGATTAGTTTTGAAGGCTTTGTCTTACTTTTCGATACATCTTCTAGATATATAATACATTTAGCTGAGACCGAATGCGGTTAAATAAATTACGATGTATCAAAAAATATTTTTCTCCAGTTGAGAACTGAAAATTAATAACATTAAGTCTATCTATTCTATACGATGTTGAACGATTGTTTTTATTTTTATATTAATAATCATAATATTTTAGAAGTATATTTTTCGTACCTCATTTTATCTTTTCCATGTCTTCCCCATTTTATGACTTTTATCTTCGCTCCCTCTTTAAAAATACAGTGTCACCAACTGGGATATCTATATGCCTCCCATTGAAAACCAGCGGTATGATATAAAGTATTTTAAATGAAACGACTTTCCACCATTTATTTATATCGAAAAAAATTATTTTTTTATGCAAAAATCAATTTAAAAAAACTTGTAACTTTGAGTCTTGAAATCTTTCCACACAACTTCATTCCAGTATTTCAAGACTTCGGAAAACCTATAAATTTCTTTTGAAGTCTAACTTCCTTTGTTTGAGGTTTAAATCTGTAAATCCCCCAATTTGTGTAGCTTTTTTATTCGAAGTCTAATTCTTAATGGTGTGTTTTGTTTATTATTTTTGCAACAGTTACAATTTCAATTTCTGTTTATCAAGAATTCCAACATACTAATCTAAATTCATTAATCAAAACAAATTACCACACATAAATAAAAAAACAATTGTGGTAACAGAATTAATTTCAAGACATGTATCTAAAAATATATACAATGTGTAATCATTTTTCTGATTTAATGATCTTGTTAAGTTTTTATGTAAAATTTCCCTTAACAGCATTCAGACCTAAAATAATATAGGATTTATTATTACCATTGCTTCAAATTAAAACATTATTAATTAATTCTTTCAGCCTCTATCCTTCTTTCTCCTTCTGATACCCATACGCTTGTACATATTGTAAAATTATTTAACACAAAACTTTGAACTTTTACTCCATTCAGTTTTTGTGGTTTAAGAATTGAATTTTTCAGTTCATTACAAATATTTACTTAAAGAAAAGGAATATTCTGCAAATTTAAAAAATATTCTGCAAATATAAAAGATATTCTGCAAATATAAAAAATATTCCGCATGCAGAAAGTATTATGTAAATATAAAGATATTCGGCAAATGCAGGCACATCATTAAATTCATGATTTTAATCTATTCATTAAACATATTGAAAATAGTTGCTAAGAATGAACTTATTGTGTAAACATATATTCAGTAAACATAAAGTTATTTTAACAATATAAATGCACCCTTTAAATATTTAAATACTCTATATAATACTATGAATACAAGAAGAGCAGGGTTAAAAAATAAACTTATATGCATTTAAACAACAGAGGTCAATGTAGTGCTCCGGTTACCTATATCGCAATATTGGACTCAAGAACTTGACAATTTACCTGTCGAATAAATGGCCAACAAATCGACATTTAAATTGTGAATCTCTTTCCAGTAAATGCTCTCATTAAATTATCATAATTTGGCAATAGGTTTGAAACGTAGAAGCACTAACTGATAAAATCGGATTAAACATTGCTGCTTTCAAAATATTTCAACACTAAAGTGAGGAAGTCTTCTGCATTGCAGCGTTGTAATTAACAAACATTTATAACTTTTAATATAACTCCTAATATAAATTCTGTTATTAAAAGCTTTTAATATGGGTAGCAATAATATGTAAAATTTTAATATGCTAAAAAAATTAGTATTTTAGAACGGTTTCTGCCACTTCTTAATTTCTAATGAACTAGAAGTTATTGTTCAATTCATGTATCCACTTAAGGCAAATTAATTATTTTTTTAAAAGATAAATTTTAAGTGAAAGCCTAAAGTACTTGTTTGCACGAGGCTTTTGTACGATCTCTCTACTACCTACGAATTTTGTGCTTGCGCTGAAATAGCCTTATGGGCTTGAATTAGTTATTAAAATATTTTGTCAGTAGTGTTTGCATTGGGATGTAATTTCTTTAATACGTTGATATAAAATGATATACTGGCCAATAAGAAGATAGTGAGATAACCTGGTTTGATTAGGCCTTTGGAAATATAAATGATTAAATGTGTTTAGAGTGTTTATTATTTTTGCCGCTAAAAAATTTCTGTGTAAAATTTACGAGACTAATCTTCTTTAGTAGTTAGATAAAGATCAAACGGTAATTGAAATTGAATCGCTATATATTTGATCAAATGAAGCCATTTTCTATTCTTTTAACTATTTTTTGATTTTTGATAAAATAAATCTCAATATAAGTTTGATAAATACTGTTTGTAAAAGTCTCTTTCCCCTTTTTGATTCCTACTCTTCCGCATTTTAATACGTGAGTACCCTTCCTATTAATGATGTATATATAAATACTCGGTAAATGTTTCAAAAATATTAGGAAAATTAGCCTTTTCCACTCTATTTTCTACTATAAGGTGCGCGCACACTTAAACAGATTTATGTTAAAATTTCCTTAAATACCTTTATTTTAAAAAATAGTTTTCAACTTTTGAAGACTTCGAACTCCAGCGATGGGAATCCCACTTTCATTAAGTGCTTTGATTTTGAGGATCTATTTAACCAAATCAATTTAAGAGACCTATATCGTGTATTATTAGAATTATTTACAGAGTATGATATAAAATCAATTGACAAAATTTTATTCGTAAAATTGAGAAACATGGTATATAATGGCACTGGTTATTATAAACAGGTAAGAGGGCTTTCTTAAGGGGGAGTGTATTCTTTTTTAGCTGCAGATTTATACTTACATAAATATGAAAGTTTGTCTTCACCAAGAACGGATTTATTTTTTGGCAGATATATAGATGATATAATCTATATAGGCTATGGTATGGAGCATCAATTGGACCTTGATTTTTATCCCTCAGGATTAACACTGAAAGATACCTCTGTATCTAGAACTTAAGTTCACTTTTCAGAGCTACTTATTACTATCAATGAAAATAATAGATTTGTCTTTCAAATATGCGATAAAAGAAAACAATTTTTATTTGCTTTTGTTCAGTACTTGCAATATGACACATGTCTCAGAAAACATGTTATAAAAAATTTGATTTTAGGTGAACTCTCCAGACAGAAAGTGCTTTCAAATAGAGTTGAAGCCATTTCTGAAGGCTTAAGATACTTTTAAAAAATGTTTGGTTTTAAATGGTTTTCCAATGAACTATATAAATAGAACATTTGCAAATTTCATCCCTAGAAAGAAATCTTAAATGTTTCTTATAAAGAATAATCATTGCAATTAAATACATCTAATCGCAGTTCTCAAATATAGATGGAAGCACCTGTTTATTTCTTTTGGATATCTGGTATTGCTTAATTTATAAGATGTGGCAACACTTTCAAAACTGCCTTCAACTGATCATGTGCTATCTTTTTAGTTACGAGTTTGAATTTAATTTCTACATTACTGCTATTACAAGGTACTTAAACTACTTCCTATTTTATTATTAATAAAATATGTTTGCAAAAACTCGGCTAAAAATTTTGACACTGAATAAATTCATCTATATTTTTTTTACATTTGTGGTATTACTTGGCCATACTGAATTTGTTGAATTACTACTTGTAAGTTATTCAACAGTGTTACTTTGATGTGAGATGTATCGACGACTTTCTATTTCTTTCTATTTTTTGTCTCTTTCAAACAAAAAAATTGTTTAAATCTCTGCCACATGGATGGTTATAAACAAACAGGTCTTCCTGTATAATGTCTGCATTGAATGGGGAATGTTGGATCCTTAAAACACTCTTTAACCCATGATTATTGGCTCATAACGCCTATCAAGATTTGTACATTGCAGATCCAATTCTTCTTTCTTATTCAGACCAGCTATGATCTGCCTAAATTTATTGATTCTTCGTTTATATATATATATATATATTTTGGGTGGTACGCATGAGGTCAATGGGAGCCGAATTCCGATTTATCATATATTATAAAGTGCCACACTATAGTTGCATAGTGTTAAATACACAAATTTAATTAATATGGTTACTTATACAAGTCTTAAGTAAAGTATACAAGTTGAATTTACAAGTCTATGTAAAGTATACATATGAGAAAATATAATTAAGAGAAAGAAAATACAAAATAATTATTTAAAATTTTTATAATAACTCCTAGATGGACCTATCGATGCAACCGAAGGTCTACTTTTGAAGCGATTACGTACAACTTCTATTCTTCATTAACCGATTCACTTTCTTAGTCAATTTAACAAGATTCATAAAAAAATGTTCTAAAACAAAAAGATGTAAATTTTCGACGAGAGCCGCACTTAACTCAACGAAGAGCCGCATTTGCCCACTCCTGACGTATACATAAATAAACGGGAGAATAGCCACGTATGGCTGTGCTCAGTATCCCGGCAGTTAAGTCATTGAGACCGTAACTCAAAAAAGGTTCAAATCCACCCTGAAAGCGTGGCATGGTTTTTTTTTTCCACCTAAAGCATAGGTTCTATTATGAACCATATAAAACGATAGCGTCAAAAACTTAATCGTATTTAAATTATCTCTCCATACACTCGTCTTATTTTCTTCCCCTTGGTTAATATATGTGTGAGATAATAGCTATGTACTGTTGCGCCCAGTGGACCAGTAGTCAAGGCATTGAGACAGTAACCCAAAAAAGGTTCAAATCCAACCTGAATGCTTGACGTGATTTTTTTTCTGCCTAAAGCACAGGTTCTAGTACAAATCATATAAAAATGAAATGTCAAAAACTAAATCGTATTTAAATTATCCCTCCGTACACTCTACTTCTTTGCTTCCCCTTGATTACCATATATGCGAGAGAATAGCCACGTACGGATATGCCCAGTGTCACACCAGTCAAGTCATTAACCCTCTGACTGTTCAATTTTTTTATCGACATCGCTTTAAAATTTGCATTTTTTGTATTACATATTTCAAATGTACATGCATTTGAGAGTTAAAATATGTAGCACAGTTTTATAGCTAAAGATGATGAAAGATGAACGACGGAAAATTGCATACCTACGAAAATTGTGGGATGAGTAAGTCCATTTACCTTCACGTTACCCGCGGAAATCGCGGGATAAGCTGTCAGAAGATTAAATCAGTAACGCAAAAAGCTTTAAATCCAGCCTGAGTAGGTGGCATGCTTTGTTTTTCTCTACCTAAAACACAGGTCCTAGTGTGAATTATATAAATATGAAGCGTCAAAAACTTAATCTTATTGAAATTATCCCCCCCCCCCCATACACTCTCCTTATTGAGTTCTCCCCACTTGGTCAACATATATTTGGAAGAATAGTCACATACGGCTGTTCCCTGTGGCCCAGCAGTCAAGTTATTGAATCAGTAACACAAAAAAGACTCATGTCCAGCCTGAATACGTGGCATGCTTTTGTCTCTACCGAAAACACATGTTTTAGTATGAACCATATAAAAATGAAGCGTCAAAAACGTAATTTTTTTTTTAAATTTTCCTTCTGCATCCTTCTTGTTTCTTTGGAAGTTCTTCCTTTAACAAAAATGATCTTCTTCACAATCATTTCCTCTATAAACCTGGCAATAATAATTAATGGTTATTTGCTTCGACGCTTACCCAAATGCAATACAAACTACGAATTAAAAAGTTGTTGCCCTCTCCAAAATCCAGATTTCTACATCATGCAATTTAAACATATGCGTATCATTCTTCAGAAGGCAGATATCTTTGACTAAACAGACCATATTTAAAGAGTGAAAGAAGCCGAAATATTATTCATTTCATACCTCTCTAATAAGCAGGTGGCTATTATTTCCAACGCAATATTTATTTAATACTTGTATTATGAAATATTTAGCATCCAAACCGATTTGACGGTATAGAACAAAAAAGCTACATCCTTTTATTTTGGAATTAATCTTATCTTGCTCTTTGTATCCTTAAAATAAAAATAATATCTAATATCAGCTTGCAGATGAGCATTTCTGAAGCGCAAGAAACGATATCTTGTTCTTCCCTTTCTACAGCAGAAATTGCAGCCAGTTATGTAGGAATTTAAGGAGGAAAAGGGAATTGAAGCTTGTGAAAACTAAAGAAGATTTTTCAAAAGTCAGGTCTGAGATTGTTAGTTTACTTCAGTGGGTTTACTTCATTTTTCCCTTCTTTTTTAAAGATTTGTAAAGAAGTCGTGAAAAAGCGAAAGTCGTTGGAAAAGAACGAAACTTCGTAACCTACTTACGCTTCCGGAACTTCTCCTTTTCCCTTATTTCAACGAAACAGAATTAAGGATAAAAGATACCTTTTCCAAAGTATCTTTTAAAACTCCCTACTGTTTCCATTCAGCACACAAGAAAAAACGAAAAATGTAAAAGAGATATCTATCAATGTCAACAAGAATGGGTTGGAAATTTCACGAACGTTATCTTGAAGTTGGAGTAGTTTTGCGTTAAGTCGTCTCTTTTCGTTTTTCTCAGGATGTATTCAGAGAAGATACCCCGTAAATTGGAAATATCCGTATAAAAGGAGCTATCAGGGACCCATTGCAAGTGTTCTTTGAATTCCCAGTTGACGAGAAACATTGCACTTCATATAGTTGTTCTGAACTGAGCCATTTCCCCTGACATCAATTTTCAAAATGTCATTCTCCAAGCTTTTGTATAGTTAGCTTTCCAAGGCTCGATTTTCACTTATAAAATTAACTCTGACATTCTTTACTGCACTACCATTTTTTGTAAGCGATCAAGTTTCATATTCCATTTCAAATCTTGCAAAAAAATTGGTAAACCTTGTAAAAAAATCCTTGGACAAAATTATAATGGCACGCTATTAAAACGTATGGCAGCAGAATGACAAAATATCAAAAACACAAAATCAAGGTAGTGTAAAATTATAAAAATATGGATGAAATTTGGGCAATTTTCACTCAGCATAGTTGAATTGCTATACCCTGAAGAGCGATTCAATTAGCAATACCTGTCTAGTATCGTGTAGCATCACCCTTGATGACGACCGCGTTTCGGCTTGGTGAGACACTGGAATGCCGCCTCCACCAGCTTGAGGAATACACTGATGGCAAGAAGGATTCATTCTTTTATGTAGTTTGAATCATACTCGTACCATACTAGCAGCATGTACCAACGTAAATCTTGACTCATTAGTCCCGGCAACATTTTTGCACATTTTCAGGATCCAATGTCGATGTTCCTATGGCCATGCTAATTTTTGCGCCTGAAGATATGCCGTCAGCAGAAATACCATTGAGTGTCCATGGCTTCCGCACCCCATAACGAGGAGATGGTTCTGGATTGTTTGTCTGCTTCCACATTGTTGTTGTACACCAGCGTTAAATTGCCGAGTGATCTGTTGCGATATAGCCCTTCTATCCGCTGTTACAATGCGAGCTAAACAACGGCGAACCCGCTCATCCACGGCAATTGGCCTCGTATTTAATTATGCATAATAATTTTACCATAATCGACGTACTCACGGTACATTCTTGACACAGTGCCTGTACGATTTTGGAGATGCAGTGATCCATTCGTCGGGCCCCAACAATTTTTCCAGGATCAAATGCAATTGGATCATTTGTTTTACCCATACTACATTTGAATATTACTAATACCGTGAACCTCACACCTTATATTGTCGAATCGCTTCTTATGTCATTCCCTCTCTCTCTCTTTACGGACCCGTCCACAGAGTCAAATTTGCATAATGCCAGCTGTCTCTAATTCAATTGCTCTGCTGTGCATAGAGTAGAAACAGTGAAGATCCTTTAAGGCATCAATATTACCAGATCTAAATGACATAAAATAGTAACAGAATTAAATAAGAAGTTCTCAAATCACCCATGGTATAAAATAATAATAATAACAATATTTATTCAACCAAAGTTGGATTGCATATTATGTGGTACATGTTATAAGCAGTATAAAAGATAAATACAGAAGAAGTATATATTCGTTTTTATATTTTAAACTTTGGGTTAGAAATAGAAAAGAATATAAAGCCGAAGCTTGTACAAAATCAAAGTATTATGTAATCTAACTCATATAACTATTATCATATATGTAATAATGATTCATTACATTATAAAAAGTGTTATGAATATTATTTAGAATATTTGCTGTAGAATTTAAAACGATCGGTATACAATGTAGAAATTAGTTTAAACTAAATTTCTGTCCGATACATTCACTTTATCAAAAAGAATTAAATATAAGAAAATATTTCAAATAGCTTTGGCTGATTTTTATTTGCCTTATTTAAGCATTGATGTTTTCATAGCTTCTCAAGGCAAAATGGACACTACCAGTACAGAACCGTATTTTGCAGAACCTATTCCAAACGTCACGGTAGCTTTGGGACGAAGCTTTAGTTTGCCTTGCATAGTGGAAAACCTTGGACAATATAGGGTAAGTCACTCAAAAATCTTTCATAAACGTCATTCACATTTAAATCCTAAAACATCAATTAAAACTTCATGTGAATATCTGAGTTTAAATGTTTGTGAGCATCCCTATAACCACAACAACTTGCTGCTGTCTGAATTCGCAAATAAATGGTGGCTTTTCACAATTAATATTTGGTAAATGCCTTTGGAAGCCAAACAATTTTACAAGGACCATATTTCGCTTATTGTATCGTGTATCATGGTAAAGATATCTTTTACCATGTCCCTTATAAGCGTTTTATAGAAGAATTAGAATGTTCTTGTTCTCACACTAGACGAAAGTAACATTTTTCCATTAAACGTGAGACTAATAGACTTTAACTAGAAGTAAAAAAAATTTAACCAAAGCAAAAAAGTCTTTTTGATAAGAGTAAATGCCGCTTTATAAGTTATTTATTGGTTAGTTGAAGCTGCCATGTATTTCGTACCAGTACTGAAGTCTTGTATCTTGTACCGCCATTTGAGCGATGAAACGTCGTATCAGTTTTGGGCATCTTCCGCACTACCTCTTTCTTGGGGTGTAACACCTGAAGGTGTGCTCACCAGATTTGCCTTCAACAATACATGGCGTTTCGAGAAACACAATAGTCCTTCCTACCAGTAACGTAGCTGAACATCAAATGCGGACCATCAGCAATTGCTGACCATGCGTCCCTCGAATAAAAAGTAATATTTCACACGTATATAATGGCGATGGTGATAATGGTAATGATATATTTATGAACTGTGACTTTTTGAATCAGGAGGGTGGTATGGTGAATGATTGGTGGTGACCCACTTTGAAGTCACGCCACGCCACTGATTTCTACCCTTTCACATGGTCAGTTTTCATGAAGCTCTATATGGATGATGGTTTGAGCTGAAGCAAAAGGTGGTCGTGTGAATGGAGCCGTAGTACACCTCTACTAAGTGTAATTTTATTAATGTGTTTCCCAGGACACTAAATAACGACCATATCTTTTGAAACTATATTTTATATATAATATATAGATATCTCACTTCGATAGCATTTAACACTCTTAAATGAAATATTTTTCCTTTATAAATTAGTGCATTAAATTTGTGTGACAATATTATTTTAACAGCAATATTCTTTTTTCGAGTTTCACTTGTGCTACTTGTACTTTTGAGCATGTTCGTTTGCTGTAAGCATGCCGCAGAAAATGGAATTTTATGTTTACATTTTGCTAAGTAAAAAATTAAGAATTTGTCTTTATTTATGAGAATTTTTAAGCATATAAATATATGTTTATGGAAGACAAAGATGTAAATGTGAGGCTGTGAACAAACTAAACCAGGAGTAGTCAATTTCTCAGTCCTTTTTATACCTACGGCCAACTTTTTTATCTTTGTTGTAGTTTCTTGCCGCCCACCGATTCCGCAGTAACTTAATTTAGCGCAACTGAAAATTTTTGGTAATTTTTGAGTGGAGGTTTAGTAAAATTATGTAGTTACATTTTTCTTTTTATTTATACTTCGCGTATGTATAATTTATATTGCGTATGTATAATTTATAATACATCGAAGATTTAATTTGATGCTGCATTTCTGCATCTCGATCGATACAGTGCCTACTAGTGCGGAAGCTGCTTAAATTGAAGAACAAGAAAATTAAATGTAAAATCTATGAAGTCTATTGAAATTACCTTTAATTAATAATTAATGAGATCCTTGAGGCTGGCTGATGTTGCGAAACTAAATATTTGATATCTGGTTCAATTTTTGTAGGGTTTGTTCATAAGTTTCAGTATCCGACAAAACTCCAACCGCCCACCACGAGATCTTAAATAGCCCACTAATGAGCGGTAGGGACCAAGTTGACTGCCCCTGAACTAAACGAACTTCGTTATTTTATAATCATATCTTTATTTTTCATGCGGGAGCTATGTATTTCCTTAAAGTGAAATAAATCTCAATAAGATGAAAAACCTTCCAAAGTTTTCCTGTAGTCAAAGTGTACTTTTTTTATCTAAACGTAGTAAGATGAATGAAAAAGGCTGATGTTTCACCTATATAATATTTATTTAAAGAGATCTATCTATCTATCTATCTATCTATCTATCTATCTATCTATCTATCTATCTATCTATCTATCTATCTATCTATCTATCTATCTATCTATCTATCTATCTATCTATCTATCTATCTATCTATCTATCTATCTATCTAATCCATCCATCCATCTTTATTCATGTTTCTGAATTCGATAGCTTTTCTTTGTGCTTAGTTCAGTTATTGTAGCCCACAATTTTAGCTATGGAATCATTTCAAATTAATCATTATACAGGCAGTTAAGCTTGATTTTATTAGAAAGAATCATCACTTTTTTCTGAACTTTTTGCCACATAAAAACAAATATCTGTAAGAACGTAAAAAAAGTGTTCAGACGCTCGGAGAATTTAATTATCGAGGTATTTCATTTAGCGATTATGCAAAAAAATTTCAAGCATTATAAGGTTTGAAAAAAACTTATTGCTTAATGCTTCTTAAATCACAAAAAAAACGCATATTACTTTGAAGTTTGAGTTTAATGCTAATCCTTGTCACCAAAAACGATTCCAAAAAAAAATATACGCCTTCTAAAAAAAAACATAAAATCCTACTCAAAATCTCTGTATATGTAATTATGATAACTGAAATCAATACTCTACCGTCACATGCACCTTGTTAGATATACCTTTCCAATCCAATTGATATTGAATGGAAATACATTAATTATTCAAGACCTGAATTTGAATTATAAAGATTTTGCATATCTAATACCTTCCCCATTCATCACCTTCATTTGCATGATGTTACCTGACGATCGAAATCAATGTCCTCATTGAAGAAGATAGTGAACTACAGAACTGTCATCTGTATGTCGGCATATTGCATGTCATATTCTCTCTTCCTCCAACTAGCTATGATATTTAAATGTCGTGAAAGACCTTGTTGAAAAGAGTTCGGTCTCAGCTCTGGTGGCGTGCGGATGTCTGTCTGCTGTCCGGGCTGGCGGGTGTTGGTTCCAGCTCGCTTAAGACGGAGTGCTTGGGATATTCACTTTGGCCGCCGGGTGGCGGTGGATGGATGCCTGCTTCTGCTATTCTGGGACCGGACTCCGCCCTCCCTCGTAATTCGGACTTCGTCGCTGGGGTCGTGCTTGGCCTTCTGTCCATGACGGGCGTTCGCCATTGTCTTCGTCCGCTGCGATCGCTTGGGGGCCAGCTTTCGCAAACAGTGGATGATAATTTGGTATGTAATGCCTGTCCGGACTATGCTGGTCTCGCGCGCCCTGGTTGCGGGGAATGTTTTACGCCTGTTCGCTGCCGCTCGCGGCACCACACCCACTCAACGGTGTCCGGTGGTCTCCTGTAGGAGTACCGGCCGGCCCGGGGTGTTCTTCCGCGCCATCCATCTATTTCGGCCGCTCTTCGGGGCGGACTGATCGTGGATGGCCTCCGGTCGACGTTGAATGACGACAATCATGTGAGCTGTGCGTCTCTGTACGCCTGTTTCGATCGACAATCCCCTGCAATGCTCCCTCCCCCCCAGTGTCCCTTCTCGGTCCACTGGTCGTCATATCATATGACAAAAGCCTGTCTGGGAATACAGCGCTGCCCCCTTCGGCGGCCACCTTTCCCATTGCCCTTTTACGAAGATGCACTGCGTCGTAGTTAAAGAAACTAATTTTATAATACTAAATTATTTAAAGCTCAGCAGGTTACAGTGAACTCTCACGCTAGAGTAAGAGCTGCAAAAGCACCATACAGAAGAGAAAACGCTAAAACAATTTAAAACTCAGCGAATTACAATAAAAGCTCACGCTGGGAGTATGGGCCATAAAACACTATATAAAAAGCAAAAGGCAATCACAAAGGAAAACATTTTAAAAAACGCGACAAGTGATAATTCGTAATAAAACTTTGAAAATTACAATAAAAGCTCACGCTGGATGTATGGGCCTTAAAACACTATATAAAAAGCAAAAAGGAATCAGAAAGGAAAACATTTTAAAAACGCGACAAGTCAAAATTCGCAATAAAACTCTGCAAATTACAATAAAAGCTCAGGCTGGGAGTATGGGCCATAAAACACTACATAAAAAGCAAAAGGAAATCAGAAAAGAAAACATTTTTAAAAACGTGACAAGTCTTAATTCTTAATAAAACTCAGCAAATTACAATAAAAGCTTACCCTGAGAGTATGAGTCATAAAACACTACATAAGAAATAAAACAGAATCGACAAGGAAACCATTTTAGAAAACGTGACAGATCGTAATTAGCAAGAGCTTCACAGAACCCAGGAGAGGTGCCACAAGCAATCACTTCCTCAGGCAAGAAATTCCAAATTTTGCCTGTTCTAAAAGTAGAAATTATATATGACTAGCTTCTTTGGAGACAAATTGCCGGGATAATATATCCTAAACATGAAATTTTTATAGAAATTTATAAAATTCAATCATTTTAATTTGGCTAATGCGTTCAATGATTTATTTATATAACATTTTCAGAAGTTGTGAGTGTCTTATAATTAGCCTGTGTTTGCTCAGATATCTTCAATAATTGCATATGCAGACAATTTCGTTTCCAGTTATTAATTAATTGGTTGATCAATTGTGTTTCATGACGCTACAGCAGAAAATGTCATTGTAAGTTAAAATTTAATTTCTAATACAGACTTCCTGAGCATCAATCGACGTGCTGAGAAAAATAGATGTAGTATGGCTTCTAGTTTCTGTCCAAAGATAAAATTTAAGTCATTTGTGATGCTCGTCGTAGAAATCGGAGAAAACATGGTTCTCCTATATGTTTCATTATAATTTGGCACAGGGTTGTGGCCAGACGCTCGTTATATGGGAGCTTAGAAAGCTACAGAGGTCGGATTGAAATTCACAAATGGTGATCTATTTTATTAATATAGTTTATAATACTACATGTCTAAGCAGGCTAATATACTTAACATTAGTGAATAAATTTCCAAACTTAAACTTATGGAGGTATATTAAAATTTATTATTTTATAATTAGTTATAATTTATAATCCCTCATATCCTTACTATAGAGTAAATGAATACTAAAACCGCTCTGTATAAAACATAATGTGCACAAGGTCTGCCATAGATATCTATTTTAACATATCTTTAATTTCAAAAGAAACACTTTCTATCGTCATCTACAATTTTATACAAAATCAAAAAATTTAAAACAAAATTTTACAATAATTTATTTTGAGAAAAATTATTTTCAAAGTGAGAGCTAATTACATTTTCAGTTAATTTCATCCCTCTAGCCTATGTCTGGCTACGGCCCTGAATAAAAATGCCCCCCAAAAAATTCACTCTCCACATCATACTTTCAAAATCTTTATATACTCCTAAGTAGAGCCAAAAGTTATTTTATTTAGAGATGACGATTTTCAATCCCTCCTGAATGGGGAATTTCTTTAGAAAATGGCTATCACTCGTTACAAGTAGGGTGTAAAATACTCCAGCGATTTAGAGTTAAATTTTGAATTTCGAGCATTAAATGTCATAATTTTGGATTTGGTAAATCTCGTGTTATGCACAAATACATGAGTTTGTTACCAATAGGCTGCGAAATGTTAAATGTACATCTAAAACGTGAGTCCTACGGGAGGGATTAGATTTTTTATATCCCTCTAAGGGAAATCAAAGAGAATGGGTATTGGCCCATATGTGAAAAAATTATAATGGATATATACACAGATTGATATTAGTTTTATTTGGCTTGCCAACATATATACACTCCTGGTCCCGATTAAAAAATATAAGCATATCCGATCGATAACTTACAGAAAATTGGCCAACGATCCAAAATTGGATGAACATAAACGATAAGTTGTTTGGGTTAATTAAAAAATGAACATATTTTTAAAATAAATTTGGTATTGATTATCGCATGTTCTGCAGAATAGTTTTCATTTCATGATTCACTTCATGCAAACATTTTGCTAGCAAGTTAACTTTTAATGTTAAGGACATTTTTTCTGAACGAATCCTTAAGTATCGTTTTCTAAAATCATATTATGCCACTTTAAGGAAGAATTTAGAAAACAGATTTAGAATGCCATCTCGTCACGAAATATCACTTCATTTAAAGATTATTTTAGGTACGGACAACGTTTTAAAAGAATAATATCCAATTATTGCATTTACACGAGCCAATATATGACGTGTGTGGGCGTCGTGGGCTGCACAATATATTTACTTCTGCCAATATTTAAAACATTCCCTTGAATAATAAACACATATTATTTCAAGATGGTCGTTATGATTACTTCAAATTACCTTTAAAAACAGTTTTAAAGGATAGAATGGCAATGGGACAAAATTCAAGATTCCGTATATATATTTAATTCAAAATGTTAATTTGAACATAGTTTTTTATTGGTTTCACGAAGACTTTCACAGCGCATTTTAAATTGTAAAAAAAAATAAGAGATTTTCGAGTGCAGACTGTGTAAAAAATATAAACAGCGTTTAACTACTCAAAAAGCTTGACGTTTCGGTTACGTCAAGCGACTGAGATCACTTCAGAAGAAGGTTCGCAAAAGATGAACATCAACGTCAAGTTTTTTTGAATAATTGAACTCTGTTTATATTTTTTACACAGTCTGCACTCGAAAATCTCTTTTTTATAGTTTTTGTTATTATATCAATGATATTAAAATTTAATACAAATTAATGATAACAACGAGGATGCTTATAGGAATCGAACCTCATTTCACAAAAATTAATTTCCAATGAAGCTGAATCGTTGGTATTTTAACAGTTGCTGTAGGCGATTATCGATTAATGTGTTTCTTTTTCATGATTTTACTTCATTCGTGATAGAGGAAAGTGCATTTTTAAAGCATATGCATTAATAAAATCATAGATGCAGTTCTTCTACGTTCACTCAATTCAGGATATTCAATGTCACTTTAAATTTTATTTGAAGAATGCTGTACCTCATCAGAAAGTATAAAATTTTACATGAATTAGGAAGGCTATTGCTAAAACTAATAATTTTTTTAATCCTGCTGCAGGCTACACGAAATAACTTCATTTTTGTCATCTGTATTCGACCCGAAAACCAGCAACTTGACCCATTAGATTTAAACAATGCTTAACATTTTCAACATCAACATCGCCTTCAATTTCATTAAAATTTGTTAAAGAGGAGAAACAATAAATGTTTGTAATTTGTCTTCTTAATTCCTTTTTTGTTTATATTTCATATTTCTATATTTGAAAAGTCTTTTACAATCTATAACATCACAGAAAAATTTAAAAAGGACCTAAAGAAATACTTAATAATGCAGATTTAAAATACTTGGGGCTATTTAAAATTAAAAACTTATGAGGAGAAAACAAAGAGAGAATTAATAGGATATATAATGGAGTGAGAAAATATTCAAGCGTATGCTTGATTTTTTTATATAATAATGTCGATTTCAGGTGGTCATAATATTTAAATAAGTTCTAGGTCCCAAGTCTGTTACATCCAATGATATTTTCTTGGGACATTTCCTGGTGCGGTCATATTTTTGTTTTATTTTTGCTCTACTGTTACTGTTATATACTGACTATTTATTTGACTGTACCAGAAAAGAATAAATGGAGGTGTATTGTGTGTATGTTGTTATTATTATTATTATTATTATTATACATTCCAAAAATAAAAAAATGGACAACGCTTTGTTAAGCATAGGTCATTTCAATGATGGAATTTGGTTAAAATATCTTTAATTTTTCAGCAAATAAAATTCTCAAATTAGCTGAACTTTGAAAATGTCGAAGACATATAAACAACGATCCGTGTAAGAATTAGAGGCAGTTGCAAAGCAGAGGAGCCGATATATTTTATTTTTAACCAACGTTCTAAACTAAGCCAATTATTATACCAAAAGCATAATAACTATTTTAAAGTTTAGCCAATAACGAGAAATGTCACAATTATTTCGGAACTAAATAGTCCTCCTTGGTTACGTTCCCCGGAAGTTTAAATCGAATTGTTCCGGAATATGGTCTGCATTTGTTTCCCTTACATTTCCCAGCGCACGAGAGCTCTCGTCTCGTTCGAGAGAGAAATTAGATTTTATTTACTCAAGTTCTACCCTCGAGACAACCAATTTAAAGCGAAAAGCGAATGTTAATGATAATAGGAAGTGTTTGCTTCACCTCGGAGCTGAAACTATAATGGCATCGAGTTGCGAAAGCCGTTAACTCTTACGGAGGTCATTTTCTCAAAAATGCCAAATTCGCCATTCAAGTTTAAAATTTAAAATCGTGCCGGTTTGGTTTCGAGAGCTTCGTGCTTTTTTAAAAACTCATAATTTATTCAATATGGAAGTCCTGGAAGAGACGGGCTTTGAAAATTGTTCGGAGTTCAGTAAAATTAGCTTCCGATGTTTTAAAGGTATCTCTTTATCACTCGACGCAGTTTCTTTGTTAAAAAGGCGATCCATGAAAATTCCTCCAGATATTATATTCATAAATACAGCGGTGAATTCGATATACTTTGCGCCTATTCGTATTTATGGGGTTTAAGGAGAAATGTGCATGCATGTATCCTATAAATTTTCTCGTTCACGCCTTATATTCAAATTCATAACTCTGTATCATATGTAACAACTGTTATTTCATATGTTACTCTGTATCATATGTAACAACTATTATTTCATATATTACTCTGCATCATATGTAACAACTGTTATTTCATATGTCATTCTGTATCATACGTAACAACTGTTATTTCATGTTACTCTGTATCACACGTAACAGCTGTTATTTCATATGTTACTTTGTGTCATATGTAACAACTGCTATTTCATATGTTACTCTGTATCATATGTAACAACTGCTATTTCATATGTTACTCTGTATCATATGTAACAACTGTTATTTCATATGTTAGTCTGTATCATATGTAACAACTGCTATTTCATATGTTACTCTGTATCATATGTAACAATTGTTATTTTGATACTGGTGTAAGATTTTTGAACCCAACGTTTTGCAAGCCAACTTGCCCTTCTGTCAAATAGAGGATGAAAAGTGTGGGTGGCGGTTAATACACTCGCGTGATGGAAATTCTCATCTGGGGAAATCCCCACAGCGAATGACACCAGATATCCACTCCCAGCCCGAGCAAAAATTCTATAATGTTTTTGTGGAGGTTTTGAAATATTTAGGACACAATTTCTTAAAATACCAGTTATTTATTTACGAGATCATTTCACAGCCACATATCAGGTGGTCCATCGTTTCATCTTCTTCCTCGCGCGATTGGTGTTTACAGTCAAAAGGTTAGTTTCGTATTTTTATTTCAATCATCTTTTTTTCGCAATGTCTGTTCCCGTGTAGTCAATATTAAACTTCCCGTTTCTTTCGGAGGTGCGCCCTTTTTATCCACCGCCATTTTGGTTCCATGCTAACTTTTTTTGGTGCTTTTGTAGTGTTGGCCGTAAATGGTTTTATTGTTCTGTTGTTATTTTCATCCTGTTTACGTTTTTTTAACATTCTTCTTAAATTCTTTCTTTGTTACTTCCATTTCAGGGGTGTTCCCTTGCTTATGTTCTTTAGCATTCCTTCTCAGCTTTGATATTTGACCCTTCTGCCAGGTCTCTTTTTTCATCTTCCATTGGTTGTTTCGATTAAAAATGTCCTCAGCCATCAAGATTTCTTTGGTAAGATTATCCTCTCCATATCACTTCAAGGATTTGAGGCATGATTCATGGTCATTAGTTTGCGCGTTTTTCGATTTAAAGTGTCCAGTCAATAATTAATGCTTTATGTCTAAAAATTGAAGTTTCCCAACTATTAGCAAGCTTCATGATATATCACTATTTATTTACTTCAAAATTTTTCTAAAAATATTTAGGTATTTGGATCTTGATTTTTCTTTCTCCTGTACGTTTAAAATAGTATGTGCTTCTATCACTCCAAGATATTTGTGAATTTATTCAATCTATGGACTTTTTACCATTTTATACTTTTAAATTATACAGTCTCCTTAAAGTCTTTCTCTAAGTAAGAAAATTAATGACTTACAGTTAGAAACTAAGTGAATTAGAAAATTTTTTGTGAGATTACATGAGGGATAATATGTATAAGACATCAAATTCTGGCATTATAAATTTTAAAGAAGCATTGACGCAGGTCTTAGCGTCTGCTAATCATAAGATACTGGGGAAAAGCTGGAGAGAAATGAAGTATAGATTAGATGTTGTCAGTGCAACAAAAAAGCCATGTTGAAACGTATTAATGTGTTAATGATACAAAAATTTGGGTTAAGGTAAGTTTTGTTAAATTAGTTATGTTTTTAATTTTCTAATACCTACATTATTAACTTTCTTAACCGGGGAAAAGCTTTAGCCCAGTGTTTCATCGAATTGAACTGCCTTTAGACTTTATATAGTTAATATGGCACATTTTTCTAGTCTAAAGTCCATTCTCATGTCACTGCTGAAAATTTTGACTGCATTAAAAAGTTGGTTGGTTTATTCCTTTTTGAAAATTTTCAAATGATGTCAAATCACCGAATTAATTTTAGATATTTTGATAAGCCTTTTATTAATGTGAAGTAAAAATCTGCCGTTTCTCTAGACCTTTTTCAGCTTCCATTTCATTCCTCTGATAGAGCAAATGTTTTGAAATGTGACTTCATATTGATTCGGCTAGTATTCCAGTCAGTAATTTGAAGATGGTGGAAAGACACGTGCTAAAACGTTAATTACTTGCAACTGTAGAGATTTCTTTGTGTTTCGTCATAAAGAATGCCTTCCAGATATTTTCCAACCTTCAGTTAAAGCTGCTTACAGAATTATGAATTGAGGAAGCTATGCTCGTGTGAAATTTTACAGATGATTGATCCAGAGGCCATATAGTTTGTGGTGTCTTGGTGTCTTTTACCCTTCACATTTTTTCCCAAGCATTTTCGATGTATTAATCAAATACTCCACCTCCTTTCCTTTCATTCCTTTCTTAACACCTTCAGCTCATTTTGCATCTTTTGTTATGTATTTATAGAATATGTTTTTCCTTCTTTCGTTGGTCTCCTCTTTGTCTGGGCAAGTATTCACTTTAGAAGCTTCCACCAAACTCTTATAGATTTTGTGCTAATTCGTTCTATACGTGGTATTTTGTTAAAACTGACCAATTCGGTTTTCAAATCTGGCAATATATTTGAAAGTGCAACAACCTTTTCTTTAAAATGACCAGTGAGCTTCGGGTGACCAGTGTCATTGTCTCTGTCAATGCTTCCTGTATCGTGTTCCATGAAACTCCTGAATGTCACGATGGCTCTCCATGGTTTTTGCGAGCAAACATTGCCGAAATTTTCAATAAGATCTAAAAACTCTGTCACTTTTCCCATGATAAGCCCATTAGATGGAGTTACTTAACCGTAATAATTACTCCGCAACAACAAAAAAGCATTACCTACATTTTTATCCTGATTCAGTGCTTATTTTCGTGTTCATATCTAAGAAGTAATAAATAATGGCTCCTTAAACCCTCCTTGAATGATATTTGTTGAGGGATTCCTGCTTGGTACATCATAAACAAATGGGTACCCAGGATAAGAACATTGAGAACTATTGACTTAAGTCAAAACTTTTTAAATAATTTATTGTTTTTCAATTTTTCATATTGCAAACATCAACTCTTGACTTACTTACTTACCATCTGCTGAAACCCAGTGTATTTTCCATTTAATTTCCTCAAGGGATGTCGTTTTTGTACCACCTTGAACTCAGTTCTTTTTTAATTACAGAAAATATGATAGGAAAAAATTCTATCAAATATGTTTATTATTGAAAATTATTTTTGTTCGTTGCTTGTTTTCATATGCTGCAACCTAGTGTGTTTTCCATTTAGGTTCTTCAAGGATGCCTTTTTTGTACCACCTTGAACTCAGTTCTTTTGTAATTACAGAAAATATGATAGAAAAAATTTCTATCAAATATATTTATTATTGAAAATTATTTTTGTTCGTTGCTTGTTTTAATGATGTACATAAATTTATATCTTTGCCTCTTAACACACAAAATCATTAACGAGGGCAACGTTTTGCCCTCCTTGGGAACCTGTGTGACAGATCGGAACGTGGACAATGAAAAATTAAGGAATAACTGGACTCACATACTGAAGAACTTTCTCTATATACACGCAAGTAATTTCCTTTTAAAAATAAATATTTTCAAATATTAAATCTCAGCAGTGGAAAGGTTAAACTTAAATATTCATAAACCTTCATATAGATAAATCTTTATAATTATAAAGCTACAATGAATGCTGTTACAGATAAATGCTATTGCAGATTATAACTCTGACGTTTATTTCGTGGCCAATCTTTTTTATTGGCAGGTCATTTCCTCGGTTGTCATTCCTTTGACATTCCCTTCATTTTTCAGATGCCTTTATTGGTGGATGTTTTCATCAATGGAGTCATACTAACTGTAAATCGATTACGACCATCGATAGACAATATCAAAATTATGATGTTTTTGCGGCACATCCATAACCCTTAAATCCCAGGCATCGGAAAATTGTCGTCATCGATATTTTAGGCGATTAATCACAGACCATTTTTAAACCGATTTTTTTTTTCAAACAAACCTCAGAAAAGATCAATAGCCGATATTTTATTAGACTAATGTTTTAAGCCTTATCCTTGAAAAATTGACCTAAGAATTTGTATTGGTGTAAAGATATCTTGGAGTTCTTAGTGTACTGATAACCAAGGAAAGGTTGGGGGCCCCCTTTTGTCGTCGCTTATTTTTCATAAAATTTATAAGTAAAAGATATTATATTTTTTAGTTAATAAGGATTTTTTTTAATCTTTAGGTAAAATATAAAGTAAAATAAACGGTTTCCAACTGTGGCAAACTCATTACGCGTATTTACTTTAGCTGTTTTCATTGCCTTTAAAATTGAACTCAACATCCGAAAATTATGAAGTCTGGACGAGTTTTGAAGCTATAGTATACGCTTTGTGCCCGAATCTTACCTCACGAAACGGTGACTAATCGATATGTGTTCCGTCTGAAATATTGAATTGCGTCTGCGGTTAATTTCTTATGGAAAACACATCACTATTATATCTATATATCTATATTTCGTTTATATATGCGTATGCAAATTAATTTTCGTAAAAGGGAGGCCCAAAAAGTTATTGCGGAGGCCCCGGGATTTTCCGTTACGCCACTGCTTGGAACATCAACGAAAATAATCTGCGCTATAAGCAAATAAACAACTAAATATATTTGAATTCTTGTTTTTAAAAACATAGAATATTAACTATTCCTAGTTCCTTCTCCGATTCGCAGGTGGGCGGACGGTATGAATCATAATACCTTATCTGTGCATTTATGGACGATTTTTATATAATTACTACCGACTACTTTTTTTATGAATGATTTTTTATGTAATGTTCTTATGGATGTTTTTAAATCATCCACACCTCTTATCCCTTCCTTCCTCTCTGTCTTATCGCGATATTTTCCCTGAGTATTAATTTAAATATTTTGCTTTCTTATCCTCTTGCCGCATGTACATAATATACTACATTCCCTCCAAGCGTTATATTCGACGATGTTTCAACATTGTTTAATATTTTAATGATATTTCAACATTTCTCAATATTTTAATAATGTTTCAACGTTGTTTAATATTTCAATGATATTTCAACATTTCTCAATATTTTAATAATGTTTCAACGTTGTTTAATATTTCAATGATATTTCAACATTTCTCAATATTTTAATGATATTTCAACATTTCTCAATATTTTAATGAGAGTTCAACGTTGTTCAATATTTTAATGATGGTTCAACTTTACTCAATATTTTAATGCTGTTTCAACATTATTCAGTATTTTAATGTTATTCAACATTTCAATAATGTTTCAACGTTGTTCAATATTTTAATGATGTTTCAACGTTTTTCGATATTTTAATGATGTTTCAACGTTGTTCCATATTTTAAAAATCTTTCAACATTGTTCAATATTTTAATGGTGTTTCAATGTTATTCAATATTTTAATGATGCTTAACATTTTAATATCGCTTACAACTTTTCGGTTAAATGTTTTAACATTCATACAATCTTTAATAAAATTTAAACGCAAGGAATAATGTGGCGAATCCTCGCACTTTTCAAACGCACATTCATTAACGGAAAATTCGTTTGCTCTTTATGGCAAAAAGGCGGACAAAATCGCCCTACTCCAAAACATATAATTTTCTGGGGAATGAGAACATCTTTCATCTATTAAATCAAACCCTGATCTATAGATCTACAGAAAACACAGAAAACGCTGCAGACCTGCTGGAATCCAATTCTAATTACTCTCGTGGTGGCCTTAGTTACCACTACGGTAATGGGAAAACGCTATGAACCAACAGTTTTATTTTTGCAACTTAAAAGCAACTTTTAATTAAAATAAATTGCAGTTAAACTCTGTAAGTAAACATAATTCTGAGTCAAAAAGAAAATACTTTGGCACAGAGTCAGCCAAGATTAACGGCAATAATTTAAAGGACAAAATTAAATGCTTAGAAAGTTTAAACTACAGAAAATAGCAGTTTGATAAATAAATGTTTGTTTGTTTGTTTTTTGGTTTTACGGCTCAAAGACTACAGTGGTCATGCTGCGCCGGGACCTACTGTTTTCCGAGGAATCCGAACCTCTTAAGGCCTAGGGAACCAAACCCCGGACTACAGTGAGCAGTGCGATCTTTATGAGATCTCTGAGTAAGCGTTCTTTGCACTGCTGGGAGTCGAACCCGGATTAGCGGCGCACTAGGAGAACGCGTTACCACACTGCGCCACCGCAGGGCCTGATAAATAAATGAACATTGAAATCATTGAAATCATGAATGAACACATGAAAATAATAACAAAAATTCAATCTGATTATTGTTAAAAAGTATCTAATTATTATTTTTTTTTCAAAATAAAATAAATTGTTTCTTAGCGCTTTATTAAACTGGTTTGAATAATTGGAAAGGAACAACAAATTAACACAGTTTAATTAAGTTTAATCATTTACAGATTGTTTCAATAGCTCTGGGCTATTTTCGTCAAAACGGTCGACGATATACACACAATGTGTAATAACAAATACGTGTTACAAACGGCGGTTACAGATTACAGGTATAATGAAATGAACGGTAAAAATCAATCAAGCACATGGGTTAGGGGAAATGTCTCTGGTAATGGAACATTAAGTTTAGAGAAACGTCTCGAGTAAAGAACCATGAGCTTAAAAAGAAACAAACAGTAGAATAAAATCATGCTGTATGGGATGAAATACGCCATGAGACAGTAGAATTATTTGATGAAGAAATATTGTTCGATGTGGGGAGAAAATTCGTCCAAAAGGGAGAAATGAAATTGGACGGTAACTAGTCATTAACGGCATTATCTGCGTTGAAGATTATATGTAGGGCTTCAAAGAGGTTGAGGTCCAGTGGAAAGGAAACTTTTTGGGTAAGTTGTGCTTTATGAAATAAAAATTTATGGCCGGATTCCCACGGATGTATAGCTAAAGAAGATTTGTGAATTTCTTGTTTCCGAACGTTAGCGTCATGTTATTTTAAACGAATTAATAAGGCTCTGCATGTTTGGCCAATGTAGACACGATCACATTGCCAAGGAATGCAATAAACTCCCCAAAAATCAAGGTCAGGGATGACGTCTTTGAATTTGGAGAAACCGAGTTTATTGGTGGGAGTGAAAACAACACGAAAATTAAATTAATTTTCGTGTTGTCTTCACTCCCACTAATAAACTGAATTTTTCAAAATTCAAAGACGTCATCCCTCTCCTTGACTTTTGGGGAATTTATTCCATTCCTTGCCTGTGTGACCGTGTCTACATTGGCCAAACACACAGAGCCCTACTAAATCGTTTAAAAGAATATGACGCTTATGTTCGAACACAAGGACTCCATAGGTTTGATTTGGCTAAACACTTGTGGGAATCTGGCCATAAATTTTTATTTCATAAAGCACAAATTATCCAAAATGTTGTTCCTTTCCGATTATTTAATAATGCGCAGTGTCGTCGTCAAATTATTCCAAGTAAACTGGTTTTTTCAACAGCAAAGCGCATTGTGAGCTGAATGTAAAATAGATGATGATTTATAAAGTAATTTGCCAACTATAAAATATAAACACTCAAACAATTCTGTGATAAATCAATTTGAGATTACAATTAATCAACCTATGATCATCATAAATCAGAATATTTGATTATCATAAACATATTAAGTCAAATACATCAATTGTATGCATGCATGTTACGGGCCTTTCAAAAAAAATGCAAGGTCCGTGGAAACTAATATTTTAGAGGCCCTTCAAAATCGACATATATATATACGTCTAACATATATTGAGTTACCAAGTTAAGGCCCATAATATTGCGTGGCCAGGGTCAGCAGCCACGCTTGACCCCCACTGATCGGCCCTGTGCAGAGTCAAATAACTTATATACTTTAAATACCTGGGATTACAGCGCCGCCTCCGGCGGCCACCCTTCCCAATGAAACCCTTGCACAATTCCTCCTCCTCCTCCTACTTTAAATACGTGCATTGTCAAATGCATCAAAATAGTAGCAAGTTTTTTCTGAAATCATGTATTTTAAACTTAAACCTACGTATGAATATTTTAAAGCACCAGCTTTTCAATCATCATCACATTTATTTAGAATTATCAATTATATATCATCATACTTATTTTGAATCATGCGTTTGATCATTAATTTAAATATATGCTATACGATAGACGAATGTTAAATAAGTATCAGTGCAAATAATCGCAAATATCCTAAAAGTGTAATTGAAAAAATGGGAAAAATTAAATAATCTGAAATTTTTCCAAACAAAAAGTATTCAAGATTTTTACATGTGAAATATGTAATAATAAAACATAAATTGTGTTTAAAATGCATTCTAAGCTATCATTTAACACATAGCTATCATAAGCACATTTTCTAATTAAATTCTTTAATCGAACAACTAAGCAATATTATATTGTTCATTTATTTCAAAAATCTAGTTCAAGGGATGGCAATCTATGGCACAGTGGCGAATTTTTAGTGGCAGGCATAGTTATTTATAAAAAAGAATATAATTGTTGAAATTAAAAAAAATGGTGTTTCATTTGTTCTTAGGCAAAATTTATTTCTGTTTTTACGTATTTTAAAGAAGAATATTGTTATATATTTGTAGAAAAGCTGTAAAAAAAACCGCAAATTTGTTATCAGACTTACTGAGTTCTTTAAATTGAAATGATCGTCATAACTCAATGTTATCTTAAACTTGATTGTCCCCGCCTCAACCTTCTCACTATCACTCCCATTTGGTCTCATAAGACTAACGTTATGAATAATTAATATTGCCAAAACATCAGTCTAAAAAAAAAAGCACTATACTACATTGTTTCTAAACCCTACAACTAGAAAATGTTGTTTCACACAGCAAAAGCTGTTTGCGCTTCGTATTATTAAACTATGGTAAATCATACCTCAAATGTGCAAGGACATTTTCAAGAAAACACCTTGTTTAGCGAAGAATGACCCTTATTACTTTACTCCCTATAAAGTCTAACCAACCAATCATTTTCAGGAAAAGCAATTTTTTTAACGACTTAAGAACATAACAAAAGATCTACTTAAATTGTATTGATAAGTGAATAGCAACAAAAAAGTCATAATTCAATAAGTAGTATGCGGTCACTTTGAGTGCTTCCATTGGTACGCTGGATGAATCTACAGTATTGTATTGGCAGAGTACTGAAAAAGGGTTGCAGATCTCTGGTCTTGTTGATTGACTTGCCAGAAGTAAATATATATAATATTATAAAGATTTGGGCAAAAGTTACACTCAATGAATGAGCATATTTATTTGATACAGATTGCGTGGATCCATACTAGACGATACACTCTTTTAACTTTGCAAGACCGTGTCATTACAAGGAGCGACAGATACAGAATCAGCCACAGTGGAGATAGGGCTTGGTACCTGCACATCAACAAAGTTGAAGAAAAGGATCGTGGACAATATATGTGCCAAATAAACACTTCTCCGATGAAAAGCCAAGTGGGACATGTTGAAATTGTTGGTAAGTAGAAAGTTGAAATCAGTGGTACTTTTCAGGATATTGGAAAATATATTCATGTGGAAATAAAGATCAATAATGCTTTATTCCTTCAATGAAATGAATGTCTTGAATAATAATTAGCATGTTTTTTCATATCCTGAAAATGAAATTCATTCAATTTCAATACACATTACACTTTTCAAAAATATACTGAAAATATTTCTCCATGACATATAAATTTTAAACGCTCTCAAGTATGTTGTTCTTCTCTCTCTGCATCTTTGCTTGTATCAGATAATCTTAAATTGTTACCTTTTATTTCAAGTTCCTCCGCAGATTGACGAGACTCTCACCAGCTCAGATATCGACATTCGGGAAGGTGTTGAAGCGCATTTAAGATGTTCAGCAAATGGTTATCCAAAACCCGGCGTGATATGGCGCAGAGAAGACGGCATGCAATTCAACGTTAATGAACAAATAGGTACTTTTAATGCATGTCAACTCCTCATGTAAATATATATAATCATGATTGATGTTCTTACATACAAATGTAATCTAAAGGAACCATGGTAATCGCCTACATTTCCAATGGGCATGTCTCCTTTAAGTCGTCTTTTCATGGTGCGATGCCAACGCTCGTGGAAGTCAGGAAGCTATGAAACGATGAAAAGAGCTTGTTAAGTGGAAGACGATTAGAAGACATCTTGTTAAGCAACAGGAATGCTCTGCGAATAAATTTGACTGTGAAAATTAGAACCGAGATATACCGAATTTAACCCTTTGGTGTTGGAAATATTAGAAGAGAAAAGCCGCTTGTTATATCACTAATTACATCGCGTTTCCGGAGCATCGTTATTCTGTTATTGGAATCACAACTATGGCCACGCTTGAGTTAAGCGAATTAATAGGCAATAAAGGCTAACAGTATAATTCTAATCCCGTATCGTAGGTTCGGTTCAACACCTGGAAATTCGCGATATAATTGTTCTGGATTACCAAACTAGTTTGGAGATTTCTGAAACTTACTTTACTCAAACATAACAAGCCAACGAGGCAATAGTCTGCCATTAAAATCATTTTACAATTTCTTTTAAGGTTGCTTTTTTTTCTCCCAATAAACTATTCAACATATAGTTCCTTTTATACTAAAGTACATATATATAATCATTATATATTTCTGGTTAATTTTATATTTCACAGCGAAAAGAGGTTCTCTTTATGTTTCACTTGATGCAAATTTGGAATAAATGAAAACGAATAAACTGGTAGGTATAAAGTGGTAGTATAAAGTAAAGGTGAAAATAGCAGGGTATAGAGTAAAGGTATAAAGTAGCAGGGTAAAAAGTAGCAGGTATAAAGAAGCAGAGACGTAGCCAGAAACCCCCACCTTAGTTGCGGGGAGATAAAATTGATTACTGATTTATATTCACAATATTTAGGGCTAAGAATTTAAAATAGTGTGTAAAAATTTTTAAGGGGATCTAAAAACCCTCTTATCCCCCTGACTTCGCCATAGACTAATATTATATATGGATAAATTTATATATTTCATAAAATCTGTATACAAAACATACATTTAGATTGTCATTTCTATATTTTCAGTTCACTCTTACGAAAATCCCCAACTGAATTTCTCTCACGTGAGTAGACAGCATATGGGAGCGTACCTTTGCATTGCTTCAAACGGAATTCCGCCCTCTGTTAGCAAACGTATAATGCTCACCGTTAGTTGTAAGTCTATATAATTTAATGTTTTATAATTATGCAAAATAATTAAATCATTGAATTTTAAGTACCACGTCAATATACGATATTCCATCAACTTGTTTCATCTGCTTTCATTGACCATATAACCAAAAGCTCTGGTGCAGTTATCCCATAGCATTCTTTTCTTAGCCCGGTTTAACGCAAGCCAGATGCGCACGTTACCCAACTACATGCTACCGATAAAACTATCAAGAAAGCGATTGCCTGTCTGCTTTACTTACACGTAATTACTTGATTGCTTGCTTGTTTACTTGCTTGCTTGCTTGCTTATAGGCGTAAGCGTTGAGAAGGCGGCCACCCTTCCCAACCCCTCATGCAGTAGCGTAGCTAAGGGGGCAAGGGGGCGGTCGCCCCAGGGGTCACAATTTAGGGGGCGACAATTAGCCTTTAAAAAACAAAATTTATTTGTTTTGTTACCCCATTGGGTGGGGTGGGGGCAATGACAGTCATTCGCCCCGGGTGGCAAAATGCCTAGCTACGACACTGCTCCCATGCCCAGTAAGTAAGTAAGGCAATCTTTTTCTTTAAAGTTTTATTGATGCCATGTAATTAAGTAACAGGGTCGTCTAGCTTTCGTTAAACCGGGCTAACAAAAAAGAAAAGAACGCTTTTTTGTAATGCTTTTTTGTAGGAAAAGAACGCTTATCGACTAATTGCACATTGTAGTCTGGAGATTGATTCCCTGGGCCGAAAGAAGTTCGGATTTCTCATAAAACTGTAAGTCCCGGCGTAGCATGATCTTTTCTGTCTTTTCGCCATTAAATACCAAATAAACAAACCTAATTTTTTAGCACTAGCTAAAAGCATCTGTATGAATCTGTCATGCCCAAAACACTCTTTGCAGGCACTCTATTCAACTTAGAGTTTTAAGTTCAGAAGTTAACAAGTCAATTCTTCTCTGTTCTCCTATCTTACATTTGGAAAATAGGTAAAGTGCTTGATTTGTAGACATTCCTTTGAAATCGGGTGTTTTCATTTTCAAATTTTAACGAATTGTCGTAGCTGCGTACTCGTCTTGCAAGGTTAACGAGTAACCTCGTTAAAAAAATCTCCATTTTGTATACTGGATGTCTCTTGTCATGTTTCATAATAAAGGTATTTTTCATGGCAAGTCTAAGGACGTCCACAAGAGCATATGTAAATTGTGCCATTACCCGTAGTGTGGGATTTACGTGTAGGCTAAGTAGACCCGGGCATAGGCCCCCGCGACTTTGGGGGCTCCTTCTCAGAAATCCTGATGGGGACTGGATATTGTTTAAGAGTTACTCTAATCTTTTTTATTTGCAAATGTTCTAGAATCATTATTGATATATCTAAATGTTATGAATAATAACCTTCAAAGAAAACTCATGATTTATTAGCTGAATTATCGCGGTCACACGTTTTAGGGGCCCATTCTCTCCTTCCAGCATAGGCGTAATCTGGCGGGGGCACTTGCCCCCTGTTTTTTTAGGAAAGTGGCAAAATCTAATTTTTTTCTAATACAATTTTGGGTTTTTGTTTTTTTCCCCCACCCCCTCCTAGTTTACGTTATATTTAACCCCCAAGTTAAGCCTATTCCTTCGAACGTGGAGTCCATGCGATGCTTAATCTGGCACTGATTACCCAATTTGTTTCTAGTGTTTATATTCAATGCTTATTTGCCTTTGGGGTTTATATATTTGCACGAAACTGAATTTTATCGCAAATATTAATGATATCCTTTTAAAATCTAATGATAGCACAACAAGAATAAACAGTTCTCCCTAAAAACTGGCGTACGCATGAGGTGTTCATGGGATTGTAACCCCCCATTGCAACGAAATTTTGTACATTTACCATAGAAATATATGAACTGTAGCTCTGTAAGCCCCCATTAATCCTCTAACCCCTCCATATTGGCTTTCTGCATACGCCTATGTTATTAAGTAAACGGATGAAGCATTTATATGACCTAGGTATCAAACAAACAAGCAAGCTTAAGACGTCGCCAACAAAATTAAAAACTCAACAAGAGAAACACTTTAAAGCACCACGAAGCTTACTTTTATAATCAAATAGTATCTATTTGCGATTCACGGTGCAGAGATAACAAACAAACCTAGATCATGCCGCGCAGGGAACGAACAAGTTTTTCTAAATGATTCAAACTAACTTTGCGTCGCAAATTTTAAAGCTTGATGAAGAAAAACAATGAAAGGCATTTGATATAACCAAGAGTCGAATCCAACTTTTCCGTAAAATAAAAAAAGCGCGTTACCTCTACGAGGTAAGGCATATACCTTACCTCGTAGCGGTAACGTGCTTTTAACTAACGCAGAGACGAATTTGGGTAGTATAGCACCCGATGTGAGCTCAAAATTTAGAGCCGTGTGCAAGGGCCGACTATGATTATTAGGGGCCCCAGCCCAACTTGCATTTGGGGGGGACCCGCTGACACGCGTATAAAAATGGGTATAAATCTGAAAAATGCACGCACTCCTATTCACATTTAAAAATATAGGTAAAAAATACGCTTTTGATTCCACTTTCACGCCAACGTCGGATGTCAAAGAGCGCACTTGCATTGCTGAAGTTGTGAAAATTGTGGTAAAAGTAGCAAATAAAATAGAATGTGGCATTTGCCCGCCAAGTTCGTGTGCTTGGGAACATTGCGGCTCAGGCCCATGTCATTCGTGGTCATTTGAAAAAAGTACAATGTTACGGTTTCATCAAGATGTAAACACATAAGAGATAAATTTGTTGCGACAAAATATGCAATAAAAATAAAAAATAACACCCCCTAAAATCATGCACTCTCCAAAATTTTAAAGCCATTTATGATGAAAAGTAGCCAAATTATAGCTTAATTAAGCAGTGAAATTGCAAGACCAGCAACAACGAAAAAAAAATTACGTTTATTTTTTCTTAAAGCTACAGTTGTTGTCGTAATTGTGGATTCCAGCTATGATCTCGCTGGATGCGTTTCGGATCGCAAATCCAAAAAAGGAAAAAAAAATAATTTTTTGAATTAATTTACTATTTTTAACATTAAGTAAAATTTTCAAATAAAATGTTTTGGGGCTCCTCTTTTCGTGGGGCCCGGACGCGGGTCCCGCAAGTTCTTGCCATAATCTGGCCCTGACCGTGTGCACGTTCTCACCTCGTATGACGCAGAATGACCCTCGCTATCCTTGCGCCATAAATGTACAACCAACATCAAAAATTGGCACCGGCCTCCGCTAAATATTATTTTATTTTAAAAATAATTCCTTTTGTCGCACAGTTATTTTTTTCCCAAGGATCTCCTCAATAAGTTACTGAATCTTACTATAAAAAATATTACCGTGTTTGGCGCAGTATATATAGCTCTTGCACCATAAAAAAGCCAAACAATCAATACTGCAAAAAATACTGAATATTACTAGAAGACGGAAAGCCACGATAACAATGAACTAACAAATGACATATAAATAAATCACATGTACTTTTCCTGACGAGCCAAACATTAAATTATTGTAATATAAAAATTAAAGCGTTACACTATTTTCAATACTCTGGAATACCATTTACAGAATCAAATAAATTTATTCATTTCGTATATA
>QLNU02014802.1:154723611-154736356 GCA_006491805.2 Dysdera silvatica | reverse complement strand
TGTGTTTATTAAATGTATATTTATTAAATGTAAAGTTAATTTCGCACTAAGAAAATTACTCATTGTGATTCTAGTAATTATTTTATTATCTGTGTTTAGTTTGAAATTTTTATTCCATTCACGAAGTTTTACGAATAACGGCCAATACGAGGAATTTTACATAGCCTCACCTTCTCGTATTAACTGAGTTTAACTGTATATATTTGATTAACAGTTTTCAAATCCAACACAAACATTTATTTAATATTTACTTTTAAAGTATTGTTTTTTTAACAGTTTCGCCCATGATATGGATCCCTCATCAATTGATAGGTGTTCTTATTGGCTCCGACGCAATCCTGGATTGCAATTTGGAATCCTTTCCTAAATCTGTCACCTTCTGGACAAAAGGATCCGGTACCTTAATTATATCAAATATGAAGTTTGATAGCCTTCTGATGCCTTCTGGTCTCTACAAGACACAGATGAGACTCGTTATAAAAAACGTGCAACCAGAGGATTTAGGTTCGTATACGTGCGTGGCAAAGAATCCTCTTGGAGAAACCGAGGGCGCCATAAGAATTTATGGTAAACAATAAGAACAATCCGCTCATTCTCAGTGAACTGAAGTTTGCCAAATAATTTCATAAATCTTTTATAATACAAAGTCCAGTTCTACAATAAAAAGTGTTTTTGTTGATCTACATTGTTTAGATATTCCTCCACCGTCCACAACAGAGGTTCTTAAATCGCAACACCTGAGCAAGTTCCAAAAGAGCTTAGACCAATCAAAAAGGCCCCTTGGAGAACGTAAGTTTTCATTTGTTGCCTTTCATTTCCATTTTCTGTACCCATATTAATCCGTTTAATTAGATTATGTATTCTTGATATTTATCTCTTCAAACCATGTCCTCACCTCCGGTAATGTTAACTCTATCAGACAGCAGTTTCGGCCCACTACTGCCCAGTTGAGATCAGACAAGTGCTGTTTACGTTCATATTTTATGTTTATATTATTTATATTAACTTCTAACTTAACTACAAATTGCAATATACCTGAATAAATTCGGTGATGTATTTTATTTGTAATTTCAAACCGTTTCCATTTCAATACTTTGAAAATATGGCCCTCTTTTTATACTTGTTATGATTTTTTTCTCTATTCTTTTCATGTTCCTGTATCTTTGCGCTCTCCAGACTCGCTCAAAGGTTCCATAAGTAGCAACCTGGATTTAAAGAAATTCACTGAAAGGACAGAGAATAAAAAGGGAAGTATAGAAACAGGTAACTCTATCCATTTTATTAAAAAAAGATTTGCTTTACAAATAGAATAGAGATACACTGCGCAAAAAGTAACTGAATGATATATGCAAAATCCGATGCAGTTATATGAATTTTTAATCCGTTTGTTTTGAAAATAACAGGTCTGCCTTCATCAGACTAAATGAATCAAATAAACGAACTCGCACCCGAACGAATTCGTTTATTTGTTCTAATGAAGACTGGCCTGTTTCTGCGGAAGCAATGGTAAACGAATCGGTAATTCAGATAACTTCGTCAATTTTGAGTAAAAATTTCGCTCACTATTAATAATTGTTTTGTTTTATCCATATATTTCCGTTGTGTTCGAATTTCTGTGCAGTTACAAACCAGTTATTCGTATATAGCAACAAATAAGGATATATATTTCCATTAAAATAACTAGCAGAAGTGCTTACTATTTATCGTTTCCATTTACGAAAATGGGAATAATTGTTTTTATCAGACCCTTTATAATATTTACATGCCAAAATTTTTGGATTAGTTGGCAAAACAACAATAAATATTTTTCGAATAAGTTGAGGCTTTTTCGTCTATTTCCGGCGCTGAAGTCTCTGAAGGATGTGAGCCTTCTTAATAATTGTTTCCAACTCCCCTCTGTCCAAAGCCTTAATTCGTTATTCTCTTCCTTCCTTTCTTCCTACGTCTTTCTCCACTCTCTTCCGCCCTGCGGTGGCGCAGTGTGGTAACGCGTTCTCCTATTGCGCGGCTAATCCGGGTTCGACTCCCAGCAGTGCAAAAAGAACGCTTACTCAGAGATCTCATAAAGATCGCACTGCTCACTGTAGTCCGGGGTTTGGTTCCCTAGGCCTTAAGAGGTTCGGATTCCTCGGAAAACAGTAGGTCCCGGCGCAGCATGACCACTGTAGTCTTTGAGCCGTAAAACCACAAACCAACCAACCAACCACTCTCTTCAGCCGTCTTTTCCTAAGGCGACTTATTTTTGAATCTTTCCTTCCTTCTTCTTGATTGGTGCTCTTAATCTTCTTGTAATGCTAGTTATCCTATCTTTTTCTATTCTTTATACATGTTTAAGACATTTAACTCTGGTTTCCTTATTTCTATCACTAGCTCTGGATCTTCGTACAGAAGTACATTCCGTTCTCTCTTTTAATTCTCTATTCGTCATTTTCGTCAACTGTTTGGAATGTTTTCAGAAACAAGTTACAGCATTTACCTGAATTTATGCGTATTTAAAATTACACTAACACATCGCTATGTTGATTCAAGTTGTAAATTTGTGTAAATTTGGGAAAATTTGAAAAAATTTGCATAAAAATAACAGCAAAAATCGTCTAAGGATGACATTTGAAGTTACTATATTTAAATAGAAGAAAAATTAGTTACAGGCGGTTATATAAAAGTTTGTGATAGCCATGTGTACTTTTATAAACATCATTATTTTTAATTTGGCTTGAAAACATTGCATCATTTTCGTATTTCTACAAGTGGTGGAAAATTTTCTAGTTTTTAAATTACTTTCTGAGATTTTTATAACTCGTTTGGTTGCTTAATATCCTTTTAAAAATTTGGTTTAAAGCAACAACGGCGGCATTCCTATCGTTGCCTTCCTGCCCTCAATTCAACCGAACTTTCTCCTCCATTCCTGCTTTCTTCTTGAATACATCATTATAAATACATAAGCACCTCTTTTTTGCTAGTCCTATTATAATTACGTAACAGAGACATAGAGAAGTCGGATAAAAGTCGGAATATTCTTGAAGAGTTGGACGGCAAACAAGTTTAAGGACACCTACATTAGTAGGTGTGCTATCCCTTTTTTTTTTTTTTTTTTCTCAGCTGGATCCAAATGCTCCAGTTCAACAATCCAACAAATAATTTTTCCCATAAAACGGAGTCGTTTAATGCGTTTGTAGCGCAAGGATAGCAAGTGCTATGATACTGTGCCAGATCCCATAGTTTTCTGAAGGATTCGAGACTCCTAAACCCTAGCGAACCCAACTCCGGTCTACGGTGAATCAGAAGGCGTTCATTTTTGGCGCAACTGAGTCGTTTAATGCAAAAAAATTTTAACAACAATGGAAAGAGTATCTCTCTATTATCATCCCGGGGGAAAAGTACGCGGAATTGCTTCTACTTTCTTTGTGGTTGGCATCATATGCCGCCTTGTTTCTTTTATATTAAAAATTTAAATTTCCTCTTACGAATACAATGTAAAATTGAAATAAATTATGAAAAACGTAGGCCCTGCGATGTCGCAGTTGTAGAAGGTTCTCCTGGAGTGCTGTTAATCCAGATTCGCCCCCAAACCGTGCCCTCCCCTCCCAAAAAAAAAAGTCTTACCAACTAACTGCTCACTGTAGGGCGGAGGTTACTTTCCTAGAACTTAATTCGTTTTTATTCCTCCAAAAACTATTGATTCCGATATAGCAACACCTTTACCGTTCTTGGACGGTAAAAAAATATTAAGAAGTAGATTTTTTAGAAAAAATTTAGTAGATAACGGTATCGGAATTCTTCCTATGTGACATATTAATAGCTAATGGTATGTGACGTGGCCACAGCTCGAAAGATGGGTATTTTTGCGACCTTTCCTCTGAATTACTCACTGAACTTCAAAGCCTACTGTTCGTTGTGGTGATGTCAACTTGACGGGCCAGCAAAATGGTATAGAGCAGAGTTGTCCAACATCCGCCTCCCCCGGGCCACAATCCGGCCCGCCAAATACTGTTTGAAATAAAAAAAATTCACAAACAAAAATTTTAGATTTTTTTTTCAGAGAAACCGCGGGAACAGCATGGGTAACCCCTTTCCATATCGCAAATGAACGGACAAATAACTGGAAGAAATTTGGTACGGTAAGTTTTTTTTGTTTTTTTTTTACGAAACCTCAAACACGCGAGAACAGTGAAAAGTTTTGAAGTGGCCCGCCGTTCAAAATGGCTGGACAACCCTGGTATAGAGGACTTTGATGCGCAATGAATAACCCCAAGTAAAGGTGGTAAAAACATCTCCATTCGAACCTTGTCCAAATCGCATGCCTTTGGCCATTGGCATTTCACATATGGAGAATTCCAATATTCCCCTTGTGACACGTAACCTGTTAAATTTTTTGAAACCGGTCTCCACTTTTATATATTGTATATAGGCTATATGTCTGCTCGAATTGTGTGCCATGTTCTTCACACAAATGGATTATTATCACCAGAAAATGTCTAATAAATAATAGCATTGTTTATTAATACAGGTTAAATATTCCAATGCAAATCGGAAGAACTGCAAGCATTTCCCTTATAATTATGTACGTTAAAACATTATATGTGGGAAAAAAAAGTTTTTCGGAACCCCAAGACACGCAAACTGAAGCAATGTTCTAATATCTGTTTCTTTTTATTTAAACTGCGCAAAGACAGCAAAGATTATGGTATTCCGAAGCCTACTGGCAACGAAACTTCGGACTACGGTGAGTAAAAAACAACATGTGTTGTACGACAGCACTGGGAATAGGGCTCGGATTAATAACACGATGGTAACATGATCTAGGAATCCAAATCTCTTTGAATCGAGAAACCAAATCTCTTCGAATCGTGAAACCAAATCTCTTCGAATAGAGAAACCAAATCTCTTCGAATCGAGAAACCAAATCTCTTCGAATCGAGAAACCAAATCTTTTCCAATCGAGAAACCAAATCTCTTCGAATCGTCAAACCAAATCTCTTCGAATCGAGAAACCAAAGCTCTGCAAATAGAGAATCCAAATCTCTTAAAGCATATGGGGCACCAACCCTTTCAAACCATAAAAAACAGGTAAGATGATTTGTTTTTGTTTTGTTTTGTTTTTGTCGTGGGGGGTCGAAACCAAATTAACATCATGAACGCATCGTAAACTCATTATCAAGGTTCTATTACATAGCGCGTCTCCTAATAAGAAGGAGAATTTTTGAACTCAAAGCAAATAAATCACTATAAAACTTCAGACAAGCCATAGATATAGTTTTTGCAGAAAAAATACATCCCTAGGAATAACATCAACCACAATTCAAGTCTGCAGTTCGTGAATATAAGGGAATTACTTTTACGAAATCATTTCCTATCCAAAGCAGAAAACCAAGAAAAATATATTATTATTCACTTTATCTCATATATAATACTACTCCCTTATTTCGACACCCATTGTTAAAATGCATACATCTCTCGTATTTCAGATTTTCCGAGCGGAAAGCCGCTTTCGTTTTTCAATTCTCGGCGATCATTTCTCCCATATTTATTTCTTCTGCTATCGTAAGTTCACAGGCATTGAACATCATAACTTCAGTGTGAATAGTCTGGGTAAACAAAACTATGGAGCTCCTGCGATAGTTCCTTGTTTGCTTTCCCAAACACGTTTTTAAACATAAATTGGTTTTATCCAAAGAAAAGAATGCAAAATAAATTTATTCGGATTGTTTATATTTCATAAATAGAATTTTTTGCAAAAAAAAAAAGTTCCTTCTTTTTTCCCCTCTCGGAAATTTCGTTCCTCGTTTATTTTCAATTAACACAACAGTGGAAGATCACGCCGTCGTTATAATCGATAATGGTAATCTTTTGCAATTAATATGAAAATTATTGAAAAGAACCACGAATGCCCAATATCCACATGTTTATTATTAATATAATCACGCAAATTATAATCACGTAATTTATAATCACGTAACAAAGTACATACCATTTGCCCATAGAAATCGCCGTATAAGCTATCAGAGGGTTAGTAACAAACTTTTCAAAAACTTGGATTCTACATTCGATCTCAATTTTTTTTAGCGCATTTCCAAAATCTTCTTAAATAGAAAAATCTTTGTGAACGACCCTTGTATTAACGCATTTTAATTTTAGAGTTATAAACGATTGTTTGCTCATTCTTCAGGGTAACTTCATGTTATTTCTCTCTGATGCCAACAGATAGCCGCATATGCGATACTAAAAACAAAAACAATGATTCATGATAAACTTGAACAAGACGAATTTTGTGGAGTATCTACATTTGATATATGGAAACGACTCATAAACAGGATAAACTTATAATAATAATAATAACTAATAAATATGGAATCAGACGTAAAGCAGCAATATGCTGAGATTTCCTACAAAATAGTATGATGACCAAATAAAAAAAAAAGGATCTGTGAAATAGAAAACAGCAAATGAGAGTGCTCTCAGGGTTCAATTTTCGGCCCGCTGTTATTTACTCTAGCCATGAACGATATATTTAATATCAATAACGAAGTAATATTATTTGCCGATGATGTAAGCTGGATTACTAGCCACAAAAACTTGGATGATTTATTTGATGTAACTAATATTAAATTTGCAAAAATGGCAGAATGGTTCAGTAACAATAATTTCTTTATAACTATGGATAAAACCCATTACTTAATATTTAAACACAAAAACAAAAAATTTGAACTCGGGGAAAACCATAATTTATACATAGACAAAATAAAACTTGAAAGAAAATCGTCAACAAAATTCTTAGGCCTAACAATAACAGGGGATTTAAATTGGAATCCCCACATTAATGAAGTGATGAAAAAAGTACGAAGAGGTACGGGTATTATACATAGACTTGTAGGGACTCATTAATCAACGATCATTGATACATGAACCCACATTTCCAAAAGGTTTAATCATGATTTAATGTTCACCATTTTGTTTCCCCGCACATACGCTTTTCCCATCCAGAATCCAGATGGACCGACTCATCAGCGGTTCGCTCTGTTCCCGACGATGGAAAAGATATTAGCTGCAGGCGACGATTGAGTTTAGTGTACAACACGGTACGGCGCAAAAATAACTTAATTGTATTTCTTCAAACTCCTTGACATAAGCAGGGTTACTTATAAGCATTTCCTGCTTATAAGTACCCCTACTGGACATGATGATTACGACCCTCCGAGTGTGACACCACGAACCCTTGAGTGGAACAGCAAATCATCAATTAGTGTTAAAGGGGTAACCAATGAACATTTGCGTATGAAAAGGGTGAACAGCCAATAAGATCATTGCGAGTGTAGAGACGATGAGGCGAACACCAATAAAAGACATTCTTTCGGTAGGACTCCTAGCAAGATGATCACGCTGCCCATGATGTACATTCATAATGTCTTATAATAATAATGTCAATTCTTAATCGTAACAATTTAAGTTATTTTGCTATGTGATTGTAAATAAATTGTTTAACCCAGAGACATGCTGTCTACATGGTTCATCTGTATCTTGGTATTTCTGACTCAATTTCGATAAGGTTCCAGGGTAACAATCCACGTGAGTTGTCGCAGGAGCTAAAACCCTTCTGATATAACTTATAATCTATCGGTGATATTATGGAGTCTATCACCGCTCCATCGTTCTGCAATCCGTCATAGAACGATAACCAAATCTATAAATGTAGAAACCGCAATTGGTAACCCTACAAACTAAACAACTAACTACTAACTAAACAACTAACTACTAACCCTACAGACTAAAACAACTAACTAAATTACTAACAACAGAAGTAAAAAAAGGGCTTATACTATTCTTTAATTAATAGCCACTTAATTTATGGTAATTCAGTGTGGGGTAAAATTACCAGAGTTAATGAAATCAAGATAAATGAAATGCAAAATAAAATAATTGAAAAATTACGAAGTAATGATACATCTTAAACTCTGGTATACGAATGAAATTTAAAATACTGGAAGTTCAAGATCTTTATAAACTCAAAGTAACCGTATACATATATAAAAAAATAAATGAACACCAGTTTACAGATATTACAAAATTGGAAAAAAGAACTAATATATAGTACAAGAAATGAAGACCTATATATATATTCCAAAAACAAGTAAAACGAATAAATCATGAGAATATCAATTACGAAGGAATAAAGATATGGAACAATATAGAAGAAGACATCAGGAACAGTAGAACACTTGAACAATCATTAATTATTATTATTATTTTTTTGTGTGTTCTCGCACTTGGCGGATTAAGCTTAAGACGGGCGGTGCCAAGTTCTCAAGTCTACCTTCAGTGTGAAAATATTTTTGTATGTTTCATTCTGGTGCCAGGTTTAAAAATTTTCTGACTGTTCGGCAGGTGTTTAGTCTTTATTATTATTATTATTATTATTATTATTATTATCATCATCATCATCATCATCTATCGATTGGGGATCGTGTGGCTTCTCATTCTCTTTCATAAGGAAAATCCGCCTAAGGAAAACTGTGTCTATGGAAATTCTGTCGGAACGATTTTCAACGATTTAATTGTTTGTTTGTTTGGCTTTTTTATGGCGCAAGAGCATCTGGGCTATACTGCGCCAAACAACGACTTAATAAATGACTGAATTGCGTTATAGTTTTACGTATATTCCGTTTAATTAGTTTTTGTGGTGGACCGCTCTGTTATTGGCAATCGATATTATGGTTAAGTTTTTTATATGAACATTGCGATATAATAAAATTATGGGTACAATATTTGGTAAGGTCACATTTGGTTGTGGTCGTAATTACCCTCTTGTGTCGTAATTACACTTGTGTCATAATTACCATATTGTGTGGTAATTACACTTGTGTCATAATTACCCTATTGTGTGGTAATTACACTTGTGTCATAATTACACTTGCGTCATAATTACGCACGTCAAAATGACATATGCATAATTAATATATTTTCTATTAACGAGTGGACAAGCTTTACCATTTTCGTTATTAGTTAAATGCTGCTTCGTGAAAGAGCATTTTTTGTATTTTTAATAGCCTGACGATTACAATTAAGGTAAAGTCACAGTTGGTTGTGTCATAATTACACATGTTTCATAATTACACTTGTCATAATTACACATGTTTCATAATTACACATGTTTCATAATTACACTTGTCATAATTAAACATGTCATAATTACACATATCATAGTTACACTTGTCATAATTACACATGTTTCATGATTACACTTGTCATAATTCCACATGTTTTCATAATTACATTTGCGTCAAAATGACATTTACATAATTTATATATCTTCTACTAATTAGTGAACAAACTTTACCATTTTCATTATAAATTAAATACTTCTTCAGGAAAGAGCATTCTTTCTATTTTTAATAGCCTGACGATAATTAAAGACGTCTTTTCAGAGCACTGTTGACGCTATCAATGTTTCCACGTTGATAGTGTCAGTCATTCTTCGGTTAAATCGATGTCTTTTCCAAACGAAGTTTTCAGTTAAATTACAATTTTTCGCTTCAAGATTTTTGTGCTATAATTAATCGTTCATGAAATCTGACATTAATTTATTCTATGTTCTTATCAATGTTCGCATATTTCATGTTAATCGTCATATCGTATCGCAATATTAATGGGCGCCAAAGGCATAAAAATATTGGGGGGACAATATACCAGTAGAAGGCATTTTGTTTGAAATTGGAGGGGGACATGGAACCCTAATACCAACATTGGAGGGACGGGTCCCCCCTGTCCCCCCCGCTAACGGCGCGCGTGGCAATATTGCATACCTAAAAAAACACTTCGCTGACAGCAATTTAGCTAATATGTTTATATATATTTGTGGAATCGTCAAATACACTTTACACTTTATGTACAATTTTGTCTCAATGCAGAAACCACCATTCTAGTTATTGCGTCATATAATGAAATTTCCTGCTGTTATAGAACAGCAACCCTGTAGATTAAATACTAAGAATAATAAAATATTATCGACAACGTTCAGTAATTAGCATATTAAAACTAAATTAATATGCACAACTAAAAAATAAATAAAACCATCAATAAAATTTAATATACAGTGGAACCTGGTAAAGTGATCACCTTTATAAATTGACCACCTGCATAAAGTGACCGCTTTTTATAAGAGAGAACTGGTAGGGACTTAGTCTTTCCTATATCAAAATCTGTCGTGTATTGTGGCCACCTGTCTATGGTGACCATCGCAGTCCAGTCCCAAAGGTAGGCACCTTAGGCAGGTTCCAATTAAGTTGATTGCTAATTATTGATATTAGTCCCCATAAAATATTTTACAGAAAAATCGTAAATATTTAAATGCAGTAGAACCTCTATAACTCGAACCTTGGAAACTCGAAATTCAATGGTAAATTGCAATGGTTCTTATCATAGGCGTCCGCAGAAAGTTGTAAGGGGGTTATAGGCTTAATGAGAAGGTTACAGAGCTACAACTCACATATTCCTATGTTAAATATACAAAATTTCATTGGAGTTACAACCCCCTATGAACATCCCCTGTGTACGTCAGTAACTCTCATTCTCCTTGAAATAATGCCTGATAAATCCCCTTGAATCTCCATAATGCGAAGCAAATCCTCATTCTCATGGATGTCGAGTTACTGAAGTCTACTATAGTTGAACTCCGATTATCCAACCAAAACCGGAACAGAGATAATTTGAATAATCGAAAACTCGAATAGCATAAATGTGAAAGAAAAGAAATAGGAAAAAATTGTAAAGAAGATATGGATAAAAATCACAATAAATTATCTTGTTAGAAAATTTTAATACATATATGGATGCCATTTTCAAAACCAAGAACTTATTCTAATTATTCTTCATATGTAATTTCTCCACACTGTGTAACATAAACTCAAATAAAGGTAAAGAATCAAACAACAATATCAATCAACGTTTATTGGCGTAGTGATACCAACGCCGATGGTATGGCGTGATTAGATGGTGAAACGTTCGAAAGAAAATAAATATTTCTGCCTTCGGTGGGACCTGAACCCACGACCTTCCACTTGCCGGGCGGAGGCTCTACCCACTGAGCTACGAAGGACAATATATAATCTCTTTACGAACGTATATATATTGTTGCCAGTTATTTCGCAGAATGGTGTAGTACATAGACTACTATTTAAACCAAATTGCAAAGAGACTGGTATTAAATTGATCGAAATGCACGTTGCAGCATATGTATTTATATAAATCGAACACTACGCAGATTAAATTAAACAACAATATAAATCAACGTTTATTGGGCCAATAAACGTTGATTGACGAGGCGTTGCAACCCATCTTACCATCTTGTGTCTGCAGAGAATAACAAATGCCATTTTTAACAGGACGACCCAGGCCTCCACACAGTTCATATCAGCATACAGTTCCTACAAGATGTACAGATGCTACCTCGACGAGGATGATCTCTAGCTTTGTCTCCAATTGGAAAATTATGAGACATTATTGGCCGTCAAGGAAATGCACCGTCCGTCCAACATCTTCCAAATTTCAATGAATTATGGAGCCTGATCAATACATTTATTTGTCGGAATTCCACACAGACATAAAGTTGGGACTTACAGACTCCATGCAACGTCATCTTGCCGATTGTCCCGCCTTATATAGCGATCATATTACCTATTGAGTCAAGCTTAGTTACCCTCTATGTTGGTTGGCCACTAAATCAATATAAGTTTTCAATAACTAACTTTCTTATATGTTTGTCAAGTTTCGTTCAATTTTTTGCAACCTTTTTCAAGTACTAGATACATACTTTAGAAGAAAACGAAGAGATTACTTTATGGGCAACACGATGATAACATATCTACAATATTACTTATTTAATAATAATAATAATAGTTTATTCAACATGATATAAATGTGGTGCATATACTGAGTAAATTTTTAAATACTCTTTATATACATATTACAACCAAAAATTTCTTCTGAATCTATCTTCTACGCAGCATGGTCATGTCAGCAAATAATAAAAAATGCCACGTCTGTAGCGTTCCAACTGTCCGTTGTTACGTAGTGTTCCATATGTCTGTAGGTGTGTTCTGGCCAAACGAAAGAGAGTAGGAAGAAACGTAGAAGAGTAGGATGATTGTCAATGGACTCCGGATGTGTCACTCGTTTGTAGATCACGTGATTGAAGCATCAGGATGTGTTTTGCTTCCCCGAAAATAAGGTAGACCTCATGAGCAGGTTTATGAATATGCTACGATGGAAAATAAGCTTCTTCGTAAACAAAACAATACTTTATTCATTGTAGATGCTTTCCGAAGGTTTAAAAATCGCCTCTCCAAGAGGCAACGGGTATATCGATATCCGTGTGAAATATTTCTAGGGGCGCGATGAAAAGCTTCCACCTGCAAGAGTAAAATAACAAGGGCTCGACATCGGAGCTAAAGCGACGGGCGTATTTCCTCACTACCCGCTACCTCGCGTCTCTCTCCAATTCCCGCCCAAAAACATTCCCCTCTTAGAGATAAGACAGCCCCAGCCCGACGGGCTCGGGCCGTATATTTCATACTATAGTTTTCGTACTAACTATACAGTATACTGAATATATAGTTTTCATACTAACTATACAGTATACTAAATATATAGTTTTCATACTGACTATACAGTATACTAAATATATAGTTTTCATACTAACTATACAGTATACTAAATATATAGTTTTCATACTAACTATACAGTATACTAAATA
>QLNU02014802.1:154684023-154723511 GCA_006491805.2 Dysdera silvatica | reverse complement strand
AATTGTTTATTATCTATAATTTAATTGTTTATTATTATCTATAATTTAATTGTTTATTATTATCTATAATTAAATATATAATACAATGGAACACAAATTATCGAAAATTTCAGTTATCGAAACATTCCTTTGTAACACAAAGATGTGCGTTTTGGCTCTGACGAAAATAAATCAGTATTAGGAATATAAATATTTAAAATCATTTACGTTAATTATATTATCAAGCTGATAAGAAATAAATGCAATGTGGTTATTAGAATTTTCTTGGCTCATTTGGTAATCATGAAATAGCAATATTATTTATGCTTTCCGTTTTAAGGTCTATATATCTTATAGATCGGGTATAACTTACAATTCTAGATTAACATGTATTTACTTTTATATTCGTATATTAACTTATACTTGTACATTGATTTACTCTTTTACATAAAGTTATCCTTATGCATTGATTTACCTTTGTACATTAACTCATGCGTGTACATTAGCACATACGTATGCATTAATTTATAGTATTATATTAACTTACAGTGCTACATTTGTAGAAGCTTCAACAGGTCTGTAGCCAAGCCGGGGCTAGCAAGGCCGGGGTCCCAGTTGCGCCATGTTTGTGCCCTAGTTGCCTCATCGAGCTGCATGTATATATATATATATATAGAATTAGTCCTGGGTGCTCTGCAGAGGCGTAGGCAGAATGTTTTAAGGGGTAGTTATAAGATCAATGGTGAGTGGTTACGGAGCTACAACTCATATATCCCTATGTTAAATATACAAAATTTCATTGCGATGGGGGGTTACAACCCCCAAAACCACCCCCTAGCTACGCCTATGGTGCTCTGTACCCTATATGCCCTTTTCATGGCCCCAGTTGCCCCTTCATCTTGGCTACAGGCCTGAGCTTCAAACAGGCTGAAATCATACTGTTATTTTTTTGTCATTACAGGTCATAGCGGATGTGGAAAATCCAAGCCCGTCATTTTACACAGCAAAGTATTTCCCATCATTCTCATCGTCTTGTCCTCAGTCCATTATACGTAGTGAAACCAGATTCCAGGAAATTCAGTTGTCACAAATTGCTCAATTGGAAACTACTGATGAGTGTTAATTTCGTAAAAACTCCATTTCTATGCGAACCGTAGTATGTAGGGGAAATTTAGAGTAATAGGGAAAACAAAAAAGCCTTGCTCACACGCATATTACTTGAATACAGAAAACTTAGTATGTAAAGTCATATAGGACGATAGACACATTTCCCGAAATCTTAATATTTCATCTCCCGCAAGGCGTTTTCAAAATTTTAAACCTATCAATATATATCGTGAATATTCTAGTGAATGCTTCATGTTTCCATGATTAACGTAATTACAAAATGCTTAATAGAATCATAATAATAGTCTGTTAGTATTTATAAAGCTATAGTTTAAAAACTTCCTTTGGAATAAAACCAATCTTTTGCCACTTAGAAACCTTTCAAATTCCAGGCAAAAGTTATAAATCACAACGAATATTTTTATCTTTTTAATAAGAAAATAAATTATCATTTTTTGAATGATGAATAACAAATGTTAAACTAACTGGGTGACCATTACCAACTAAAGCCAAATATTAGGTTACTTTTTGGAACAAGCAATTCTGCAAGATTCCAAATGTGAATTCTATAGATTTTGTCTATATTTTGTGGAGAAGAATCTATATTTTTATTATCTTCATTTTTAATGTCAATTCATTAAAAAGAAGCAATATTTTATTCCGTGATCATTACGTATAATATAATGAATCATATAAATGTTATTTACTACAATTTGTATGTTTCCGCCCATGCTTTAGCTCATAAAAAAGCAAGGAATTTCAATAAAAATTACTTCGATCAGAGCTTTTGTGTGTGTTTTATTTCTCTCTCTAATTTTGACTGAGGAAACAGAAATATTATTGTGTGATATATATAGGAAATTCCTGTTAATTTAACAATTTTTGCTATGATTACGGTGGAGTTAAATAAATGAATTTGACTTGACTTTTTCTATACCTCACCTCAATGTTTTATAAAATAAGCAGGGTAAAGTTATAAAATATGTCACGTATATTATTTTATGTCACTGTGTTATTTTCTATCTTACTTTCGCTTTCTGTTTTGCAGATAATAAGAGTACTATTTATTTATTATTTATAAGAAAATTGTTTGCAAGCCAATTTCTTTTAAGTCTTTTTTTTTTTGCAAAATAAAAAAATTTTGCGTGAAATATTATCTTTTAGAATGATTGCTTTGCATTATAAATGCTCTGAAGCCCCTGTTAAAATTCTTTAAGAAATTTAAGTTCCTGGCAAATATATTTTAACCTTATTCTGAAATCGACCCATTTTTCTAAAGTCGAAGTTAATTGGAAAAAATTTCTATAGGTTTCAAAATTACCAAACTGCTTGAAAGAAAAATCTGCGCGAAAATTTTTAAATTCTAAGCTTCATTTTCCACAGTAGCTTTTGAATATTTTTTTCGAAAGAAAAATAAATCTGTAAAGTTTTATTTTAATGATATAAACTACTCACCTGTGTTTGGCAACCTTAATAAATTGTGGAAATTAATACCTATGAATTATGGCTCATATTAGATATCTAAGGGGTCTAATTATGCGAGCTTGAAGGAAGAAGCAGATGACGCTACAGGCTCACCTCAATTTAGTGACTCATTCAAACTTTTGATTTGATTTTCTGCCAAATGAACTGTTGTGATACAACTGGAGTGGCTTTAGCTTACTACCTGTATTAATAGTTTTATAACTCACGTATTAAAATGCCATATTATAGGATCATTTTAATTCTAAGTTATAAAATTTGCAACATAAGTAAGAAGTTAAGCCCTCTCTAGCCGTCAGAACATGCTTTGATTGGAATAACAATATAAAAACATGACTAATTTATAATATAACAATATAAAAACATGACTAATTTATAATGTAACGATATAAAAACATGACTAATTTATAATATAACAATATAAAAACATGACTAATTTATAATATAACAATATAAAAACATGACTAATTTATAATATAACAATATAAAAACATGACTAATTTATAATATAACAATATAAAAACATGGCTAATTTATAATATAACAATATAAAAACATGACCAATTTATAACATAACAATATAAAAACATGACTAATTTATAATTTAACAATATAAAAACATGACCAATTTATAATATAACAATATAAAAACATGACTAATTTATAATATAACAATATAAAAATATGACTAATTTATAAAAAAAAGAAAGCCGGCGTTCAAGATTAAAATCCAACATCATTACTTACCTTCTGATTTTATCAAGTCGCACTCTACACACTTTTATAACGTATTTGCACACTTGAACAAAATTAATAAATTATGCAGACTGCACAAACTTAAGAGATAGCTATTATATTATAGACACATTTCATATTATATATATTAGAATTGTATGTGTTGATAGGCGTATAGTATATTTATTATATATATTTATTCAACTTCATTTACACAAATGCAGCTCGATATAAAATTAGTATATAAAATACAACAAATATGAACGAAAGAATTATTTTACCAGGGTGACATGGGAAATAAACGAAGTTTGACAACACCCAAGTCATCCCGTGAGTATAAATAAGACAATATATAACAAGCAAGTGAAAGAAAATCGCCTAAGTTCAATATTTAAATTTAGCGGGTTTCAATTAACATTAATTCGCAACTCTCTAATCCGCAACTCTCCAATCCGCAATCCTATAATCCGTAACTCTCTAATTCTCAAGTAACTCTGTAGGTTTTCGACACTAAAAATAGCCATCATTATTGCATTTACGGAAGACCTTTGCCTTGTCCTTTTCATTGCGTACAGACAGACAGACCAAAAGCAATAGCGGGTTCAATATCTATTGAAACCCGCTAGTAAAATAGATTATAACACAGACAAAACAAATGGATGCCATTGAATATTACAAAGAACCCTTCCGGTAATCAAGATAATGTAAGCTTATATACCAATTCAGAAACTAAAGAAGAGACATTCAAAATGTGGACTATTTAGTAAGTGAATACGAAATTGTTTCTTGAATAGTGAAAAAGAAATTACGGTTTCAATATTATCGGGAAGTGTGTTCCATAATTTAGGTGCAATTCCAAGATCCTCCATCCCAGACTGATTTGGGCGAATATTGGGATAAAATTGAATCTATTTATGTGTGATAGCGGTGTGTCGAAATGAAAATAGAGATTGAATCGAGATGTTTATTTTCTTTTAATCTTTGATACATTAGTGACAAAATTTTGTATGTATTAATTGTTTTAAGATCGAATATTTTATATTCAGATTGGGTAAGTGTAAAATCCACCTGTGAAGATGGCCTTATAGCTTTTACATTTTACATTGCAATGCTATTTAGCAACAAAATGTTAATCTTGTTTATATGGAATTTAGACAAGTTTTTTAAATAGAAATCTAAACAGTAAAATTTGGAGCGTGCTATGCGGGAAAAGAATTTTTTGTAAAATAATTTATTACTGGCGGCAAAGCTAACCTGGTGTAATGTCATGACTACGGCGATATATTGCCACCAGTGCAACAAGTATTCGTTCGAAAATTGGCGAAAAATGAGGTAACCCTCAACATTATTAGACTATTCATCGCCTAATTTGGAATAAAGAAAAAAGGCAGTTACCAAAATTCCAGGCGTTAAATTTCCCACCAAGCGAGCCAAGTCCTTTGAGTAATCAATTACTAGAATGACGTCATCGTTCTCTATACTGAATGTTTTTTCTAAATTTAATAAATACCAGATTTTAATTGCACAAATATGCCTATGTTTTATGTATTTGAGCATTATTTTAATGTTTTATGTACGAAATGTATCCTCTATTAACTATTAACCTAATAGAGGACAAACTATAGCGCAGTAGCGGAATCATAGTGCTCAACGCCTTATCAGTGTACCAGGTTAGCTTTGCCGCGAGTATAGTATAAATGGTATAATTGGTGACACGTGTGCATATTATCTTAACATCTTCCGTACATTTCTAAACGAGGAGAAACATGGTAACTAAAACTTTGAAAAACATCCGAGCAGCCAAAGAATTCGATGAACTGAGAAAAATTCCATCCGAGGGAAAATTCTCTTTTTCAAGTTACAGTAAAAAACGTTAATTCTTATTGTCATAGCGACGGCAACCCATAACCATCATTGCGTATGGAATTTCTTTAATTATAATTTTTAAAATCCAAATCGATATGGAATTTCTCCAAAATGACTTATAAAAATATGACAGCGCAATGAAGCTTCAAATAAACAGCAAAAATTTTGCTTTTTTATAGTTAAGGAATTTAATAGCATATAGGAAGCATGTCAGAAAATTGAGAAAAAATAACATATTTCATGGAAAAAATTATTTAAAAAATATTGACCAAGGACGTAGCAATTCAACTATTAGGTTAGCTCAAGCAGTTTTACAAAATTATCAAACGTTTCACCATTAAAGAAAATAACGTACTTCTTTATCCAATCGAGGGCCTGAACATCCTGAACCCCTCCCTCTTATAGGCCACTGATATTGACAAGCACAAATCAAAATGAAAATGATAAACTAGAGATTAAAAACGCTGACGAGCTCTGTCACAAATTTTGAAAAGTATTTACGAATTTCTCTGTTGATATTCACAACAACACAGTTTCCAATGCCGGCTTCAAACATTTGAATTCCAGAATGATTACATTATCAAAAACACCATAAACTTATCACCTAATTATTTTATACATTTTTACGTAATTTACATAAATATTCGTGTTTGCCGACACGTCATTCCCGACTTTTAACTCTTATTCAAAGAAGAAAAGTAGGTGTCCTGCTGTGATCGGAGGATGACGAAAATACCCTTTTGAAACGGATGGATTTAAAGAAATACTGAGGAAAAAGTTCAAGTTTATCCTTGCTCCTATTGAAACCTAAAAAATTTGAAATTTTTTCTGCAAAAAAGAGTTTCTCAGGCTGAAAAAAGCGTCTTATGAATTATGATTCTAATCTAAAGAAGAAGAAGAAATGTAAAAGTAAAAATTATTTCCTTTGAAGGTTCCGGGATATTTTTTTATATATCTATGCTTCTCTTTCATGTTTTCACGTATTTTTTCCTTGGATATTTATAAATGGGAGAAATCAAAAAAACATTTCATGTATCTGTATTTTATCCGCTACGTATTAGGATGTTTTGACGGATGTAGGAATTCAGAAAATTTTTGATCTCGCTCATTTTTACCGGAATTTCGGAGGGGAATTAACGGCTGAAATAAATTTCTGCACCTATGTTTTGTGGATCAAACTTGATCCCTGTAACAATATATTACAAATTAGAAAATAATTTCCCTTCACGGTGATAATACACTTAACATGGAAGTAATTGTCTGCGAATGGTTCAACACACGCAACCTCAACAAGTTTTTAAAGTGAGGGTCGGAAAAAGAGGAAAAAAGGGACCTGATCTGGACTCAAACCAACAACCTTTTAGTTGGAACCTTAAGCCACATCGACACATGCGACAGAACACTGTATGGTAACGCTGTCGCGTATCCAGTCTGGACCTCAGTCCGCAACAGGTTAGATTAATGGGCAAGGAAGAGTGGGATTGGGAAGGGTAGCCGCAGGGGGCGGAACTGTAATCCCAGACTCCGCAGCAGAATAGTGTAACGTTTTAGCGTCTCACCAGTTATCGGTTTTCCCCGTCGCATCAAAGAAATGTCACGGAACTACGTTGCACCCCGTTTTCGTGTATTTAGACCGGTTTGCGAACAACAGTGTTTTGTCAATGTGGACTGGATTTCGGCAAGAACTGATAGGACATAGTGATGTTACGCGGAAGTGTTCGTCCAGTAACATAATCGCGTAACACTGGATGTTATTCGACGATGTTCAATTACGATATGCTGTTGTTTCATGTCTGTACGCACCCTTAGCGTCTTAGCTCACAGAAACATTCCCTTATCCAAACATAGCAATAAAACTACCCGTTTAGTTTGTACATATTGAACCATTTGTAGTTTGCTGCCAACTACTTTTGTGGTAATTATACTGTCTCCGGGAAGGTTAATAATAGCCTGATTTATATAATACTACATATAGCTCCAAAAGCTTTAGTTTGAGCCGCAAGACGTGAGGTCAAAAAATTTAATTATTTTGATTAATCCTTCCGGACCATCTTTTTTAAAAAGCGTTAGATTTGCAAATATAGGCGTGGATGATTAAATACCCACAAGGGAAAGAATGATTTTTCAGGGCCTGTTGAAATCCTAACCCACATCTTTATGATTGCTGATCAAGTGGTCTGCTCATTAAAGTACAGTCGTCTATCATTCACCCCTCTGCAAGCGTATATAAAGTGTTACAGATCGAGCGTATATAAAGTCTCATAGGTCAAGCGTATATATTACGGACAAGTTCGTGAAGAATGGTGCAGTGTTTAGACTGTCGTCTATACCAAGGGGACACGTCAAAGAAGCCAAACGACCTAAACAAGACAAGCATTAATATTCTGTCAAGCAATTTTCATCCTAATCGGTGATTGTTCGAATGAATATTAACGCTCGACTCGCTGTTTTGACATTTGGTTTGGTTCAAAAAGCAGTCAAAGCGCAGCACTATTCTGCGCACTCTTCCGTAGTGAAACCCTTATGTACTCTCGCAGAGGTGCGAATGATCGACGCCGATAGCTTAATGGATAGAGCACTCGACCGTCAATCAGGAAGATATGGATTCGACTCTTACCATGCGCTGAAAGTCATTCTTCTCTTTGAGAGTATTCAATCGCCTAATATAACCACATCATCGGTTACGATGAAAACTTTTCGAATGTATATCGGAATGGTCATCCGTGTCTTAGTGATCCAAATTGCAAGACGCTTTGTTTCCAACCAAGAAGTCGTTTGTTCAAGCCCGTCCCCAAGGCGAAGCTTTCTCTTTTTAAAACTTCTTAGATCACATGAATATATTAACAGAAAACAAATTAGAATAATGTGGATCGGTAACTTAGAACAGATGTGTAGTGGAACACTCCAGAGGCAATCATCTAATACAGGTGTGCCCAAACTGGTATACGCTAAGAAGTTAGCATTTTACCCATTTTTTTTTTTTTTATTTGAAGTTCATAGCCCTTTTATTCTTTTTCGAAAATAGAAAGAGACAATTCTCTTTCTAAATTCGTTGCCCTCACCTCACTCTTCCCATTCTGTCTTTTGCTGTTCCCATCGACTTAAAGTTGCGAACAAGATTTTCTAACGATGTGTATGATCAAAACCAAACACCGCAGAAAACTGTCAATTGAAAATAATATGCGTGTGTATCTCTCAGAAACTATTTCTAGAATTGATTTACTTATTAAAAAGAGCCAAGCTCATCTATCCCACAAAATAACTAAAATTATAATGAAATGCTATTTGTCTGTTATATATTCTATAGCATCCATGCGTTTTATATCATATTTTTCTCAGGGCGTACGCCAACACACTCGGGCAGGAAGAGAGAGTACTCTGGAGAAAATGTTATAAAACTCCTGATCTAATACTAAATTCAAAATGATTAAAAATCGGGATGGGAAGAGTTTATTTAAAATTTTCTGAAAAGTTATATAAATTTATAAATACACTGCTGGTTCTGATATGCAAAATCTACTAAAAATATAGGAAAACGTATTTGCTCTGTTTGGTAACAAATTAAAGGAGAAAGAGGGTTAAAAAATAAAAATTAAACTTTAGAAGAATGCAACTCAGAAACATTATTTACTAAATTTTTCGCAAAACATTTTTTCGCAATTTTCTTTGTAATTCGCCTTCTCAAGAAATTATGTTTCAAATTGTAAAAAGTTCATTCTCTAAATAAAAACAGAACGGTGCATCGCGCGCGCTGAAAGTGATTGAGGGAAGAAAATTGCATTAAGATTAGACAAAAATAATACAAATTCGAAAATAATGATGGTAAAGAAAATCATCGATAAATGAAAACTACAGAACGCACATGAAATTCACATTATGTTACATTACGTTCACGAACATTTGTATATTAATGTGTTTCGTGAAATATTTTTCTTTAAAAAAAAAAAGTTTTAATGCTTAGAAAAACGTTATGCCTCGTCCTTATGGACAAATACCATTGTCAAAGCTAACGTTAGCTCAAATCACTGGGAAAAAAAATAATTCTCTCCCTCTGAAAGCGAAATTACAATAAATGTGTAGAGCATTGAAGTGGATGCTATATACTTCCCACTAGACGTCGCGTCTAGTTGCATTACTGTCCAATACCCTAACCATTATACTATATACATCTCTCTGGGACACAGCCAACAAATATTTCTTCCTATGGAAACTGTCGCCATCTGTAGAAATTGTCACTGTCTATAAAAATTGTCGTCATCTATATAAATTGCCTCTATGTTAATTTGATGGCCTGCAGTATGGGCTTGATTTAAAGCGTAGGATAATGTAATCCGTTGCACCATGTCACTTCTGTCTATCAACAAAGAACACATCATCAAACAGCCCCTCTTCCATAAATTAACGGCTCCTGATAACACTTTACTTCGGGTAACCAATTTGACTAACTAAAAATAAAAACGCAATTTTCAACGTAGTTGTTTTTATAACACTAATAAAAACTCTAAAAAAGGACTGAATAGCATTTCGGCCAGTTACGCGCTGGTCTTCATAAAGAGATAAACAACATTGTAATCACGAAGCGTGTTGCCATCCTTTGGAAGTATTATTTTACAAGTTGCTGCTATCACTTTTCTAGGGCTCTGTTCTTGGCTCAGTCTCCGGTAGCAGGGCGGTCCACGCACGGCTGAAAAATGGAGTGATTTTATGATCATTAACTATAGTGGAATTGTTGATTTTGATATAATAAGCTTCTAAAAAAATCTAGTTTGAGTAGAGACCTTGGTTGACTTAGTTGACTTAGTAATAAAGTGAATTCGTTAAGATGAATTTGTGGTTATTTCCCAACAGTGGACAGCGATGGAAAACTTTTAGATGTAAAAAAGGCCGAATTACAAAAGTCTTCCATCGCTGTCCACTGTTGGGAAAATAACCACAAATTCATTTTTAACGAACCCACTTTACTGAATCAAACAAAGTCTCCGCTCGAACTGGATTTTTCGGAAGTTTATTATATCAGTCAACTATTCCACTATAGTTAACGATCATAAAGCCACGCCATTTTTCAGCAGCGCGTGGACCTCCTTGCTACCGGAGACTACACCAAGAACAGAACCCTAGAAAAGAGACCGCAGTAACTTGTAAAATAATAGTTCCAAAGAATGGTAACACGCCTCGTGATTAAAATGTTGTTTATCTCCTGACGAAGATCAGCTCTTGACTGGTCAAAATACTACCGAGTCCCATTTCAGAGTTTTTATTAGGGTTATACTCAATTAATACGTTGAAAATTGCAATTTATTTTTAATTTCGAATTTACATAATACGTCAACAACCATATTTTCAATTTGAGTAATGTTTATAAATATAGTATATGGACGGAAATGTTATTTCGTATGACAAAATACGGCTGTTGTGAGTTGTGATATTGCTAATGAATACAGCGGCGAATAACTGCTTTACTCCTTAAACTTTTTGTACATAGGTTTTACAAAAATAATTGCTTATGAAGAAATTCAATATATAACAATTTGAGATGATATTTCTATAGAGTATCGCGACCAAAAATCGATTCTCCTCTTAACTACCTTTTATATAGGTTTTACAAATAAGAAGTACTAAAACGGGGGAACAAAATACAATTGTGGCACATCCTATGTTGAACAAAACCTCAGACTGTTTTGCAAATTTAAGCACCTATCTTTCCTATTTAAATAGTGCAAAATTTATGAGAAATAATTAATTAATGAAAATCAGCAATCAAAGAGGCGAAAACTAGTACTTTTTGTAGTTTCTAAAACTGGGTGGAGCATGTCGATGCGTTTCAGATAAGCATTGCTGCCCTTCATCAGGGAGTGACCAGAATGAATCCCAAATGGACACAAAGTGAGGCGTTCCGCGTGGTCAGTTTTATGGAGGCCGCGCCATCTATTGGAAGAAAATATTATACAAATCGGAAAATAAAGGAATTTTTTTTAAAAGGAAGTGGGAAGGTTAATTAAACTTTAATAAGGGGCTTTCTTTTCAGTATCAGTGCCAGGAGAAATTTTAAATCATCGGCGAAGATGTTTAGCTGTTCATAAATATTAAATCTTACAAAAATATTTATCTTCCTGAACACTACAGTAAAATATATCTTACCCCTAGACGTGCACAGGAAGTTCATAATTAAGGATTTGTGGGCTCAATGGGGTTTACAGAGCTACTTCTCACATATTCCGATTGTAAATATACAAAATTTCATTGCTATGGGGGGGGGGTTAAAACCCCATAAATACGCCCCTGCGTACGCCAGTGATCCTACCTACCAAATATTGTGCGTCACATTTCCTTAAGAAAAGTAGAAAAAAAATATATATATATAATTTTTCAGGATGTTATGACAAAACATTTCATTTACGAAACTCTTCAAAAATATTTCTTCATCAAAGTCATGGAAACACATTTTTCATTCTTCACAAAAATCATGAAAATCCATTGCCATCATGAAAGTTAAGCACAAAGCCCCGCTGTCTTCATGGAGGTGTTTATCCTCATGAACTGATTTTTTTCACGAAACGGGTGACCTAAAAGGTCCATATCTTCATAAGAAAGACGATGAAAAATTGCGCTTTCGGCCCAGAAAATAAATTCCGAGAATGGGAAAAATGCAATAAGCTTTGGGCCATATTTCAGCAGAAATTCTTTTTTTTTAACCAAAATAAATCAAGAAATGATAGAACTATCGCGAATACTTCCATCTATATCACAATTGTCATTAATTTTCCATTAGAAATATCAAAAACATTATATATAAATTACAATCTTCAAAGAAAATTGAAAATATCTCTATAATAAGCCCTTATTAAATACGAAATAAATTTATGTTATAATTATTATTTTACGACTTTAACAAAATGTTTAATTAAATTGAAGGTAAATTAACTTTGAAAACGTTATTAATATTGGAGATGTTTGGCGAGAAATTAATCGTAAAACGTGGCGGAAAAGTGTAGAGAAAAATGTGAAGATTTTTAGGAGCTTAAACTCCATGAAAACGTTTTCAACGTTAAAAAATCTATTTAGCTAACCATAATTGTACAACTTCTTATTCATAGTTTAATAGCGACACACTGCACTAATCAATAGAAATAAAAGCAACACAATTTTAGTGGTGCAGTTAGATAACATTATCAATACGATAATACTGCTGATAGCTATTTCGATAGCGTTAACCAGCTACCGTCGTCAGAGCGAATGGCGGCTTCTGTTTATGTCCGTGCTGTTGGTCGGTGTTGCCATCACGTCGGTTGGAAACTTGATTGGGCGGAGGAGTAAAGCGTATTTGTGGAGACGTCTTCAGCCGTGAGACCCAAAAGGTTTTTCCAAGTGGATGATATAGAGTTACTAAGGAGTTGATCATTAACTGCAACATTGATGTTTGCTAGAATGTGAAATGCCTCAAAGAAACTGAGATCAAGTGTTGAGTTGACTTTTTTATTAATACGTGCATTGGAGAATAGAAACTGATGTCCGAATTCCCATGAATGTTTTGCCAGAGCCGATTTATGGAATTCTTGCTTTCTGACATAAGCTTCGTGTTCATTTAGTCTGAGGCGCAGTGCTCTCCGTGTTTGACCGATATAAATTTGGCCACACTGGCACGGAATGGAATATATGCCGCAGCTGTCAGAATCCGGGATGTTATCCTTAAGATGAGAAAAGCCTATTTTGTTGATCGGAGTGAAGGTAACGCGAAAGTTGAATTTGTGCAGGACAGCAGCGATCCTAGTAGAAATTTTCGGAACATAAGGAATGCAGACAATGTCCCTAGGAGCTGAAGAATCACTGGAGAGAGAAGAGGCCGGTTTAGGTTTAGTGAGTTCTTTAAAAATATGATCAATAATTGTTGGATTGTAGCCACGGTATGAGGCAATTTGTCGAATGTAGCTGATTTTCTTAGTCAATGCGTCACTTGTAGAAGAGAATTTGATGACATGAAACACCAACCAATAAAACGAGCTCATTTTCTGGCTTTGTGGATGAGCCGATAGAGCGTGAGGAAGAAGGCTAACGGAATTAAGTTTTCGGTAGACACTGGTTTGGACGCTAGTAGGTGTTCTATGAACTAAAACGTCGAGGAAAGGCAGTGTACAGTCCTTTTCTTCTTCGAAAGTAAATTGGATGTTAAGATCAATGGTGTTTAGGAGGTTGATGATCTGTGAAGGATTCATATTGCTAGAAATTAGAGTGAAAGTATCATCCACATATCTTATCCAGAATTTGAATGGGATGAGCGACAGTATTTTATCTTCTATATAGTGCATGAATATATTACATAGGATTGGCGAAAGTGGATTTCCCATTGCAAGACCACTGGTTTGTTTGTATAAGTTATTTTCAAACAAGAAACAAGTTTGGTTGATACATAGTTTGGTAAGGAGAATCAGTTCGTTAATTTCATGATCTGTATAATGGAACTCCTTCAATCTCCGAGTAAGTGAATCAAGTGAGCTTTGGATGGGTACGTTTGTAAATAGACTCTTCACATCGCTCTGGCGGTAGCTGGTTAACGCTATCGAAATAGCTATCAACAGTATTATCGATATTGACAATGTTGCCAAACGCACTGGGTAGCATTTTGCTTTTATTTCTAACTTCTTATTCATTTAAAGAATTAGAAATTATATACAAAAGGTTAACATTAGTAAATGGCAAAATGAAATTGATCACCCGAGCTTTAAGATGCGTTAGCAGCGGTCCTTCATCAAGGGTAAATCATCACTTCTGATGAAGGACTGCTGCTGATGCACCTGAAATCTTGAATGGTCCATTTCATTTGCTATTCAATCAGTGTTTAACCATTTACATCTGAATTTCTTGCTTTCTACTATATAGTGTCGAATACGAATATAATAATAATCCGGGAATAATAGAAACCTTTTTATAACAAGCGAAATAAAACGTTTGTTTCGTTATATTCAAAATGTACAGAAAAAAACCCTTTATTGCGAAAGAGAACCTGTTATAACGGGGTTTTCGTTATGACAGAACCCGTTACGGATAATATTTTTCTGAATTCACGCTTATACGCTAAATCTGTATTTATAGAGAGAGAGATAAGAACGCCTTTCCCGGCATCGAACCTGGGACCATTCGTATGAACAATAGTGCCCTAACGGACTAGATTCCCGGAATACTGGAACGATGTTCCTTTGCTTCACGAGGAAACTTTCGTAAGGTATCACAACAGTTCACAATGATAACACAGTTGCCATATATTGTCAGCATACAAATCCAACGGAGCACGTTTTTGTCATTTTCGCTGGAAATTAAGATGTACAGTGTGTTTCTGCAGTCACTCTTACGCGCTGAAGCTAGAGCTCTGTTTAGAGAGGAGAGAAAGAGTCAGCGTTCATGGCCAAAGTATAGCCGTGGACCCACACTAAATACCAAAGTGTTCAACCGACTAAGATACCGGAAGCTCGTTATATTCAGATTCGACTGTATTTTATTCCGGAGGCAGACTTGACCAGTGCACCCTCATGTGCGACATGTATCGCGCCTTCGAAAATCCAAGGTGTGCACCTTTTGAGAGGATGCAGTACTCTCCTGCCTTATTCCAATTACAAATTACGGGTTTATTTCTGAAAACAGGAGATAAGACTATGATGATAATCATCCATGTTAAAAATTTAATAGTCGTGTCGATGAATCTTTGGTACTAAATTTAGGAAATGAATTAATACGTAATTAATTTTTTAAATAGTAATAAACTTAAATCTGAATAATTAAAAAACATATTGTTCCTAAAGCGATAAAATGTGCAAAACAATGTGAAGTGGGCAAAATGCTTTTATTAGAAACACGAGCCAGGATTTCAGCTGTCCAATAGGATAGCCATCATCAGATGAAGAATATGAATAATATCGGATACAAATACTTAAAATTTTATAATGTAATATAAAATGCAAACATTTTAAATATTTGTATTCGATATTATTCATATTCTGCATCCGATGATGGCTGTCCCATTGAACAGCCAAAATCCTGGACCATGCTTCTAATAAGAGTATTTTATCCGCTTTACCTTGTTTTGCACATTTTATCACATTGCTTCATCAAGCGGTGGTATTCTCTCTTTACTTAACTCATATTGTTCGCTTTAACAATACCATAAGGAAGCAATTATATTACTTTATTTTTGACTTGTTATCTATCCTCACCAGTGCTGTTCGCATAAATTAAGATTTTACTATAGACTTTTAATATTTTATCAAATCCTTGGCTACTAAACTACTTACTTAACATCTCAAACACATTAACGATTTTCACACATCAAAACCAAACATTCCCATAAAAGGGAAAAAAAACTTTCAAAATATTTTTTCTTTTAATTTTAGGTCAATTTGTTTAATGTGCTGGGAAATATAGCAAAAGTTTCACAAGGAATTGGAAATTATTAAGGCAAAATATAAACTCATCTGCAGTCCGTTTAACGTTTATCACCTCATGTTAAATTATGTGAGGCTTCTAGGAAAATAAAACCGAAATAATCACTTACATAACGTATAACAGGAAGCTATGTCAATAGAAATTGTCTCCTGGAGTTCTACATTCCTTCTCTAGTGAGCGCTAATGGTTTTGTGGTGTTTGCGCCCCGCATTCCTCTTACCCAAATACTTATCCAATTCCTTAAATTTCTGTCTTCTTCTCTCAGCAACGCTTTGTGGAAATTCTCATGGCTTTGAGCTTTGTCGGTTCTCATGAGGGAATAGATGGAAAACCAGTTATTATTTCCACCCTAAATAATATTTAAGTAAGAAAACCCAAATGAAGTTATCAGAAAATGAAATTTTGTTCTAAATATCTTGTTAAATTAAACCATCTAAATATTTTTAAACTTCTAAAATTTGTTATGTAATTATTAAATTATTAATTATAAGAACTTTTAAAATTAAATAATTACCTACATTTTTGTGCTAAACATATATTTTGAGTGAAGAAATTATTTTCTTACTTTTTATATCGCGGCCCGTAGCTAGACGCTTGTTATAGGGGCCGCTGAAAGTTACAGGGGGGCACAGAAAGCTACAGAGGAGGCTTAAAATTCGTAAATGTTTTGATATATTTCATTAATATATTTAATAACACTAAATATATAAGTAGACTAATATATTTAAAATTAATAAATAAATTTCTTAACGTAAATTTTGCATTAAGAAATAAATTTCTTAACGTAAATTTTGCATTAAGAAATAAATTTTAGTATACCTCTCTATAATTTCCCCAATCCTTATTATAAAGTATATGAAGACTCAAACCTATGTAAAAAAAATTACATACACAAGATCTACAGTAGAAAGCTATTTTGAATACATTTTTAACATCAAAGAACAATTTCCATAGTCACACACAATTTCGCGCAAAACGAAGAATTTAAAATAAAATTCTACAATATTTGATTTTTGAAAAAAATATTTTCCAGGGTGCTGACCACATTTCCAGGGGGTGGGCTCAGTCCCCTATAGCCCTTAGCGCGGCTACAGGTCTGTTTATATTGCGTGCATGTGTTAACTTATTTAACATTAGAGTTTAGTAAGGTGAAGTTATGGCGCATGACTTTAAGAATAATATTAATAAAAACGTTAAGCTTAACGTTTAGTACAGTTTGCGGGCCAGCTTCAAACTGACTTCGCTGTATTTGTTTTGGAACCTGTCGGCACAAATTCCACGTTAACCAGAAGCAATGCCATTACATACTTCTGTTGGCTGTCAAGAAGAGCAACACCTGTCAACGGAAATTGTTTGATAACAGAGAAATAGATAAAATTGGAGAGAAAAACGGTTCTCATTGAGTGAAATTCAATAAATCCATCTAAATATTACTAAAACTAGGAGTAGATACAATAGTAACAACGCCTTCTTGCAGCATGATAGCGTCTTTCTGCAACGAAAAACATACTACGTGAATCGTTGCCTTCAAGATCCACAGATTTATCACCCAATAGGGAATGTCGGTGACATCATGTAACATCATCTACAGGCTCAGACAAAACGACCGCAAGTAACTTCTCCGAAGGGTTCAGCAAGCGTTGCGAATAAGACCCTAAGATTTTATAAATATCTGTACTATTCACTGCCACGATGTATGGCGAAATGCATCGCTAACAAAGAAGAAACCTTCCTTACTAGTATAGCCATATAAGCAAGATAACCATAACCGGGATCTAATTTCAAGGGATCAAAAATCTTTACAGCATGTATCGATATAATCACAGAATGCAAAGTCGTAGACAAGTCCAATTCAAAATTTAGGTTTCGGGGAGAAACCGATTCCTAAGATTCCCCCCCCCCCTCTAGATACGGACATGCATGTAAGCATTTTTTGAACGATGAATGTATTCTTTTGCTCTTAATTTATTATCGTATCTTATTTCCTAATTGACCAGCCACGTCCATAAATTTCAGGCTAATCGGGCGTCGCATTCCTAAACTTGAAATTTCAATTTTACTCGGTGTGTATGCATATTATATTACCGGATTATTTCGTATATAAATTAGGGTTTACTGAACAGGCCATGTTTTGGGTATTCTAATACTACTAGATAAATTAAGGTCATTACGTGGTTATGATAATTAATAACCACATGTATATGCAAATGAAATTGTATCTGTTACTAATACATTAACACGAAACTATAAATGAATATCTCATATTAGATATCGACTACTAAATGACTACATATTAATAGCATATTTGGTAACGAATATAAGAATTTGAAAATTTTTAAAGCATATAATCACGAAACTTTTAAAACGGTAAGTCAAATATAAAATTTCGATTGCATGTCCTATTTCGGCAAATACTATCTCTGTAAATAATTATCGAATGTCTTTTTGCTTTCGTTTTTTTATTACAAATGCCAGGCGTTTGACTATTTTGTCATTCAACTTCGAGCTTTCCAATATTTGCTAACAATACCTTGAGAAGTTTTTAGTGCACTGCACACGTTAAAATGATCCGATTGGTTGGTTGATGTTGACCAGCTTGCAATCAGGGTTTTCAGCCAGGCCAAAGCTAAACAAGTATGCCTGTAGACAGTCATGTCCAGTTAACATGCGAAATTTTGCCATGGCAGCAGTCCTGGGAGTATCCGAAATAGTTGATTTAGGATGAAGAAGTACGCCCCAGGGTTTATTTAAAGCTTTGTTTAAAATCTCCAGATCGTTACAATTACTAAAATAGTGACGTATAAATAGTCTCGATGAGTGAAATGGCATGGTCCCCTGTGGTCTCTGCGAGATAAAGGTGCCTTTCTTGGCCAGCCGATCAGCAATTTCGTTTCCTTCTAACCCAAAATGTGCAGTGACCCATTGTAGGCTGATCTTGTCCTTCAAATCTTTCAATATGGGCTTACAGCCATAAAATGCGGTGGCAAAAGTGTTTTTTATTGTTGCAAATGGCTTCAAATGTCGCTTTGGAATTGGAGAAAATGACAGCATTATTGAAGGCGTTCTTACAGAAAAGGAGTTGATTAAGTGTGATAAATATAGCTTCAACTTCGCTATCAAAGAGATAAGTAAAAATCCTACAGGAATATAAAATGAGAAAAGATTACAGAAAACTCCAGCACCACAAGCTCTATCAAACAGAGACCCATCTGTATAAACGTGAGACCAATTTTCCTCAGGGTCTCTGCTGTGGATAGTTTCCAGCGCAATAGCATGGATCTGTGAGCAAGGCATCCGCTTTTTATCGATCTCTGTGGCTAAGTCCAAATTAATATCAGCGACAATATAGTCAAGAAGGCAAACAGGGCCTTCAATATCCGAAAAATTGTGATTTAGGTTTAGCTCATCTGCAATTCTGGCCCCATATTGTATAAAACCGGACTGTGTTTTTAAATTTCTAATACATTTAACGTCATAGTCCATCCAGTAATTATTAGGAAGTCTTCTCAATTTCTCAAAACATGTAACTGCATTTTTCTTGATTTCATTTCCGATGGGAACAATGCCCACAAGAAGTTGCATTGCACTAATAGGAGTGGTTCTGACTACTCCATTGATGAGCCGCAGCGCCTGATTCTCTAAAAGCTGAAGTTCTTTTATTATGTCATGCGCAGACGAGACAAGGATTTCATTACAATAGCTAAAAACTGGTTTTATAAATATCTTATAAGTTGCAATCAGAGTACTCCGAGCGCATACCCAAATCGCACCAGCCAGCCTTTTTAATATGCGTGTAAATACCTATAAATGGGGGTACCTATAATATGATGTTGATACCCTATAAATGTTAATATCTAAAACTTAAATTTATTCTAAAAACCTTCAAGAATTGTATTTCCTCTTTCCCATAGTCTTCTCTGATTTTTCTCTTGACTTTTATATTAAAAATAATTGAATCAAAGCTAAAAATTCTATATCTCTGTTCTCATGAATTAATTTACCGTATCATCTGTTGATGGCCTTTGAACATCATAATTTTTACGTTGAGAGAAAATTTTCTAATTAGTTGAATAAGTTTAATCAAGCCAAATTCGTCTACGGGCATTGTATTTCCTCAACCTAATACCTGTTCTCACAACTATGCCAAATAATTAGCCAACAAACTGTCTTAATATTTTGGAAATTTCATTAGTGTCATGTTGAACATTACGTATGCTGAGGTTTGTTACTCATAGTTGCATTAAGTATATTCCGGAAAAAATCTCGAACGTTAACTGCACACGCTAAAACATTCCACTTATAAACTGCAGAAAATTATTACTCTGCAGCTGATATTTTTAGGACAGTTGATCCACAAAGTTAATTCCATAATCCCGGAGATATGACAGCGTATCTCTGAGTCCAATATGGAATAAATTTAATGTACATGCCAAATAAAAATGAAACAGAACATAGATACGAATAATATAGCATGAAGCGCGATTATCAGGCGCTGAAATCGGAAAGCACTGGATTGCACATGGCGGCCAATTTAGTTGAGATCGACTAATTAAATTGATTTGAGCCAATGAAATGCAAGGAAAATATGAAACAGTGGGCATAGGGTATTCTAATAAACACCCTGTATCAGAAAAGGAAAAAAGTTCAGTAATAAAATAATCCAGAAGCACAAGAGAGACTGTGGCACCATGAACGAACGTAAATAGACCGTGGGATGAGCTTTCGCCCTCGCCTGATGCCTCCAAAATATTTGCATGATATTTCCAAAATATTGTTTTTGTAACCTGATTTTCATAAAAAAAAATAAAATGTTATGTTTTAGAAGAAATACGCTTCTCTTCCTTTTGGAAATCTCACCTTATATACACGACATTCCATCCGTGATATTTTTACGGCGATATTTTGGTGACAAGATTTTGACCCCAAACCACAGAAGTAGTAGGACATTGGAAGATGAAAAAGCGTAACTTCAAATTTCAAAATAATATACCATACTGAGGATGTAAAAATTGAATTTAAAAACTGAGCTTTTAACATAGTGCGTAAAATTCAAATATAAATTAAGCAATTAAATTGTATAATTTTTCGTACTACTACTTCTCAAATCGCACTGGAAACCGGCTGATTGATGGCTTGAAATATAGCACTCATCAAGGATACAAGTCGAACTTTGTCATATCCCCTTAAATTCTTTCTCGCACCCCCCTGGGAATTCAAGCACCCTTGGTTGGGAACCTCTGATGTAAAGGGGGTAAAGTTTCCTTGGGTAAAAATTTCCACATAAACTTTCATTTCCTTTAAGGTGAAATTAGTGTAAACTTCTACGCTGCATAAAAAATATAATTCACTTCAATAAAGTTAACTTTCGTTACAACGACTCGCAGCAAAAAAAAAAATTTTCGGACACCTGGTTGGGTAGACTCCCCCATCTCTTGATTGCTAGTCAAGTGTTCCGAGCATTAAACTACAAGTCACCTGAAGCTTAATGTTTAGAGCAGTTGACCGACAATCAAAGGATGTAGGGTTGTATCCAATCAGGTTTCCAAATTTTCATTTTATTTCTGCGAATCATCGTACATAATTTCCATGCATTACTGATCAGGATATAAAAAAGTCCTTTCTTTTAACTTCTGCTACCTTATAGATCTGGTTAATTTGTCTTTGTTTTCCAGTTTGCTTAGACATTTTATGAGCTCTTGTTAAAATTTGAGTAAAAACATCTACTAACCATTTGATTTATTCTGTGTATGTTCATACAATTATGCATGTTTACATACTTCAGCAAACTTTTCTATTTCTCACGGAACCAGCAAAATTTAATTAATGTAAAAATGAAATTATACGCAAACTATAAAATTTTTTATTCAGAAATTTTGCATGTCTTTTGTTTTAGCTAATAAAATGAATATTGATATTTTTGTTGTTAAACATTGGCGATAAATTAAATTACATGAATTAATTTTAAGGTTTATCTTTCGTTGAAGGGAATCTTTTTTTCCATTTCCACTGCTTTTCTTTACCTTTCGCATTCCGACCAATAAAAAAATTTTACTCGTTAAAGCATTAATTCTGCTAACTTGATTTTTTTGCTTCGCATTTTGTTTCTTCGACATGTGTTTACACAATTTAACAAATTTTTAATTATAGAACAACAAAACTCAATTAAAAGAAAACTTAAAATGGCATGCAAATTAATTTTCGTCCCGAAAAATGTTTATTAATGATTTTTCTTTCGTATTTATCATTTTTATGCAGTAAAGGGATTTTGAAAGACGACAATGGCCAATTAAATATATTAATTAATTTTAAAATCTTATTTTGCTTAAACTGAATTTTTCTCTTCCTTTTTCTATCGCTTTAACAGTATTAATTGGAAGTACAAATCGCCATTTCATGAATTTTCTAACTTTCTAAGTTCATAGAATCCCATTGCCAATCGCTTGTTTTTATATCTGCGGTTCAAGAACAGCGAAGGTCGTGTTACGCCGGCACATACATTTTTTCGAAGATGCCAATCCTCTGTTGTCATAAGAACCAAACCCCGGACTACAGTGAAGAAATGGTACCCATTCTACGATACCATTAGAGTGTCCAACCTAGTTCAATGGTATGAAAAACAAACGCGTTATCACTACGTACTCAATCACGTGCTATTTTTCAACAAAGTTATCATTTCAATATACTTTATATTTTATTTTTAACGTTATTTTTTTAACCTGGGTTCTTCCAGTCAAGCACTGTGTATCTTTTTTTAATACTACATCATCTTCCCGTCGAAAACAAACGTTTGCGCTGTGTTTGTCTTAAGTTTTTCTAACCTCTCGACCCCAAAACTTATGTTGTGGTATTTCAACACTACTTTGACTCTCAACACTGTTTGGTGCTAGCTGATAGCTGTGCTAAAGATTCCGAAACACAAACTATTTTGAAATTCGGTCAGTCCTGAATTTTCGAATTCGGTCAGTCCTGAATTTTCGAATTCGAATTCTCAGGCAATATTTCTAAAGTTAAAATTTACGTAAGAATGAAAAAGAGACGATAAAAGCAAAACCTGTTGATTTATTCTCCTACTAATACAGTGTGCTCCATTTATCATAATGAGAATAAAGCGTTTCAAATGGCGTCTGTGTTGTTGCTGCTGTGCAACTGTGATGTTATGCAAGTACATGCTGTCACTCGCAAAAGGCCATAAATTAAAGAAAAAAACGCGAGCTTTCAACAAGAAATACAGATGTTGGGGCAGGTCTGGATTTCTAATACTGTATCAGGATTTTTATTGTATGTCGGACAGAAAAAGTTCTAAAATTCGGATACCAAAAATTTGGACCAACTGAGAATTCGAACTTTGCGAGAAGCCCAGGTTTTTAAAACGTATAGTGCACATGTCCAAATAGCTTTAGTTTTCAACGTAATTTGAATACAAGAAGTTGTCCCAGTTAAACACATGTCATTCATGCTTTGTTTCGAAACTATTTTAACCTCTTAACTTACCTTAACATAGTAACTTATTCGCCCAACGCTCTAAAGCCTTACTTTTAGTTTTTGTGATCCAATCTAATCTGTGCAAATTAAGATCAAAAACAAGAAAATCGTATATCTAAATCTTTATATTAAATCTTTATGCAATCTTTGTATTAAATCTTTATATTAAACCTTTACATTATATCTTTATATTCAATATTAAATCTTTACATTATATCTTTATATTAAATCTTTAAGCTTAATCTTTGTATTAAATCTTTATATTAAACCTTTACATTATATCTTTATGTTAAATCTTTACATTATATCTTTATATTAAATCTTTGCATTAAATCTTTACAGCTATTTTCGTATTTATTCTCGAGATTTAAAGGAAGATATAGTCTCCACCTCCAATGTTCAGCACACGGCTTGAATTGGTAATTTTCGCTTTTCCAGGAGGGACAAAATTTTCCCTATCCCTCCTAGTTAAGCCAATGTTTATAACGTAGCTCATAATTATATTGAGAAAATAATGATAGTACATAATTACTTTTCATTAATTGGGAAGATAAAGGCTATACTTCTTCTTAAAATATCATAATTTCCCATCTCTGCTCGCATAGACAACGACTTCTGTGATCAGTTCAATCCAAGCATTTGAATCATTTCTCCATCCGCTTTTTGATTGGTCTCTATGTCTTTTACCTATAATGATTCCCTTTCTAATGCTGATTAGTATAGCTTGCATTATTTTATATTTTTTATATTAGTTTATATTACATATTATGTATTTTTCATATTATTAGTTTACACTATATATTAAATACTTTGTATTATCAGCTTATACTATATATTAGATTCTTTATACTATTGCTTTATACTATGCATTATATACTTTATATCATTAGCATATATTCTATCTTATATAATTTATTTTATTACTTTGAATTTAGCTTTTAAAATTCAAAAATACGATCTCCTCGTCATTTTTGCTCATGAACAAAGAATTGTCAGAATATCTAGCAACTCTTTTTTAGTAAGCCCATCATGAAAAATATCAATTTAGGCTATATATCCTACAAGAATCCTCCGCGTCTAATAATCGATACGTCCTCATTGTTTTGTTTCACCACACACTGAGAGCGTGCCTTCGACGAGCTGGGAAATGAAGCAAAAACATCTGTTGTGAAGATGAGATTTTGTTGACCAAGCAATATATCCGAATCTAACGAAAATAAATACGACGATATTTTTGAAAAGGAAAAAAAAAACAATATTTATCTAGATTGCTTTCGAATTCCTTTGAAAAATATTATCCGTTTGATTATCCAACGTAAACCGATCTGACATCCACTCGGCCTTTCAATAGACCCGAAATAAGAATTACAGAAAACATCATTTTAACTAAAAGAAATGTTCAACGAAGTAAAAAGTTCTGATTCGGTTTAGGTTTTTAATCTTTTCCCATTAGATATGGAAGTTAAATATCGAAGTATGTTACGTTATCTTCAAGGCCTAAATGAAAGTTAATTATTTCTAGCCTTAAAAAAGTAATAACTTGTCTGAATTGTCGAAATTAGCCAATTTCCTTTCAATTCCAATGCAAAAATTATCAGTATTCATCCAAGAATTGTTTTTGATATAAATCTCTATATCTATCAATATCTCTCTCTTTCCCTCTGTTGGGTGTGTGTGCGTGTGTTTGTTGCTATAATTCAATCGTGGGCTTCAGATGAAAGGAGATGCAAGTGACAATGTTTTTTTTTGAAAAACATTTAAAATTGATGCGAATTAGAAAATTATTAGATTATATTTTAAATTAAAAACTGTATTTAGCATTTTAGAACCTCATTTTATCTGAATTGTACGATGGAAGAAAATTGCGGAAGTCCTTTCTTTATTTTATCAGCTTTAAACATTATTGCCTCAAAAATATCCTTTCCACTTGCATCCCTTTATTTTTGATCCGCTCATTTATGCCATATTCCATCGACTCACTTTCATGATTTGAATCTTTTAGTATAATCCAATCTCAATCAATACCAATGTCTTTGGAAAAGGACTTCGCAAATATCCATAAACCGGTAATAAAAATCTCCAATCCCATGTTAATTCATCAAAATAGGGGTTAGCTCTAAGGGGTTCAGAACATTTTGGCCCGCAAACATTATTTTAACACTAGGCCCAAACAAAATTAACGAACAATAATTAAAGAAATGTAGACTATACTTCAAGGTGAAAGATATAACGTATTAATTATTACTGTCCATGGTTTTTCTATCTCATCGCTTGTTAACTAACTTGCCTGTACACGCTGGTTTTTTCATTCTGAACCCCATTATTTTTTTTTTCGATTTAGCGCCCCTGCATTTAAAGACATTTGTTTATTTTGCGACGCAAAGAAAATAAAGGTCATTATGCGCCGGAACCTACAGTTTTCCAAGAAACATCTTAAGGCCTAGGAAACCAACTCCCGAACTAGAGTCGGTAAATGGTCGGCGGTGTGAACTTTGAAATTAATTTTGGCTGGTTTAAGAGACATCCCCAGGTTGGCATACTTTTGAAATTAATTCTGGCGACGTTAGGAGATGACTATAGATTGGCGTCAGTCTAGGCAAATACGTTACCACTGCAGGACAGCAGGGCCAAGGAAACCAACCCCCGGGACTAGAGTCGGTAAGTGGTCTGCAGCGTGAAGTTTGAAATTAATTTTGGCGACGTTAAGAAACATCCCCAGGTTGGCACACATTTGAAAGTAATTTTGGCGGCGTTAAGAGACGACCCCAGATTGGCGACACTTTAGGCGAATACGTGACCACAGCAACACAGCAGGGTCTCGTATATGGAGAATCATCATCATCATTATCCCCACCGTTACCAGTGACTGACGAACTTCCATCCCAATTGAACTGCACTAATATTGTGAATCCAAAGCAAAAATTATTTGCGAATATTATTTTTGGGGGTTATGTTAGACGATGTTTTGTTGAAAATTCGTTAAATTAAAACCAAGGTGTAAAGTCTTTTCTTATACTACAATAAAAATGAAACTAAAAAAATTAACGTGATTTTAATTTTCTGGTAGAATTTCTATCTTACATTTAATCGAAGTGTATGTATAATGACAGTTACAATTACTTTAGTAAACCTCAATTGTAGCAAATAATAATCATAATCACTATTTCATAATTCATTTTGAATCATGTGTATAATTAATCGATTGATTTTGCACGTATCGAAAATGCGTAAACCAAATCATATAAGAACTTCCCTTTTCCAATGTCATCTGATTTTATTACCTTGTTTAGTTTCAGTGTATTTTTAATGCATTTTTACCGCATATTTTTAATTTATGTTCATTCCAAAACCGTGTGTTCAGTCTCACCTTGTTTTGTGCAGAATGGCCCTTGCTGTCCTTGCACCATGAGAATGCAACCAACTAGCCAGCCTAAGAACTTTCCTAAATTTATTTTTCATGAAAAAATGTTTCCCCCTGACAAAATGTTTGTTCCTGTGCGTTTTTCTAAGGATATGGAAGTTATAGGATTTTAACTGTGGCAACACTACTATTTTATATATACTTTCAGAATTCGGATTCGTTTAACATTATATCTAAATTTCACGGTGGAAGCATTTGACCCAGATACGAGTAAAAGCAAACGGTAAAGTGAATTTTCCGTTGGTTGTATTTATTCGATGCTTTTTATTGCCTTTTTCGCTTCCAACGTTTCAGCCGCGTTCATTTTAAATGGCTTGCATTACTATAGCTTTCGTTTCTGTAAACAGATTTACTTTTATCATAGAACACTAGTTTATCTTTTCGAATAACTGTTTATATTCTAACCGCCTGAAAATATGCTAACATTCAGCGTGCGTTGTGGAAGTCTGACGTCAGAAATTTAGAAATATTTAAAGGAACGAAAATTCTCCTATTCCTTGATAAAATAAGGGTTAGGTGCAACAAATCTGGTCGCCTGATGGCCATGGCGACTAACTTTTACAATTGACGAGTAGCAAATGTTCTTTTCCTACTAACTTCTAAGGCTCGTGTTTTATATGTCGAGTACGCATCACCCCAATTTGTCGAGTCTTAGTTATATACAGTGAAAACCCTCGCTAGCGGCCACTCGTCGGATAGACAAATTTGACCGTAGAGGAGAGGTGACCGTAAAAGAGGAGGGTCATTCTGAACTGGCTGAAATGTTACATTTCAATCGTTTACATACTTCATTTCGAATTTCGTGTATTTTTGAGCATGTAAGACAAGTTTAAGACAACGAACGTAAGCATTTATTAAATGTAACAAGTAAATTTACAACAAAGCGTTAAATATTAAAATTTATTTGCCTTAGGAAAACAAACTAATCAATTTAATAGTTTGATAACTTTTACTCACCAGTCCTTCTGCTTCGAAATGTATTTTTAATAATAATAATTTTAATTTTATTTAAATAATAATAATTTTATTTTTATTTAAATAATGATAATTTTATTTTTATTTAAATAATAATAATTTTAATTTTATTTAAATAATAATAATTTTAATTTTATTTAAATATTAATAATTTTAATAATAATAATTTTAGTAAGTAGTCAAGTAAACGATAATAAATTTGAACTGCGATAATTTTGTGTTGATAATTGTTTTATTAATAAGTCAAAACATAATCAGTGACATGAAGGGAAACCTGTGAAAAAATGACCAAATAAAGAGGGCTTGACAAGCCTCAAACTCCCCGAAATAAAAACAAACATCAAGCAACAGAAATAATCGAAATCGTTACAAAACGTAAAGATGAAAACATTACATATCCAAAGCAAGTGAATATTAAACAGTATTAGTTTCGCACAGTGGTGTATCACTATATGATTTATTTATTATCAAAATCTATATTAAGCATTAGTGGTTTTTATAGGCAAATCCAAGCAGTGTTGCCAACCTATCTAAACAAAATTCCCCTCAAAATTTCCCACACCAGCTTGTAATTTCCCTCTTTTTTTTTTTTTTTTAATGAAAAAATTAGCTATTATGTGTTCTCATATTTAGATGCCTACACGCATCTTTCGATGCAAAACGGTACGAAAATTATAGCGTACAATTCCTACAGCTGCATATTGCGACCAATAAATGTAAAAAAAAAGTAAATTTAGAGGGTTTTTTCCCCAAAAATATTGATTTTGCAACATATCCCCTTTTAACAACGACTACTTCAATATATGTATATTTAGTTCATTGAGAAAATTAATAAGATATATATTCCTTTAAAAAATTACTGCTCCAATTATGCCCAATACAGATCTACCTTTTTGTGGAGCTTCAAATGATTGTTTCTGATTGGAATAACGAGCGGATTACTGCTCCTATATTCAAAGCGAACTGTTTAATGGGATAATCTGGCATTAGTGGAGATGATAAAATAAGATAATTTTAAAAAAATACTCTAGCCTTAATCCGTGTCAGCTATTTTGCGGAGAAAAGATTGTTTTTACAGCTTTAAAAACATTGCGATAAGTAGGAACGAAGTTGGCTCCGTTGGCGACCAAAGGGTGAGATTATTATGCAGTGACGCCCAATTATTCAAAGAAAAGTTTAATACAACCAAACAAACCATTTTTTAACACCAAATTGCTTTTTATTACGTACACCACCACCTAATTAGTTGTTACCACTATAAAAACACGGAACAAAATAAACTGAGTTAAATTTAGAGTAGTTTACTACTTCTTTAGGAGATTTCCTAATTATACGTGTGCATGCATTTATTTAAAAAACAGTGTGGGAAATTTTTTCTGTCGTATCCCAGACACTGGAATTTCCCGCAGTTTAGTAGTTTGTTATTTTTTCTCTTTTTTCCCCCCAACGTTAAAATTTTAAGAAAATTTCCCACAGGTTGGCAACACTGAATCCGTCAATTGCCACTCTTTTCTAATTGGACGGAAATTTATCCTTAGCTCTCGTCTCGTTTATCTCTATTTTCCTGTTGTGAGAAACGTAGTGAAGGTCGAAGTTCAAAAGTATTTTGTCTCTATAGGCAGGGTGACCAGAATTAGTGACTTTATCACTGTTTCAGTGAGTTTTGATGAAAATTTGTATGTCAGTTCCTTTTTCAATGCTTCCAAAAAATCAGTGACTTTTCAGTGATTTTACAACATTTCCGTGCAGTTTCCATGATTTTACAAAATTTCAGTGACTTTTCAGTGGTTTTACAAAATTTCAGTAATTTTTAGACATTTCCAGTACGTTTTTTTATTCCTCTGTCATCCTCTCGCCTGTGAATTTTTAGTTCTGAAATATCGATATATCGGAGGTCGGTATTAAAACATCGATAGAATCTATATTTTGAATTCAAAATCGAAATCCTGAGTAGGACTTGCTGCCAACTGGCAACACTGAAACCTCGTGTTATTTACAGTTTCACTATGCATTAGTCCTAACTTTAATTGTATTCAGTTCAGAAAGTTTCAAAATATGGAAGAATCTGCACCACCTCCACGTAAGAAGGTTGCATTCCTGCAATCGTACAGAGCCAGTTAGGAGCAAATGCCAGAGTTTAGACATTGGATAGCGAGAAACCCTAAGGACGTGCACAGTGTTCTATGTAAAGCCTAAAATACCGAAATAAAATCTCATCTGGCTAGTTTGAAGAAACATAACGTCTCCGAGAAACAAGTCAAAGCAATGAAAGGTTTCTCTAGTCGCTCAAAGTTACGTTTATTATTTATTTCCATAGAAGAAGTTACATGTTTACAGATCCAATCACGAAATAATTTTTGTAATGTTCTTTTTTAATAATTTGTTTTAAATTTGGTGTAAATGTTTTCTTTATAGGTTGAGTATTACCTGAAATCACCCGTTCAAAAAGAAGTGCAAAGTACGGAGTTGAAGATAGTGTCATTTTTGGCAGAACACAACTTATTCTTCAGGGTATGGATCACTTGAGTAAAGTGATTTCAACAGCATTTCATGACTCGGAAATCGCCAAAAATTTTCATGCAAGCGATCGAAAGCAGCGTTCTTGATGTATAATGAATGTCCTGGAACCATCGTATTATAATAAAATGATGTCTGATCTCCATCGTCGAAGTATATCTAAATCAAACAAATTTTCCATTATTATTGACGAAACGACAGACACTTCAACTTCAACAGTTAAATGTCTTGCAATAGTCATCAAATATTACTCCGAAAAGGATTCAGTAGTCAAGGCCCGATTGCTAAATATAGTTGAAGCAAAGGGAGAGAATGCCATTTCCTTATATGAAAGGTTGCGAGCTGAATTGGACAGGAACAAACTTCAAATTGCTGACGCCATTGGGTTTGCTGCAAACGCAACGAATGTCATGTTTGGACTAAATGAAAGAGGGGCTCAAAAGTTGAAGAAAGGAAGTTCTCATTCCCTGATGCTGAAGTGTGTGTCTGTCACTCAGCTGCACTGGCAGTGAATAAGGCTCTTATGAAATTACCACGAGCCTTGGAACAGATGGTAAGTGATATCTACAATGATGTTTCCTGCAGTGCCCAAAGATGCAAAGAATTCGTTATGTTTCAAGTGTTTACCAACTCCGAAGAACATAGGATGCTACAATTTTACTTTATATGATGGCTTTCTCTTGGCCACTGTGTCTCTCCCATAATTGAGTAATGGGATTCATTGCGTCTCTGTTTTGATGGTTAATATTTATCGGACCGGGTTGTTTCATCAGAGACATTACATCAGCAATTAAATGATCCTCTTATGAAATATATTTTCATTTTTTAAATTATATTCTTCCTCTTGTTGATGAATTTAACATTATTTTTTAAAGCTCCCATTCTGAAATTCAAAATATATATTGTTTTATGACACAAATGTTCAAAGTAGTTATTGGCTGTTACATATCTGAGCCTTACATCCGGGAAACCTCCATTGAAAATATTGACCCAACTGCCAAGGTACGTTTTCGGGAATTGACAGATATTTATTTGGTTGTTACGATCAAGTTTGCGGATCTTCAACCAATCAGCAAACTTGAAACAAGGTGAGTTGAATATTTTTTTGGAAAGATGCGAATGTTTTTTAATTGAACTGGCATGTCAAATATGAAAAAGTTTGCCATTTGAGAATCAGATTCTCAAAGATTTAAATTTCTTGGATCCCCAAGTGGAAAAGCCAACCAGTTTGTTCAATATTGCCTTAAAGTTTCCGAACATAATTGAGAATGAGGATTTACTACAGGAAATTGAGTCTCAGCGGAGAGAATTCATTTACTCTGATATTGTGGATTTGAAAGTAACCAAAGACGGAGAAATCTTAACAACTGAAAAATATTGGGGTAGAGTAAAACTCATAAGAGATAGCACGGGGAAACCCAAGTACGATTTACTGGCTTATTTTACCACAAGTTTGCTTGCACTCCCAGTATCGAATTCAGATTGTGAGAGGATTTTCTCGCAACTCAATCTTATTAAGACTTAAAATTGTAATCGCTTTTCGGGGAAGGCGTAACGGCCACAATCTAGTGAAAGAGGGCTTGAAATCTGTGGGTGGGGGGTTCATGTTCCAATATGACGCTCACTCCAGCAATGCTACATAGAACGGTGATAACTCCATTTTGTATAAGAAGGTAAATATTTATGATGATTCTCCAGAATCTGGATAATATCTGTTTGTAATTGTTTAAAATATGGATAATGTTTCACAGAATAAAAACATTCATAAATTATATGTGGATTTTTATCCGTGAACATAATTACTGGTATTCATCCCGCAATGATAGATATTGGTTCAGGAATTGTTTTCTCGGGGAAAATCGTTGAAATGATTTAATATAATTAGATTTCTTGGGATTATACATAATTTTATAAATATACGTAAAATTGCTTTTTAATAAAGTGTTGCCATATTATTTTAGTAGAAACTAGTGAAAATAAAGTGAAATAGACCGTAGAACTCTGACGTCACAGGCTCTGGGGATATATATTGGAGACAGTATTGAGTGTACGCATTGTATATTTGGTTTGAAATAAGTACAACATTTTCTTTTTAATTTACGTTATTTAGGGAAATAATTTTTTATTAATTAATTATTTCATTATTAATTATTTATTAATTTTTAAATTTACTTCCTTACAGAAGCGAAAAAATTGACAAATGTTTCTCCTGGCATCGTGTAAACATCCTGGAGCAAAGCAATACTGCATTTTTCCTTTAAAATTTTAAAATAAACAATTTGGAAAAAGGTCCAATGCAAAACAAATGCGTTAACATTTCTGTTTGCCCCCCATCCGCCATATCGATGACGTAGACAGTTCTCGATAATTTTCGTTTTAGAATGGGTAACTGAAAAACAGTGAATTGGCCACCAATACCTGTGAGAAACAGTGATATTTGGAGATTTTGACAATACTTTTCCCCCCAAAAATCTGGTCACCCTGCATACAGGTTTCCAGTCTAATGGAATGAATGGTGAAAGCAGTATCCGCGTCCGTATCTAAGGGTGACCGCTAAGAAAGGGTTTGAAATGCGTTATTGTAAATAAGTTTCTGCCAGGAAATTTTCATCCGACTGTAAAAGCGGGGTGACGGTATCAGAGGAGTGTCCGTTAAGAGAGGTTTCACTGTACTTTATATATTTCAGATATATCCTATCCAAACTAAGTGTACATATGCTTATACCTTTAATGTCAGATAAAGGCCATATTAAAGACCCTTACTGGGAATTTCAATTTGCGTAATGTTATTTTATTTAATCTCATCCGGCCAACAAGTCACGCCACCGATGATTAGGGACTATCCTTAAAGTTTCAGTTTTAAGGATTATCTATTTTGGAGACGAATCACATAATGATAATTGACTAGCTAATTTTATCATTATGGTTGCATTTGGCGCAAAAATTGCAAATATGATACCGTGTTTAAATAGGTGTACAGACGCAATAATCTAACTTTAAAAATATCAAACATCTAGTGGTTAAAACCCGATTATACAGGTATACTTTATTTTTTACTTCAGTCCATGTTGTAAGTCGATAGTTTGCTTACTCTACTTTTTTCTAGCTCTTTCCAAAGACTTTAATAACGCGTAATGGAAGCTATTCTCAAAGGCATTACATTTCGCATTTGACGACAAACTTTTTCTCCGTGTTTAATGTATGACAGCCGTGTTTCAGAGTTTTAGGGAATTACACCCACTATACATACTATAATTGGAATTGCATTTTTCTTCCTCCAGAGATTTTCCACTTGAATTTGCATATTTTCGTGTTTTACAAATAAAAATACAATTCACAATGTATTTATTTCGTATAAAACGAAGAAAACATCCAATGAAATGTCGACCAGCCAAGTACTGATCTTCATCAGGAGATAAAACATTGTAAACACTAGGTGTGTTGCCATTCTCTTCGGAAGTTACTTTGTAAGTTTCTGTGGTCAGTGTTCTGAGGCTCTATCCCTGGTGTTGTCTCCGGTAGTAGGGTGGTCCACGCGCGACTGAAAAACAGCGTGGATTTATTATCGTTTACAATAGTGGAAGAGTTAACTTTGTTAGTCAGCAAGCTTCGTATTCTCAATGTTTTACCTTCTGATGAAGACCAGCGACTAACTGGTCGAAATGTCACTACGTTTCCTTCGTTTTGTACGCAATAAATATATTGTAAATTATATTTTTATTTATAATATCGATTTTGCGTAGTACATCAATAATCATATTTTCATGTTTTTCCTCGTGTTTTATTATTTTTTTCTTGCTATTTCTCGTCCACTCATCTATCTTCCAGTACTTCAAAGTCCATAGACTATGTATGCATTTTTATCAATGATATGCCGAATGTTGCATAGTAAATGTTTATAGAAGTATTTTCAAAAATCCTATGAAATTATGTTGTATTATTAAAGCTTTCATATGCAGAGAGGGGGGAAAGAGGTTAGGTATATAAAATTTAATTAGCGACAATTAGTACAGAATTAATAAATGTTTATTTAGATATAATATCTATCGTGATTTTATTATTTATCATATAATTATGAAAAATCTTTGCCTTTTTCTTCTTTCTCAGTTAATGAGCAATTAATTTAATAATTAAGGTTTCTAAGCATTCTGCTTAAAAGTTCATCTTATTCGAGAGTATAATCATTACTTTTTATTTTCTTGAATATTAAATTTTACTCATTCTGTTTCTAATCATTCTAGGACCATCAGTCAACTACTTTTCTTTCCTAAAATTTTCAAAAAAATAAACTAAGCAAAAGTGGTAATATGGTTGAGTTTACAATGCAATTAAAAGTAAAAAATATTGAAGTAAATAAAGAAATCGAATTTTTTACGCCAATTTTTAAATTTTCGTTTTAAAGTCCGATATAAAAAGTATTTTATTCTCTCTTTGCAGATATTGCAAAAATATTCTTTTCCTCAAGGTGTCTTTGTTAACCATTATTCTGTTCAAAAAAATCAGCTTTGTTGAAAACATCAGAACAATTGTGAATATTTTTTGTCACGACTCGCATGAAGGGCAGAGAAATATATATATATATATATATACTTTTTAATTTAATGTCTAAAATTATTCTTTTTTTTTTGTCAAATGTTTTCAAAGTTTCAAAAATTAGACAAGTAAAGTGCATAAATTTGTTTTTACCTTGGCTTAAGGAAAATTACTACTATTGAAGTGGTGAAACTGTGAAACTTCATTTAAATGTTCAAATCGAATTCGTGGATAATTGGAACTTTTCCGGTGCTCCGGTGAATCAAAATTTATTTATAAACAACTCCTCTAATTCAAACTAATTTTACAGTCCCTTCAATTTTGAATTAACCGTTTTGCCCTATTCTGCAGCCACCCAAAGTAACGGTGCATGCAAAACATGAATACAATTCACACTCACACACTCTTCCCCCCTCTCTTTCTCTCTCTCTCCATCCACTCCTTTCCCTTCCTCTCCATCCTCCCTCCTATGTTTATATTAATAGTATTATAATAATAGTTTATGTGTAGCTTAATGTCAATATAAAAAAAATTTAAGTGCAAATTTTGAGTAATCTGACAATATATATTACAGGACATCTTTATAACACTCATTTTGATGCCATTAAAATCGGATATTTTGTAATGCGACGAAAGCATTAAAAATTTGTCTATGCACCTCCAAGCCAAATCATTATATATACATATATATATATATATTTATGAAGAAGCAATAAATTTAGGCAGATCATAGCTGGTCTGAATAAGAAAGAAGAATTGGATCTGCAATGTACAAATATTCATTGGCGTTATGAGCCAATAATCATGGGTTAAACAATGTTTTAAGGATCCAACATTCCCCATTCAATGCAGACATTATACAGGAAGACCTGTTTGTTTATAACCATCCATGTGGCAGAGATTTAAACAATTTTTTGTGTTTGAAAGAGACAAAAAATAGAAAGAAATAGAAAGTCGTCGATACATCTCACATCAAAGTAACACTGTTGAATAACTTACAAGTAGTAATTCAACAAACTCAGTTCAAGTAATACCACAAATGTAAAAAAAATATAGATGAATTTATTCAGTGTCAGAAATTTTTTATTTTTAAGCATTTTTAGCAGAGTTTTTGCAAGCATATTTTATTAATAATAAAATAGGAAGTGGTTAAATTACCTTGTAATAGCAGTAATGTAGAAATTAAATTCAAACTCGTAACTAAAAAGATAGCACATGATCAGTCAAAAACAGTTCTGAGTCCCCTCTACCTGCCTTTACATTTTTGACATATAGTTTAGGACCACCCTGTATATATATATATATATATGACTGACATTAACAATATCCCGTACCTAGGTTTCTAAGTAATATTTTAGAAGTTTAAGAAATATTTTATTAAACCACTTAAACTGGAAAATTATTGCGGCATAATTAAGTCAATTGCTCAATAGGCACAGTATGAAAATCTACACTATCTATAAAACAAGTTTGGATCATCAAAACCATAGTTTCTAACTTCTTTCTTCATCGAATTCTTCCTTCGATCTTGAAGATGAGATTGATAGAAGGTAAAAACTTAATTAATAAAAAGTTTTACCGAAAATCTTCACTTGAAATTTCACTTAAAAGCCTTTCAAAATAAATGAAAGATGAGAGCGCTTATCGCCTATCTTCCATCTTGTGGATAATCAGTTCTTTTCGGGGCGACCACTAATTAATCCAACAACAAGGAGCTCTTCATCACTAATTACTCTAGTAGTTAATCTGATAAGAAGTGTGATAAGTTTAATTATTGCCTCTTTAGGAGAGCCTTTTGAATTTTTTTGCGATTTAACAAATCAATTGACAAGGATGATGTAGCAGAAAATCAATTTAAAAAATAAATTGTTTACGTAATTAATTTTTTTAAACTTGATAGATTGTTTAAAAATAATTGCAATAGATAATTATACGCTTATCGTGTGTATATCTATGTTTAACCTTTAAATATTTCAGAAAGTATTTCGAAATCTGCTTTAATCATTCACAAACAGATCTCAAATCCCTCGAGGGAAGCATTATATTACACTTCTAAAATAATATGTATATATCATCACCATCATCATATTCAACCGTTACCTATCCACTGCTGGATGAAGGTCTCTCCAAATGCTCTCCGCACAAGTCTATGCTAAGCAATTTGCATCAACGTCACTCCAACCTGTTTTCTTATTTTATCCGCCCATCTAGTTTGAGGGAGTTTTCTAGATCTTCGGCAATCCAGTTACGAATTCCAATTATCCATCGCTGATCAGTTCTTCTTGCGACATATCCAGCACACCGTCATTTCAGCCTTTTTACTTTAACAATGGTCCTGTGCTTTAGTTTCTGTCTCACCCAAATGTTTCTTTTTCGATCTCTCCTAGTTATTCCAAGCATGCACCTCTCCATGCTCCTTTGAGTTGTCTGTAACATCAGTATTTCTGCAATTATTAGACCCCATGTCTCCGAACCATAAGCGGGGGCGGGTAAGACACACTGATTGACGGCCTTTCTTTTTGGAAATAAACGCAATTTTCCCTTCAAGATAAAACAGTCTCTATTGAGTGCATTCCAGCCAAGTTTAATACGTCTTTTGAGTTCTTTGATAATGTTGCCTTCCATTAAAATCAGTTAGCCAAGGTAAATATATGAATCAGAAATTTCTAACTCAACTTTGTAAACTTGTATTTTTGTTTTCTCTACGAAATTATTGAACGTAATTTTAGTTTTGTGTAGTTTCATCTTGAGTCCAATTTCATTACTTCTACCTCAGAGCTTATGTGCTATGTCTTGCAGTTCTGATACGTCCATTGATTGAATAATAATATTGTCAGTAAACCGCAGATAATTTAAAAATTCACTGTTTATTTTCATTCCTTTGTTATTCCAATTTATCAGCTGAAAAATCACCTATAAAGCTGAAGTAAAAGGCTTTGGAGAAATGGTACCTTCCTGCCCCACATCATTAACAATTTTGATAGCTGTGGTATCTTTATGTAACCGAACTGTTGGACTTGCATTTTTATGCACACGTTTCACAATGTCTATGTATGCATCATGGACATCTATTGATTTTAAAGAGTTGATGACAGTTTATGTTTAATAGAGTCAAATATCTTCTCATAATGCCCCTGCAAAAGGGTTGCTGGTATCTAACTGGAAGGAGACCCACACGCTGAACGTATGTGACGATGTGTGGAACCGGCCAGGCCAGTAACCTAGTGTCCTACCCCGCCTTCAAGTGGTGCAGGCTGAGCTTTCTATTTATGTGGCAAATTAATATTTGCTACACGGATAGAAAGGCGGAAGGGGAGGGCTAATTCACCAACCCGTCTAGCCAGCGTGGTGAAATTATGGCTAATTCCTCCATTATGTTGACACACCAGAAACCATGGCCCCTAGTCTCCAGGTGCTGGAGTGCTCCTGATCAAGGCAGCGGTCAGTGTGGCATGAAAGCAGGGGGTGCTAAGAATCACTGGAATGGCCCAGGCTGCCGTTTGTTATTGACCTTGGCAACGTATAATGGACGATCCCTTGCTTCTGAAGCAAAACTTCAGGAATTGGAAGAAGAACTTGACAAGATCAAATGGGACATTGTAGGACTCAGTGAAGTTAGAAGAAAAGGTGAAGAGTTGGTGGAACTTAAAAGTGGACATTTGTTTTATTATAGAGGAACGGAAACTGGAAGAACAAGTGGTGTTGGCTTCTTAATCAACAAAAGAATTAAAGACTACCTTCTTGAAGTCGAAAGCACGTCAGATCGAGCAGCGAGGCTCGTTGTTCAACTAACCCAGCGATACCAACTTCAGATAGTACAGGCATATGCACCAACATCAAGCCATACCGACGAGGAGGTTGAGGAATTCTATGAAGAAATCAAACAGCTACATACCAAGGGGAAACAACACATCAAGCTCATCATGGGAGATTTTAATGCAAGAATTGGACAACAGGAACAAGGAGAGACATCGGTTGGTAAATACGGATACGGGGAAAGGAATGAACGTGGCGATCAACTCATAGAATTTGCCGAAGCTGAAAATCTTAGCATCATGAATTCATTTTTTAAGAAGAAACTACAAAGAAAATGGACATGGAAACACCCCAATGGAGGAACCAGCGAAATTGACTATATACTGGCAAACAAGAAATCAATTATTGAAGATTGCAGCGTACTGAACAGATTTAATACTGGAAGTGATCATCGAATGGTGAGATGTAAAATGCACTTAAATACTAAACTAGAAAGGCAGAAGCTCATTAGGAAACAAGTATGTAAGAGGGTGGATTTAAAGAAATTAAAAGAAAATACCGAGGCATTCAAGTTGGAATTAAAAAATCGCTTTTCTGCACTGGAAGGACTTATTGAAGAAGTTGACATCTCAGAAGCAAATGAAAACATTGTTAAGACAATAATTGAAACTGCTGGGGAAATTGGTGGTGTAACCTGTAAAAAGCAGAATAGCAAATTATCTGAGAAGACGAAACAGCTCATGAAAAGGCGAAGAGATATGAAGGTGGACAATCGAAATACCAGTTCCAGGATTGAGTACATAGAACTTTGTAAAACTCTGCGCAAAAGCATGAAAGAAGACATAAGAAAATTCAACTGTGAGTTAGTAAGGAAAGCCATTGAAAATAACAAGAGCCTTAGGGTTGTTAAAGGAAGTTTATCTGTTGGGAAGAAACACATCATTGCATTAAAAGGAGAGGATGGCACCGTAACAAGAAATAGGGAAGAAATACTTAGAAGAGTTGAAGAATTCTACAAAAATCTATACGAAAGTAACAGTGGATTAAACGAAGACATTGAAATAGTCGAAGGAACAGCTCCTAAAATCTTAAAAGAAGAAGTTTCATTTGCAATAAAAAATATGAAGAAAGGAAGAGCCCCTGGTGATGATGGCATTACATTAGATATCTTAAAAGAAGCTGGAGAACATGTAGAAGACATACTT
>QLNU02014802.1:154673220-154683923 GCA_006491805.2 Dysdera silvatica | reverse complement strand
TAGACCATCTTCGTATGATCAGAATTTTTTACTTAAATCAGTCATGAAGAGAATAAAACCAATTTTAAATGACCGTTCTCGTCCCAAATTGTTATCTTGTTGTTTAGGGGTGGGGAAATATAATATCCAAATGAACCGTTGAATTTATTAATTTGGAAGTTCTGCCTGAAGTCATCTGGTTCAGATAGGCGAATCGTAAATACCTCTGTCAATGTACAGTTATGCAATTTAATGCGGGTGGAAAAGGGCGTTTGTTCACCATGGAAGCGTGTGGAATTAGTTAATCCTGATTTATATGCTTCACATGCCATGAAAATAATGAACGAAAAGCAAATATCATATTCTGTTCGCCGTACCAAAAGTGCTGCAAAAACTTTTCGGCATGTGAAAAGTCAACGAAAGTTACAGAAAAATAAGACTACACCATCTAAAAGTGGTTCCACATACTCTGCTTGGGCATTCTAAATGTATTTATGAAAGTGTGTTATTCCATATAGATAGCAACTTCAAAATTTGCGAAGAATTTTTCGGTAAACATGTTTCTCTCAAGACTGTATCTCTCAGCTTTACGTACAAGATAATTATAAAATCATTTGTGCTATTGCAATTAAATTTCTCATACCCTTGTAATTATACATGAACAACAAAATGATGAAAAATGTAAGGAATTAAACATTTTTATATATATTAAAAAAATAATGGACAAAAAACAAATATCGTATTTGGATCGCCGCTCCAAGACCGCTGCGAAAACTTATAATTAGGTGGAAAGCTAACAGAAGTTGCAAAAAATTAAATTTATAACATCCAAGGAAGGTTCCACATACTCTTTTGTTGTATAATAAACAGGTTTATGAAGGTAGGTTGATGCTAATAGATAATAACTCCAATGTTAACAAATATTTATCTTTAAACGCATTTTTCTCAAAATAATAAATTTTTGTCTTGCGCGCATGATTTTTAAAAAACTTTTTGTACGAATGTAGTTAAAATTGGCACTAGTAGTTGCAAAATAATTGTTTTGCATGTTTGGGCTACAAACAGTTCAAATCCGCTACTTTAAATCACAGTTGCTACTCTTTAATCTTCAGACCTGGCAGCACTGTATGCAAATTCCGTGCATTTTGAACTACATTTGGCCAAATTATCACGTTTTTTTCCATTTGTTGCTTAATTTATGGAAACCAGTGTATTAGTAGTTGTTTTGACACCAAAGTTTTAAACTAAAACTATACATACATGCATGCATACACACACACACACACACACACACACACACACACACACACACACACACACACATACATACATACATACATACATACATACATACATACATACATACATACATACATACATACATACATACATACATACATACATACACACGTACATACACACATACATACACACATACATACACACATACATACATACACACATACATACATATACATACATACATACAAACAAACAAACAAATCTTATCGATATCCTAAAAATTATTTATTGGGATGCTTTCTTGTGAAAAAAAAAAATTTTTACTCAATGATGTTTTTTCAATTGATAAAGGCTTTAAAGGTAATATAAAACATATATCCATTTTACTAAATATATAATAACGTCTTTTAAGACCTATATAATTCATGCAAATAAAAGTGTAAAAATTGCGTGAAAGACACCCTATTTTAGCAAATCGTTCATTTTTCCTGAGCCTTCCTTGAGCTCAATGGCTTGACTTACCGTGAACGCTTATCTGCGCTGAACATGCATTCTATGGAATGGCGTCGTCTCTTGGCGGATATTAAATTTTTCTACAAATTTGTTCATGGGCTCCTTTTTTTCGACTCTAATCATCCAATGATGCGATTCCTCATCCATCATAATATAAGAGGTCATTCGTTTCGTGTGAGGCTCCCATATTCTCCCATAAGAAAAACTCTCGTTTCCACTTTTTTAATTTTAGAACAGGCAGGATTTGGAACTTGCTGCCAGAGAAAGTAGTTGCTTATGGCTATTTTACTGTGTTCTGTACTGCTCTTGATAATTGTCGCCTCTCACGTTTTTTAAAATGTTTTCCTTTTTGATTCTGGTTTATTTCTTAAATAGCCTCATATCCAGCATGAGCATTTATTGTAACTTGCTGAGTTTCAATTTGTTTGAGAGCTCTCTCAACTGTATGGTGCTTTAATGGCTCTTATATTGTCAGCGTGAGCCTTCACTGTAACCTGAAGAGTTTTAAATAAAGTTATTATTATTTTAAAAGTACTATGAAATTCTAATTCGTAACCTGTAGCACTAAATACTATTTACTTTTGATTTTCCAGCTTGCGGAGGGTGCACTCCGCACCCTCCGCAATGAAATATGAAAGAATGAAATAATGAAAGAATAATGAAGAATGAAATATTACCCCTTGAAATTCAGTAAAATAAGCTAAATAAAAAAATATGAGGTTGAGAAACTCGCACTAGCAATTTTTCCAAAATAAATTTTATTTGGAGATACTCAAAAAACGTTAGTGTGCTTCGTTGTGCCGTATCTCTGATCAATAAACGTTCAGTTGGAGCTATTTATTTCATTGAATACCTAGTCATCAATGTGGCCCATTATCTCAAAAAGTGTTTATTGCCATCTCCTTACCATATTAGTAAACAGTTTTCGAGTTTTGATCTGTGCGAAAAAAAATATTAAATGAGTTTAATTACTCAAAAACTTGATGTTTCGGTTTGTCTTTGCGAACCTTTTTCTGAAACGTTTTTGGTCAGTGATGCCAGTCGACTGCTGCAAAGTATTTTTTGCCGTTACTGTCTGTTTTGGAAATCGCCAAAGGCAAATGTTATTCAGCCAACGTAGAAGGCGCTTTTAGGAGCACCAAAACCTAAAGCCGTGGGAAAATTAAATAAAACAAATGTTAACCAATTCGTCCAAATGGGTGATCAGGTGGAAGGAATATTTTTGACATCGTCCAAAAATATTGCGAAAATATTTATTATTATATTGTATAATTATTTTCAAAGAAATACTTTGGCATAAGTCGACTATTCTCATTGAAAACGCTTCAGAAGAAGGTTCGCAAAGATGAACCGAAACGTCCAGTTTTTGAAAATTAAACTCATTTAATATTTTTTCTCACGCACAGTTCTATAACATGAAAATCGTTTACAATTTAAAATGTGCTATGAACCTCTTCGAGAAACACTCCTTGCATAATATTATGAGAAAGGTCAGAATCCTCTCTCAAAAATTCCCCAGTTTTAATTCCTGAAAATTTTGTTTCAGCATGTTCATCTAACTTAAAAATACATCTTCGATCACTGCTTTTTTTTCTGAATTTTCTAATTACTATTTTGCATTAATTTTCAACATTTAGTTGCAAATGTCAGCATATTGTGTTCCCTTAAATCCAGGGAGCTCACATTAATTGATTGTTAAAAGCAATTATGCTGTTGCAGGCTTAATAATTATACCGACCAAATCTATATTTTCTCCCTAAATTCGAAAACTCGGTAAATGTGGTCTTATCATAGGCGAGTCCTATTGTGTTTTTGTAGCAGTTTTATGAGCGTAAGTTTATATTATTTTGCGCATCAAGATAAAATGGTGTATAAAATTTAACATAATGTATATTCCTTTCAGTATGTTATTACCATGCAGCAATACATCGCACCCTTACTTCAGAAATGACGCAAGTCAAAATTTGGCAATTTGCGTTTGGAGCAGTTTTAAATTACCTAACATCGAATAAACTATGGTGAAACAACATGCGTTCTCACGTTCCTCACGTGAGCTATTGGAGGATTAGATTCCTTCTGATGATACATATGACATTAGTTATCTTAACGACGTTTTTAGCTGGCATTTGAAAATTTTGAGTTGGGTCACTTCTGGAGCGGGGGTTGCGATATGGTCAACTCCGCTTATAACGAACAGAAAAAGACTGACACTTTTGTTTGTTCTATCCAGGATATCCTTGAAACCAGCCTTCCCTATTAAAATCAGGTTAAACATTGACAGAAAAATGAAATCCGATATGTATCATTATTGACATCAGGGCTATCATTGATACTGGCAAAGCGGGAGACAGCCCTTGACGCCACTTCACGTCGGGGCGCCTAATCCAGGTTGCGTTTTTCTTCCGTATTTATGTTATTATTCAATAAAAATTGCTTAAATAACAAGACATCTAGGTCCACGCCGCTTAACGGCTCCTGATTTGGAGAAGCGCCGTTCCGGGATGTTAAAGGATAGTCAATTTTTATGTAATACAATTTCTCAAAATGTTTTATACTACTACTTTTCCTCGGACTTCCAGAAACAGAGGGCTCACCCCTTGGGCCGGCCCAAGCAAATTTGCCGCCTTAGGTGAAAGGTATGTGCGTCCGTCCTGTAAACAAATCGACGCCCCCAATGCACTCTAAATGAATCGAAAAGTGAAAAACTACGACAAATTCCGCCCACTCACTGGCAACAACAACAACATTATGTGGAGGTCTCCATTGTCAGCCCTATAGAGAAGGGAACCCCAACTCGTCAGTCACATATGCATTGCTATTTTTTCTTTTTCTAAATCCAAAAAATTGTACTTGTGATGATATAAAGAAAGGTTTCCCCATGAAAACTGGAATGTTCGTTGGACATGTCCACTGGCATAGGTACATACAAGCTTACTTTCCAAGCAAATACAACGAAACAGAGTACACGGAGGAGTTCATTTATGTAGATACACTTATAGTAGTACTCTATTAAATACTACATACCAACACTTTAAAATTTCTTATCGATTACAGTGTCAAATTTTCGCCAGCCCCTTGAATGACGTTACAACCACGTTCGACTGTATTTCGACATTTCTGATGGTTGAGTCATCTCTTTTCTTGTCTCTTGCGAATGCAAGGTAGAACATTCGTTTTTGAATTATAAAACAGGGTCTGTATTTTTGATTTACAAATCTTTACATGAAACCAAGCGTGTGTTTGTGAATATGCATTAATAAGTAGTTCTATACGTTTCTCAATATCAGCCATAATTTCGCAGCAGAAGTTTCATCATTGTTTTTCATGACTAGCAAAATACAAATGAGTTTTTATGAAAATGCACTTACGTCAGGTGCGGCCTCATGCCGCGCGACATCGAGTGTTTCGTGCAAATACCTCATTTGCGCATTGATTTTTCTGAACTTTGAAAAACTGCATGAAAATTTAAATATTTATCATATAAAAGTTATAAAAGAAATTGCCAGTAATAATTTCAAATAGTGTAAAATTTCTCTGTTTAAAAGAAAGGAGGGAATGACTACAGAATATTATGTCACTGCAACAAAGAAGCAAGTTAAATTTATGGCTTTTAAATGAGAAGAAGGGGGAGGGGCCATCGATATACCCAATATAATATATATATATATATATATCTGTGTAGAGTATGTATATCGATATACTCTATGTAAAGTAGACTTTGCCTGAAACTTTAACTTGAGTACTTCTCAGTGGTAAGAACATGAATTTTCGGGTATATTAGTCAGAGTGATTTCGTCGATGACTTGGAATTGTATGGTTTAAATCAGGCTCTAGATTTTCCAACTCGGGGAGAAAACTATCTTGACGTGTATGTGTGTGTGCGTGTGTGATCTTTGTGGACCAGGGCGCACCTGTATTCGGAATCCGTCCTTTTGACCTGTTTTCTTTAAGTGATGTGACACCACACGCCCCGATTGTTGCTTTTTTCCACTCTCTACAGGAAAACGAACTCAACTGTTTTTACAGCGTAAGATTACACTGGTGCCCCGATTACGCAGGAGCAAATTACGAACAATCATAATACGTGCTATTGGCAATGAAACTGACCACTTTTGTGATCCACCCTGTGATTTGGACCATATCGTGGTTGTGTTTGATGATACAATTCAAAAATATATCAATTTAATTTCAGATCGAGTAATCCGACGTACTACTGTTCATCATAGGCTTAACCGCCTTGCTAAGATAAAACTCAAGGCTCGGAGGATTTAAAGAGCATCACCTTCTGATGATAATGGGCTGGAAAACAAGGACTTTGCCCTCCGTTATAATTCTTTAGTGTCAAAAACCGACACGTCATGGCTAAGAAAATTGTGTGAACAGGAAAATCGGAGCCGTTTCTTTAGATGCGCCAGTCGTCGGCTGTGCCGTAATAGTCATATTCCGACCTTGTGGCGTCACGATGGATCTATTGCAGTCAGTGATGAAGAGAAATCATTGTTATTGTCGAAGACTTTCCAGGAGGCGTATGTCTGGGATGCCGCTCCCGTGGTCAATTTTAATATTACGGAAGAACAAGACGATGTTGCCCTCTCCTTTTGTCCGGATGTTATTGAGGCTTCAATATCCAGACTGAGATCACGTTCGGCACCTGGACCTGATGAGATGCCTTGTTTTCTTCAAGCGCCATGTGCGGCCACTTAGGAATATTTTATCGCATTTGTTCACCCACTGTTACTTATTCGGATCGATTCCGAGGTCATGAACCGAGGCAATTATCGTTCCAGTTTACAAAAAGGGTGATCGTGCTGGCCCATTATCGCTCGGTTTCCTTAACAAACGTGATTGCAAAAATCTTTGCGAGGTGTATTTTGCATTATCCACTTCCCTTCCTTTTCAGGGCTGGAATTATCCCAGAGGAACAGTTTGGGTTTGTCCCGGGTCACTCCTCCGTGCTTCAACTGTTCCAGTGTCTTGATGAGTGAACTCATTGTGATGAAAGAAACTGTCCTGGTGATATTGTATATATATTGATTTTTTAAAGGTCTTTGATAGGATAAGCCGCAGAACATTAATCCATAGGATTTTCGAGATTGGCTTACCACTCAGGCTCATTCGTATTATCGCAGCCCTCCTTTAAAACTGTATGCTGTGTGTGTACGAGTGGGAAGTACTTGTTCACCACCTTCTCTAGTGCCGAGTGGAGTTATTCAGGGCTTAATGTTAGGCCCTTTCCTGTTTCTTGTATTGATTCATGATGTTCCACGCATCTTGAGACCAATTCGTTCATGTATGTTTGCTGATAACCTGAGATATTTTACCTCAATATCTTCTTTCTAATCTTGTTATTTTCTCCAGTGCGCTGGTGACGATTTGTGCTCATGGTGTCATGACTGTCGACTCGATATTTCGAGGACTAAATCCAACTGTTTACATCTGGGATACTGTAATACCTATTGTTCATATGCTATTGGGATTCTCTCCTATTAGATGTACCAACACAGGGCCGGGCTTTCTATCCAAGAGGCAAATTAATATTTGCTGCACGGATGGAAAGGCGGAAGGGGAGGGCTAATTCACCAACCCGTCTAGCCAGCGTGGTGAAATGATGGCTAATTCCTCCAATATGCTAATACACCAAAAACCATGGCCCCTAGTCTCCAGGTGCTGGAGTGCTCCTGATCAAGGCAGCGGTCAGCGTGGCATGAAAGCAGGGGGTGCTAAGAATCACTGGAATGGCCCAGGCTGCCGTTTGTTATTGACCTTGGCTACGTTTAATGGACGATCCCTTGCTTCTGAAGCAAAACTTCAGGAATTGGAAGAGGAACTAGACAAGATCAAATGGGACATTGTAGGACTCAGTGAAATTAGAAGAAAAGGTGAAGAGTTGGTGGAACTGAAAAGCGGACATTTGTTTTACTATAGAGGAACGGAAACTGGAAGAACAAGTGGTGTTGGCTTCTTAATCAACAAAAGAATTAAAGACTGTCTTCTGGAAGTTGAAAGTACATCAGATCGAGCAGCGAGGCTTGTTGTTCAACTAACCCAGCGATACCAACTTCAAATAGTACAGGTATATGCACCAACATCAAGCCATACCGACGAAGAGGTTGAAGAATTTTATGAAGAAATCAAAGAGTTACACACCAAAGGGAAACAACATATCAAGCTCATCATGGGGGATTTCAATGCAAGAATTGGACAACAGGAACAAGGAGAGACATCGGTTGGTAAATACGGATATGGGGAAAGGAATGAACGTGGCGATCAACTCATCGAATTTGCAGAAGCTGAAAACCTTAGCATCATGAATTCATTTTTTAAGAAGAAACCGCAAAGAAAATGGACATGGAAACACCCAAATGGGGGAACTAGTGAAATTGACTATATCCTGGCAAACAAGAAATCAATTATTGAAGATTGCAGTGTACTGAACAGATTTAATACTGGAAGTGATCATCGAATGGTGAGATGTAAAGTGCACTTAAATACTAAATTAGAACGACAGAAGCTCATTAGGAAACAAGTAAGTAAGAGGGTGGATCTAATGAAACTGAAAGTAAATACCGAGGCATTCAAGTTGGAATTAAAAAATCGCTTTTCTGCACTGGAAGGACTTATTGATGAAAGTGATATCTCAGAAGCAAATGAAAACATTGTTAAGACAATAGTTGAAACTGCTGGGGAAATTGGTGGTGTAACCTGTAAAAAGCACAATAGCAAATTATCTGAGAAGACGAAACAGCTCATGAAAAGGCGAAGAGATATGAAGGTGGACAATCAAAATACCAGTTCCAGGATTGAGTACATAGAACTTTGTAAAACTCTGCGCAAAAGCATGAAAGAAGACATAAGAAAATTCAACTGTGAGCTAGTAAGGAAGGCCATTGAAAATAACAAGAGCCTTAGGGTTGTTAAAGGGAGTTTGTCTATTGGGAAGAAACACATCATTGCATTAAAAGGAGAGGATGGCACTGTAACAAGAAATAGGGAAGAAATACTTAGAAGAGTTGAAGAATTCTACAGAAAGCTGTATGAGGGAAACAGTGGATTAAACGAAGACTCTGAGATAGTCGAAGGAACAGCTCCTAAAATCTTAAAAGAAGAAGTTTCATTTGCAATAAAAAGTATGAAGAAAGGAAGAGCCCCTGGTGATGATGGTATTACATTAGATATCCTAAAAGAAGCTGGAGAATATGTAGAAGACATACTTGCAAAATTCTTTACCAAATGTCTTAACAGCGGTAACATACCAAACCAATGGGATTCTGCAACAGTAATTCTTTTGCATAAAAAAGGTGATAAAGAGGATTTGAAAAATTACCGACCAATTAGCTTGTTACCTGCTATTTATAAAATCTTCACAAAAGTGCTAACACATCGCCTGCAGAAAAAATTAGATGCAGCTCAACCAAGAGAACAAGCTGGATTTCGAAGTGGATTCAGTACAGTGGACCATATTCAAGTATTAAGAGAATTAATTGAAAGAACACATGAATATGAACTTCCATTGTGTGTTGCATTTATTGACTATGAGAAGGCCTTTGACTCTATTAAAACATCAGCAGTCATCAACTCTTTAAGATCAACAGACATTGAGGATGTGTACATTGACATGGTGAAACGTGTGTATAAAAATGCAAGTGCAAAATTTCGGTTACATAAAGATACCAAAACTATCAAACTTGGCAAAGGGGTGAGGCAGGGAGATACCATTTCTCCAAAACTTTTTACTTCAGCTTTACAGATGATTTTTCAGCTGATAAATTGGAATAACAAGGGAATAAAAATAAATGGTGAATATTTAAATCATTTGCGGTTTGCTGATGACATTGTTATTTTTTCAACGAACCCATCAGAACTCCAAGACATGGTACAGGAGCTCTCAACTAGAAGTAAAGAAGTTGGACTCAAGATGAACCTACAAAAAACTAAGATCATGTTCAATAATTTTGTAGAGGAAACAAAAATACAAGTTGACAACATTGAGCTAGAAATTGCTGATTCATATATTTACCTTGGCCAGCTGATTTCAATGGATGGCAACATTATGAAAGAACTCAACAGACGTATTAAACTTGGCTGGAGTGCATTTGGAAGAAACAGTTTTATCCTGAAGGGGAAATTGCCTTTGTGTCTAAAAAGAAAGGTCTTCAACCAGTGTGTATTGCCAGTCCTCTCTTATGGATCAGAGACATGGAGTCTAACAGTTGGAGCAATACGAAAGTTACAGACAACGCAAAGGAGCATGGAGAGGTGCATGCTTGGAATAACTAGGAGAGATCGAAAAAGAAACACTTGGGTGAGAGAGCAAACTAGAGTAGAGGACATCATTGTTAAAGTAAAAGGGCTGAAATGGCGATGGGCTGGGCATATTGCAAGAAGAACTGATCAACGATGGACAACAGAAATTCTGAACTGGATTCCAAGAGACCACCGAAGACCTAGAAAACGTCCTCAAACTAGATGGGTGGATGAAATAAGAAAACAGGTTGGGGTGACGTGGAAGCGAATTGCTCAGGATAGACTTGTGTGGAAAGCATTTGGAGAGACCTTCATCCAGCAGTGGATAGATAATGGTTGAATATGATGATGAATCAATAAATGCTATGCCCAATGGAAATTCATATTTGTGTGTTCTTTCAATTAGTTCTCTTAATGTTTGAATATGCTCCACTGTACTGAATTCACTTCTAAATCCAGATTATTTTCTTTGTTGACCAGAATCCAATTTTTTCTGCAAGCGATGCGTTTGCACTTTTAAAAATTTTATAAATAGCAGGTAACAAACTAATTGGTCGGTAGTTTTTAAAATCCTCTATATCACCTTTTTTATGCAAAAGAGTTACTGTGACAGAATCCCATTGGTTTGCTATGTTATCGCTGTTAAAACATTTGGTAAAGAATTTTGCAAGTATGCTTTCTGCATATTCTCCAGCATCTTTTATGATAACGAATGCAATTCGATC
>QLNU02014802.1:154656668-154673120 GCA_006491805.2 Dysdera silvatica | reverse complement strand
ATCACCAGAAACTCGTCCTTTCTTCTTATTTTTATTGCAAGTACTGCTTCTTCTTTTAAGGTTTTAGGAGCTGTTCCTTCGCCTATTTCAGTGTCTTCATTTAATCCATTGTTTCTTTCATATAGTTTTCTGTAGAATTCACCAACTCTTCTAAGTAGTTTTTGTTACGGTGCCATCCTTTCCCTTTAATGCGATGATGTGTTTCTTCCCAACAAACAAACCTCCTTTAATTTCTATATCCTTTTTCTTAATGAATGCCTCGATATTTTATTTAGTTTCGTTAAATCCATCTTCTCGAAAACTCTTTTCTAATAAGCTTCTGTCTTTTCACTTTAGTATATAAGTTCACTTTACATCTCACAATTCAATGATTACTTCCGGTATTAAATCTGTTCTGCACGCCGCAATCTTCAATCATTGATTTCTTGTTTGCAAAGATAAAGTCAATTTCGCTGGCTCCTCCATTGGGGTGTTTCCATGTTTACTTTCTTTGTATTTTCTTCTTAAAAAATAATTAGATTAGATTTTCAGCGTCTGCAAATTCAAAGACTTAATCGCCACTTCCATTCCTTTCTCCGTATCCGTATTGAGCAACCGATATCTCTCCTTGTTCCCGTTGTCTAAGTCTTGCATGAAAATCCCCCATGATAAGCTTGACATGTTGTTTCTTCCTGGTGGGCAACTGTTTGATTTCTTCATAGAATTCCTCAACCTCTTCGTCGGTAGGGCTTGATGTTGGTACATATACCTGTATTATTTGAAATTGGTATCGCTGGGTTAGTTGAATAACAAACATCTCTGTTTCATCTGACGTACTTTCAACTTCAAGAAAGTAGTATTTAATTTTTTCGTTTATTAAGAAGCCAACACCACTTGTTCTTCCAGATTCCGTTCCTCTATAATAAAGCAAATGTCCGCTTTTAAAAGTTATACCAACTCTTTACCTTTTCTTCTAACTTCACTAAGTCCTACAATATCCCATTTGATCTTTTCAAATTCTTCTTCTAATTCCTGAAGCCTTGCTTCAAAGGCAAGGGGGTCGGCCATTATTCATAGCCAAAGTCAATAACAAACGGCAACCTGGGCCATTTCGGCGATTCTTAGAAACCCCCTACTTTCATTCCACCTTAACCGCTACCGTTATCAAAAGCATTCTATCACCTGGAGACTAGGGGCCCTGGTGTTTTTTAGTGTGTCAGCATAATGGATAAATTAGCCATCATTTCACCACGCTGGTTAGACGGATTGGTGAATTAGCCTTCACCTTCCCCCTTTCTATTCGTGCAGCAAATAATAATTTGCTTCATAAATTGAAAGCCCGGCCCGCACCACTTGAAGGCGGAGTAGGACACTAGGTTACTGGCCTTTCCTGTTCCACACATCGCCATATAAGTTCAGCGTGTGGATCACCATCCAGTTAGATACCAACAACAGTTTTTCAGGCCACATATTTTATTTATATATGTTTATTGAAAATCTTCCAATGTCAGGATGAAATGGAAGGGAAGGTAACAATTATTTATGCTAGCGAGTGTCGAGAATTACGTGCATTGTTTCATTTAATTATATGCTCGATATGCAGGCATACTTCAAACATATTGCGAGTTCAATTGCATACTACCGCAATAAAACGATTCACATTATTATTATTTTTCACAATACATATAAAATTTATGTTTACGCTGCATTGTAATTTATAAATTGAATAATATTTTTATGGATTTCTTAATATATTGATCACTAAAATGTGACCAAAAAAACGAAGTAAGCACATGCTATTGGGAAAATGGCTCCAATATACTTTTTGGATGCAATGTTGCCACAAACTTTTAAGTTTATTAAACGCGCAATGAAACGAAATTCATTTGCATATACTTTACGTGTTGTTAGAGCGAAGAGGTCAGAGTGTGATGGATAGTAAAAAAGAGAAGCGGGTCCTGATCAATGAAGTCATCACCCCTCTATCTGAGATTGTTGCAAGCTAAATTACGAGAAAGAACCAAATACAAGGGAAGAGGTGGACATGATGCATTAGCGTACGCAGGGGGTGTTGATGGGGGTTGTAACCCCCCATTGCAATGAAATTTTGTATATTTAATATAGGAATATGTGAGTTGTAGCTCTGTAACTCCCCTTGACTTATAACCCCCTTCGTAACTTTCTGCGTAAGCCTATGACATGGTAAATGTGAATTTGTACCAGAAAGGGAACGGTCAAGTATTACGCAAGCACCTTGGATGTGGGAGTTGCCGTTGTGCTTATTTTCCTATGTTAGCTAATGTTAATTTTTGCTTACCGTGGAGTGGGGGTTAAAATGGTCAAAATATTGCTTACGTAATACTTGAATACTCCCAAGGAGGTTTCAAGATCATTGTAGATAGCGGAGTTCGAACCCTATGAGGAAGGGGTTTTGTGTCGTTAGATCCATAATCATTAGTCAAAAGCGTAAGCAGAAGTTCATGAGGTGGGTTACAAGCTCAACGGGTGTTACAGAGCTACAACTCCACACATTCATAAGTATAAGTACAAACTTTCATCTCAATGGGGGGTTGCAACCCCCTACTTACGCTAGTGTCCTCAGTCAAAATTCATAATTATTCCGTTTCCAAGAACTGGTTCAGATCAACATGCGTAAAGAAGAGTCCCACAAAACTGTAATCGCGGCTTAGTCAACACTCCATATCATTGCAAGGACCAAGTAACATTTCATAAAAAAAAAAGTTTTCAATGAAGTTTAACCAATTTACTAAAATTTAGTAATACGTGTGCCAAATTGTGAAAAAAAACTTAATGAAAAAATATCTGTTTTCGTTCCAAAAACACGTCATAAATTTTTAAATCGGAAACGGTCATTAAACAGTTATCCACATGTTGTTTTTCCAGAAATTATTAAAATATGGGATAAAAATAATTTCAATAGCCTATTTGTTTTCGTAATATATTTTATGATACATATGATTGTGACGATAATTATATTGTGCTGTCATTTCCTTCCGTTTGATAAAAAATATCACTCCCAATCGCTTTAAATTCTACTATATCTGCTTCAGCAGGTAATACATGTTATATCTTTTATCGAACCCTATAAAAAGGGATGATATTTGCAACGAAGGCATAAATTATAAAAAATTCTTATCTCTCGCAAAAGAAAATTAACCTTTAGCTTATCATTAAAAGAATCTTATTTCTCCTCACCTTTTATTACATTAACTTCTGATCAGTCGCTGCGTCTGAAAGTAAAGGAAATTTTTTGAGTGAACAGAAATACGTGTAACAAAAATAATGGTCTAATGAAGGCACCAAATAAAAAGACGCCAGTCATAATTAACTCTTGAAATGAAATGGGGAACAGAATTCCAATTTTATGTTTTTTGCTCTCAATTAAACTCTCTCCAAATTAGTAGAAGTCTCTGCTCCAAAATCCTCACACAAAAACCGTAAAAGCCGGCAACCAATAAATTATTAGTGCAATAACTAATTTAAATGGGAGTAAAGTTACAGTTTCCTTTGCAACTCTAATAAAAAATAGCAACCATTAGACTTTAAAAGCCACAACATTCCTTTCACCCATTTACAGAACTTATTTCTTCAAAGTTCAGAAGAGATAACGTACAGATATAAAAGAAATGCCCTCGCGAAATACAAAAAAAAACCTGAACAGGCCATTAGTACAAAATAAATCATCTATCATTGGTTCCCGTAATTAAGCCCAATTGAATGAAGCATCCGACTCTAAGAAAGTTTCTTTGTGGAAAACGTATACAAAAAGATGTGAGAATCCTTTTGAAGTTATTCCAGCCTTTGTTCTAACGATTTACGCATCTTTAACACCTCGGGCTTTAAGACCCGACTCCAAACAAAACCATTACTAACTTTTTACACCCTTTGAGATGTAGAAGTCGCCAATCCAAAGGACTGAAAAATTCTACAGAAGAGATTAACTTTTTCGCTCTCCGTTGATAAAGTTCTTTACTTCAGATGTTCTCTGAATCTGGTTAAAACGCAGGCCCCAGTCATTAGCCGTAAAGTTAGCTCCCCTTCTCTCTTAGGTTCGTCCCAACTAATGGCACTCCAGCTTTCTGGCTGTCTCGCTTTTTTAGTTTACTTTTTAGCTGAGCGCTCCTTGTGCCGGCCATTTGTTTCTTTTATTCGATTAGTTCAACCACGCGGAAGAGCCTCCTCTTATCGATGGGCAGCAAAAACGTGTTGGAGTAATTGGATATTAAGTCTGATTGCAAGAACTGGAGATTACGTTTACGTGTTGGTGATAAGAAACTGATATGCCTACTTGATTCTTCGGACGTAATTGGAAAATTCCCATTACTGGCTCTATCACAAAAAATTAGCATTTGTAATCTCATTTCGTGACGCACAAAAATAAAGCGTTTAGTTGTTGTGTTTAAGTGATTTAATAAGTTTTAGATGGTGTTTACAGGCTGTTGTAGACATATGCTTCTGTGGGTACTGAAAGGCTAATTCAGCAAATAAAACAAGATTCGTTCCAAGAAAAGAAAATTATGATTTAATAACATTGAAGATAAGTATTTTAAACAAAGCAATACTGATTTTTTTTCCAGCATTTATGATTAAAATCAAAGTATTTTGTAATCTCTTTCCAATTTTGCTTCCCACATATTATAAAAAATTGTTTACTTCAAAATTGTAAGCCATCAAATTGAATCTCATTAGGCAGATTCTTAAAATTTTATACGACTTATCTCACTAAGTGGATTAAACTAATGAGTGGCGGTATCCCAGAATATTTTGTTTATGATTGCAGATTATAACGAAACAACGGTGATTAGACGTTCAACTCTGTTTCATAATCAGAATTATGAAGCCACCTCTAAATAGGGATTTTTAAACACGAGTTCTTCGAATTATTCCATTGCATCTCTATGTATCTGAAAAATATTTTTCGACATTCCTAAATACATTTTAATTAAAAATTTTCTCCAAAAACTTACAACAATCGAACAATTTTGTAAATCGGCATTTTGTAAAAACAAAATGGTATGTATCCCAAAATTTATTTAAATGTATCTGTCATATATCATCTGTGTTATGCTGATAGTTTAAACCAGTTTTTTCTTACACATAGACCTTTCTTTAGATATGTTTAAATATTCAAATATTTTTCTCAAACATTTGATTTGTTGACATCCATTAGTTATAGATGATATAAATTACATAGAAAATTATATATATTCTTATGTATGCAACTGTGCAGTTCATGTTTATGACCACAAACCAAGAACAAAACACAAACATGAAGAGAAATTTTGAAATATGACGCTTTAACAATTGTCAAGCTCAAGCCGCACCGAAATTTTACGTACCACAAAATGTCCGAAGTTATAAATTACTTTTCACGCAAATGACACAGTTATCCAAAATCAGACTTGACAAATTAATGAGATCTGCAGTCAAAAGCATTTGGTAGTCTGCAATCTCATTTAATGGTTTGCTACGTAGATGTGTGGTAACCAATTTGCGTCATATCCACTCTTGTGCCTTACCAAAGGCGTTAGCTCTAAATTGTGTGTTTGACAGCACATATTTTGAAATAGCTTTGAGTTGAATTAAGTCACTTCCAGATCTTACGGATCATTATATTGTGTATATGTATATCGAAGAATATAAGAAGTAATTTGCTTTTAAATAGTAGTTATTTTTATTGCTCGGCAACTTTGAATCTGATGTAAATAAAGGCAATCAATCTTTATCGAAATAAACTCCTGTCCAAAATTACACTCAAAGTTACACTCAATGTTTTTTCAATAGGAGATATGCATATTTTGCTCTTTAACCCCAAGTGTACTTTGTTTATAAAAAAAATCACTTTACAGAAAATTAAACGATTATAAACACTTCACAAAATTACAACACATCAAATTTTTTCAGGCATTACATGAAGGAGAATACAGGATATGATGATTGATGACATGCTTATATGCTTCTTTCCATTTCACTATTTTTATTTAAAATTTGAAATATTCATTTATTTTTTAATTTTTCTAAGTATTTTATTCAAGAATTGGGAAAATAAAATACCTGGTAATAGCAGCTGTTGATAAACAAATGTAAGATCTTAAAGATTTGGGTTTTAAGACCGAATGCGGTGACGTGAATTTAAATTAGAATGCTTAGTGAGAAAATTTCAATCACTGAAAATCAAAAACGAAAATTAATAAAAAACTTATTTAGAATAATAAATTTCTCACACAAAAGTGAAAATTATTATAAAATGATTGTTGATGTTTATGTAAGTAAATTTGTTATTCTAAATCTGTTTTTTTTCGAATTTTTTTTCTACTTTCAATTTTGGTACCATTTTCTGTGAAGTATTTATAATTCTTTAATTTTATGTAAAATTTTTTCTATAAATAAAAATCTAGAGTTAAAGAGCAAAATATATACCTCTGCTATGAAAATGACATTGAGTGTAACCTTAACTTTGGACAAGAATTTAAATATGAAATATGCAAAATTTCCAATTATTTTAGAATTTTTGTGATAAATTTTTATACTATTTGAATAATAAAAAGAACGAATCGCGTTTAAAAAATGTGAAAAAAAAACGAATCCTAGAAAGCTATTTTCTTTAAAGGATAGTGATGAAGAAACGTATTCCTGGAATGAAACAATTATACACACATTTGATTCTAATGGTTCTAACAATAAATTTTTCAGTTGATAATTTATTCTTTGTTCTTTCTTTGTCTCTCTCTCTCTCCCTCTCTCTCTCTGTTTATAAGTATAGTGTATAAATATATGCTATGTATAATTTCGAAATTATATGCTGTAGAAAGTAGGGTAGTTTTGGAAATGAGGAACTTACATATAAAGAAAATCATCTTTCGGCAAATGAAAGCAATGACATTTTTAATCTGTTTTGGCTAATCCCTGAGTCATAGTCCTATAATATTACTATATAGCATATAAGATACTATGCATATGGTCTATCATTTTCCTTTTGATGAAATTTGATTGTTCGTACTGTTATACGATGCAAAACAATCTGGATGCTGGGGAATGGGAAAGTAAAAGAAGATGTTTAAGAATGAAGGGGTTTAGATATAATGTGAAAAAAGTAATAGACGTTAAAGACAAAAGGAGTTTGGATGCATTAGGGACAAGTGCTAATTGTAAAAAAAAAAAGTTTTTCATCCTTTGTACTAATCCATGTTTGTGGTTTTGGTGCTTCACAAAGTCCCAAACTTAATTTTTATATATTCACAAAATAAATAATATATACACTCGGGCAACGTTCATAGAAGTAGATGGTATTATTTAAGGTATTATTCCAAGATTTTTATTTCAAAATGAACATTTATATAATTTTGCTTGCTCAGAGTTTTGATTTTCCTGAATTATCAACGTTTATTTCTCCTCTATGATGAAATTCTTTTAACCATAAACAAATATAACTGTATGTCCAAAGCTTTAATTTTCTTCGCTTCCATATATTCCGTTTTGTAGTACGGACAGAAACAATAAGGTTTCGATTCCTTGTTGAGCCGGTGGTTCTAGAATTGGATATCATCTTTCGTTTAAAAACTATAATCTTACAATTCATCTCATCTCTCTTTATATATAGCGAACATCATAATTTTTGTTTATTGATGTTAGATTTTGAATTCTGAAAAGCACATTATTACTTTTCCTGCTACGATATTGAGTTTCAGAAAAGCGGATATTCGATAATTTTTAAGTTCATTGTTTTAAAGTTGAAAAATATAATAGTAATCTATGATTAATAAATCTATAAAAACTAATCGAACAACTAGTTGTACAGAGTATAGTTTATATGTATGCGTTTAGTAACATTTTCCATCTGTGTAAACAAAATTAAACCCGTCCGCGTAAAAGTAAGTTGATAAAATAACAGCGCAAGAATTAGATATCAAGAATTCCAACATTAAGAACAAAATGATTTACTTGTTTGTAAGGTATGAACATTTTACGATAAATTTAAAATAATGGTGAAAATCTCAGAAATTTAAACTGAGAACGAGAATTTATAGCCAAATTAATGCAATAAAAGAAAATAAATGATAGAATCAGTAATTGTGACAAATTATTGATATATTTGATGGATATCTTAACGATTAAAGAGTAGAATCGCGCACAATTCATCATGTAATAATTGTTTTAAATTGACTTGCAGTTAGTTACCTTCAGTAAAAAAATATCTAGCCTAGAGCAGTAGTCAAGGAACCCTCTTCTTAACACATGCCTAGCCACGGAAACTCTCTTAGCATATGCCTAGTCACACGGAAATCTTTTCTTATCATACGCCTAGCCACGGAACCCTCTTCTTACCATATGCCTAATCAAGGAACCCTATTCTTAACACATGCCTAGCCACGGAAAACCTCCTTACCATATGCCTAGTCACACGAAACCCTTTCATGACCATACGCCTAGCCACGGAACCCTCTTCTTTCCATGTGCCTAATCAACGAACCCTCTTATTAACACATGCCTAGCCACGGAAACCCTCCTTTTCATGTGCTTAGTCACACGGAACCTTTTTCTTACCATACAGGTAGCCACGGAAACCTTTTCTTACTATATGCCTAGCCACGAAACCCTCTTCTTTCCATGTGCCTAGCCGCGGAACCCTTTTCTCATCACGTGCCTAGCCGCGGAATCCTTTTCTCATCACGTGCCTAGCCACGAAACTCCTCTATAGCTATTAAAGAGAAACATAAAAGGCTATTATTTATCACTATTTGGACATAAATGTAAAAGGCAAGTGATACTTTTCTATTGCTGTTGGATATTGGTTATGTTTAGGTAACTCTAAGTGGTCGCCGTGGAGAAAGTTACAAAATTTGCAGATTTTCTCGGAATTGTTGACGATGTTTTACCATTTGCTTGTGAACCCCTGGAGGAACACCGGGGGGCCCAGTAACACCAGTGTTCGATAGAATATGCTTTGAAAAGAGCTGGCCTAGAAGATTCATTGCGGTGTTGTAAGCAAAACCTGGAAGCAAAATGGGCCTGAAATTGTATCAACTAAACTTACGTCCTATTGACACTCTAACAGAACTTTGTTATGATGTCTATGTAAAACGTGGATTCTTTAAAGAAGTGTAAAGAATAATGAATAAACATAATTACAAATAAATCTTTTATTAATAAATAAAAGTTCATTTTTTATTGTATTCAATACTGGAGATGGCAACAAATTTTATTTCTTCATATTACGCTTATATGTTTGTCTCTATGGCACTATGTTTATTTAAAATTTCAAATATTTATTTATTTTTAATTTTTTTAAAATCTTTTATTCAAACATGTGCAGCGGGAATATAAAAAAGACTTTCTTAGATGACTGCACTCCCTAAATTGAATGGCAATAATGCATCTCATTCCGCGAATGTGTAGAAATATCTCAAAATGACGCATTTCTCCCAAAGTGAATAGGTGCCAAAAACGAATAACGTTTCCGGAATGTAAAAAGGACTGAATCCTAAAAAGTCATTTTCTTTAAAGGATAGCGATGAAGGAACGTATTCCTAGAATAAGGCAATTCTACACAAATCTGAATCTAATTGTTTATCAATAAATTTTTCAGTTGATAATTTATTCTTTTTTCTAAATGATCTTCCAACCCCTCTCTCTTTCTTAATCTTTCTTTCTTTCTCTCCATATAGTTAAAAATTCTTCCTATATACTCTAAATACTCAGCTCCTCATGCATATCTTGATTTTGTAATTTGTTATATATTATATATCACTTCAATCGTGCAAGAGTTCCTTCTCTAAGGATTGTATACTATTTTCTTATTTCTCATGAAGAGGCCGTATTTTGCGTTCTTATAAAAAAAGCTGAACAGTCATTATTCTTTAAGGTGTTTTGCCTTTTCTCAAATTCTTTATGTTCTTTTTATTTCACCATTTTCCCATCAATATCCATGCTACATGGTTATCTCTGTCATAAAAGATGTTATCACTAGAATAAAAAAAAGGACTTGGCCATTGAATTCTTTTAGAAATAAAATCTTCACAATATTTTTAATCATAAACTACAAATATCTGCTTCCCCTTTCTCTCCCATCTCTATTTTCTTCTTTTTTATCTATGCACATATATATACACTCAGTGGCCAAAATATTAGAGACGCCCTTCACTGTAACTTCGATGAGTCCGTTAATGACGTACAGTGACGTGATAAGAAGGAGTTACTCATCGGAGGCATGCTCGGCATCACGAGATCTAGTTACCTTTACAGTTAGCCAGAACAAGGGAAAACGAAATATTTAAATGACTTTGGATGGGATATGATCGTGGGGGGCCAGTTCGATCACAAGGCCATGACTCTTCTCTTTTTCTATGTATAAAAGCTTTAGTTTTAGCTAATAACTTGGGTGTCAAAATGATTACTCATCAAAAAATGAGAAGAAGGATCAATTCAAGCACTTCTAAAACTGCTAATAGTATCGACTTTTCCCGTGCAACCGTATCTCGGAGGTTTAGAGAATGGCAAATGAATGGCCAAGCAATAAAAGGACTATGGTAGGAAAATGCTTTTGAACATAACAGGTACAAGGCGAGGGGCACGCATCGTAAACAGAAAGAGAAGGGCAACAACACGACAAAGTGCAACTCGGTACACTGCAGGAGCATGATATAGCACATCCGAATGAATACCAGGCCGGTCTTTTCTACAGATTGGTTTTCACAGCAAAAGGATTCCTTTGCTATCACTGAAAATCAGAGCCTTATATTATCCCAGGAACGTCGGATTTGGCAATTAGACACAAGAGTAAGAAAAGATCGCTTGGACCTATGCATATCGGTTCCTTCTCTGCAATGCTTATGTCATAAGCAGAATATGGAGCAGGCCGTGAACACGTTCTGCCAATTGACAAACTTTCAAGCGAGTGGTATTAGTAAAATAATTGCGTGTGTTGTGTTTTTTTGCACATTTAGTCCCTTAATGCCACTGGAAACGTCCTTAAAACACCACCTTGAACACCAGTGCCTATATTAACCTTGTTGCCCACCAAATGCTCCCATTTAAGGGCTACGGTGTTTCTTGACGAAACTGATCATTTCCAGCAGAACAAAACACCCTGTCACCACGCTCGAGTGGCCTTACATTAGTTTGAGGAATATGATCCTGTGATCCAATGCTTCAATGGCCAGTGCAGTCACCTGATCTCAACCCCGTTAATTATTTGTGAGATGAAGTGGAAAAATCTATTTAAAGCTTCGAAATTCCACCATCCTATTTTAATGAACTAACGACTGCCCTTATATCAGCATGAGCTAATATTATACTTTTATTTAATATACAGAATATAACAGTTTGTTGAGTCCATGGCCAGACGAATATCGGCTGGGACCAAAGATGAATTAGCACAAACTCGATATTAGTATGGTATCTCTAATATCTTAACTAATAAGTGTATATATGCTAAGTTTAATTAGATTTATTAGACTCACTCATTTTCCATGTTTGACAGTAAAAGTGAACATATTAAGTCTCTCGAAATTTTGAAGATATAGATAAGCAAGTTTGAATGTATGAACACATTTAATCAAGATAATTATCTAAGTTTTAGCTATTTAATGATAAATCGATACTTTAAAAATGGACTGAGAATCCTTTGTTCCTTACCAATGTATCAAACCTATTCGACAATATTTTAGAGAGAAGTATCTTAATGAAACGGCTTTATTATTTGAAGTTGCACGGCCTTTCGCTTTTGAAACTTTGGAAAATTGAAGCAAACGTCTGATTTCAAAGTTAAAATTGACGATCTAATCTGTAGCAAATTTGGTTAATGTAAGATATTATTACCCTTCACAGGGATAACACAATTGCCAAATAATGGTCAACACAGAAAAGCCTCCAGGGCTTTTCTGTGTTGACCATTATTTGGCAATTGTGTTATCCCTGTGAAGGGTAATAATATCTTACATCTTAATATACGGAGAAAAATGCGTTTGTTCTTGTCCTCGTTCGTCTAGTAGGTCAAGACACCGCGGGCTAAACGCGGGGACCCTGGTTCGAATCCAAGATGAGGACGGCTCCTCTTTTTCTCCAAATATAAAAAAGCTCTAGTTTGAGCTATATGAACGTGGGTGGCAAAAATTATTGTATAAGTTTGGTTAAGTTCATTTGTTATATTAATTAATTATATTCATTGATTCATTAATTTAAATTACCAAAATAATTTGCTGCTGAGGAATCATTTAAAAAGGGACATAAATCATAAGATTTGATAAATCTTAAATTGGAAGCCTAAAAGATTTTTGGAAGATGAAAGAGATTATGTGAAATTGATCTGCATTAATGGCTTTTTGCCAAAAATTCGAACCTGCAGAATTAGATAAAATATTTTCCATAATTTGGTTAAATGTGTTGCGAAATAAATTTGTTTCAGAGGTTGGCAAATCCTTAAAAGAAACAATAACTGCAATTGTTTTAGCATAATATTAAATGATATTTTTACGCCATTCTCATGAAAACAAATGACAGTATTAACATTTTCACCGCGACGGACGGGTTTTTCGGGTCTTCCAAAATTATTCACTGTACGCCAGGGACAAGATAACTCGTCCTCTACACTATGTTTTTCTGTATTGTTGTAGTGCATCCAGTGACTTATTTATTAACTTTTCAGCGCATCCCAGTCCATATTATTATGTTTTCACAAAATTTCTACAACATAGCGCTAATCTCACAATTTTTAGAGCTCTGACGCAATTTTCGTATCCGCACAACTTGTTATGTTTGTCGTATGTTTTACATACTTTTTACGTTTTTTAAAAAGAAAAATGAGTAAACGAAAGTTTCTTTCAATTGACAAGGCAATAAAATATATCAATTTATCTGACGAAGAACTTGTTGAAGACATCGACTCAGACAGAGAAAGCAGTTGTAAACTTAGTGTCTGTGTTGATTGAAGCACCAGATTGAAGCACCAGAGATGAAAGTCTTGATGCCGAAGAAATTGCAGAAGGAGATGGAGAAAATATGGAGTCAGTTCAGTGCGCCTCAGGCTTGAATATTGATGTTGATAGAATAGAAAGTATTTCAGAAAGTAGTGAAAGTGAAACTGATGAATCTCAAATAGCTTCAACATCATATGAATAGCGTAAAGTTGGCGCGAATTACACGCCGACTAATGATATTATTTTTCAGGGAACCAGCGGCATAATGCATTCGGAATGTAATATAAAAAATAATAATAAATAATATGGAAGTAAAATAAAAAAAGTTTTGAAGGAATTTGCGTTTTGCTTTAACTTTAGCGCTAGAGGGTAACTCTTAGCGCAAGGGGTAAGACGAAGGCGCGCCATTACTGCGACGAATATGTTAAGTATAAAGTAAAATATTTTCACGTTCCCTAGTCCGAGTTTTTTAGGAAAACTACTTTTTTAAAAAAAAATACTATAGAGAGGATTTGGTGAGACCACCATCTGACAGTCACCAGATAATAGTGAGATGATTATTATTATTATTATTTTATTGTGGTAGTGGTAGTGGTGGTGATGGTATAACTATATATGAAACGGTTAAAGGGGAATCTAAAATTTAAACAGCAATACTGAACCGCAAAATTAAGGTTCTGAACTAACGTAGAAAATCTACGGATTCAAATCGAGCTAAACATGGCGTTTGTTGTTTTTTTGTTTTTTTTCTATCTATTCCTTCGCCAAAGTTTTATTACCTGCATGATAACCTTTAGTATCCATTCGTGAACGCCAGCTTTTCAAATGTAGTTTATCCTGAGACGTCCTTGTGCTATAAATATTAGATAAACAATCAGTATGAAACATAAAAACAGAATTCTCTCTCTAAGAAGTGAATGAGAGATTTCCTAATAGGAAATGCAAAAATAGAAAAATATGACTGAAGCGCTAAATGACAAAATTAGGAACAATAACCTAAACAATGTAAGAAACAAAGAAATTACAAAAAGAATTAGCGACAAATTGCCGAAGAAGCAATTTTTCACTTGGTTAAATTGGTAGCAAAAAGAACAGTCCAACAAGAAAGGTTTTTTTTTAAATCTGTCTGAAACTAGAAACCAGCTTTAAATGCCTAGCAGTTGCATCCAATTTTCTTTCCCATTGTGAATATTTACATAAGAAACGAAGACTCCACTTTAAATCTAAGAATGATGAATAAAAAATCGTCTGAATTAGAGATTCCTCCACTTCTCGGGAACTTCAATAAGCAAGCAAAATTTTTAAAACAACTTCCATGAATTGCAAAGGAAAAGTAGGGTTTTATACCGGTAAAATATAAAAGTCAAAACGAGCTTAAGCATTTCAATCCTTTAATATTTATGGATATCCTTATGATCTCAGTCATTTGGGTCACGGCTAAAAGAACGCTTTACTAAAAGCCCAACAAAATTCGTCCTAGAAGATTATTTGTGATAAAACCTATAACGGGTTTTATATCACCGACGGCCATGAAGATGGTCTACTGTCTGGGAATTTTGCATCATAAACAGCGTGAACTAGATGATTATTGAGTGAACGTCAAAAGCAAAAATAGAGAAGATGGGTTTTGGAGCATCCATAACATGATGGTAATATATGATGTATTATAGGAAACAGAGTAAGCTATGGATAGCAGAAAGTAAAGTCAGTCACCATAGCATAAAGAGTAATAAAAAGAGAGCGACCCTTCTAAACTAATTAAGACTGACAATAGCATCTTTTCTCTATCAAAAACAGCTTGAATTTTCCTTTCATTTTCTTTGTTCCACGTTCTTTTTCCTTCCGAAATATCGCTTTTTCCAATGCGCGATGCCATGAGTTTTCGCCGCTTCAAATTTGCAAAAATTGGGTCCGAACAGCTGGAAGCAATTAGCTTGCAGATTTTAATTTTTTCTGGTCGCCATCGAAAATACTTTGCATCCTTACTTGACTTTTTTTTTAATTGGCAATGCCTTTCTAAAAAACCTTTTGCTATATTTTTTTACGTTACAGGCACAGGCTTGGAGATGAAAACTTCCGCAATCAGGCAAAAAAAATAAAACAATTTTACGGAAATGGTGGTCTATAAAACACTTGCTGAGGTTAGTCTGTTTTGTTTTTTTTAGGGATGGACTTTTTCCTAAAAAATTCCAAAATAATCAACATAACAAAATTTAGCTTTAATATTCAATATCATCCTTTATTGTTTGAATAAAGGAAGACAGCCTCGTTTTCTATTATCCCAAGACTGTTGCGTCTTCGCCTTTACGAACGAATTTAGTTCATTAATTGAATTAAAAAATTATTAATTAAAAATGATTATCACATCATTAATTGAATTAAAAAAAATGTTAAACTATTTACGCGAGTTCGTTTTTGAAACATAATTAATGCATATAAATTTATATAATCTTTTTTCTTATTCTACAAGATGTTTAGGTTCCTATTTTAATGTTAATTATGTTATAAAATTGTATTTTGCAAATATCATTTGTGTGAATTTGTAAGCAACTCAAAATCATTTCTTTCATTAGTATAACTTACCAAATACAGCCACATCTTTTATTAACTTTAATTTTTTTGTACTTTCGGCTTTCTTCCAAAAGATAATTTCTTTAATTATAAATACTGTTTTATTTAATTAAACAATAATATGGTGCACAAAATTTTATTTAGCAGAGTTTTACTTAAGAAAATTTTGATAATACATGAAAATAATTATAATATATATAGCGAAACAAATTGTTTTAATTTAATAAATTCAAACAAAGTAACTGAAATATACTTTCTAAAAAATATCTTTTTGTATCTGGATACTTTTCCGGAATATATTATTCCTTCGGGTAAACTCAGCATATTGAAAACGACCTTCTCTTATGGCAATGCGTTAGAAGAAAAGATATATATTTAAAAGTAAATGATCTTAAAATGTATCAGAATTTTATGAAGTAGTTTGGGAGGTTCTCTAGTCAGGCTGCGTATTTTCTACAAATTATTTACCCTAGTCGAAGTATTTCCAAATACAATTAGTGATATAACTGAGTTAACCTTCTGACCAAATATACGGCTCTGGAGGCTAGGTGGTTAACGGAGAAGTAAATATACATGTTGGCATACTACTTTTCCTTGTTTTTTGTAAATAATTAATTGATATACAGGTTTTATTCGTAAACGCCTTTTTTGGCTGAGTTTAAACTCAGTTATTACACATTTACGAACTTGTCGAATAATATAGCTTAGAAAGCAAACACGCATGCGTGACTATTTTTATCAGCCAATCTAAACTTTGATTGAGTAATTTTTACTGATTTAAGCTTGGTAAATACTGCGCCCTTTACACATCAAATAAAGGTTTTCGTACTAAATGTAGTTTATACGTAGGACAATCCATTTTTTTTCAAAGCAATTGAACATTCGAATTTTTGTTACGCATTAAATTTTGAAGTCGGGTTTATTTCATTGGTTTGTAAATAAATGGCTGTTTCCAAGAAATATTTAA
>QLNU02014802.1:154575938-154606492 GCA_006491805.2 Dysdera silvatica | reverse complement strand
GCCTTGGGTGACGCCTTTGGAGAAGCTCGAAAGGCGTGAAATTCGCGAATACCTGCGAAAAGACGATTTTAAAATCCCCGAAAGGGGCGTCAAATTAAGAATTTAACAAAAGGGTCCAAATCTTTGTAATGCCTCTGGCTGCGTTTGGTAAGTTTAGACAGCAAAATATGTCGGTACCTACAGGCGGCAAAATCGTAAATCCGTCTCTGCTCGGATTCCTTGATTCATATAACTAATTATCACTAAAGACTTTGATAGTAAATAAATCGTATAGTGATACAATTCGCGAAACTAATAAATAATTATATTAACATAAAAATAGCACAGTTCAAATTTATTATTATCGTTTATTCGACCATCACGCAGACCGTGTAAACTAGTGTAAAACTGAAGGCATTTTCCTGTGAGCGGAACGACTGAAAAGCAATGGATTTAATTTCGCAATTAAAAATATATTTTTAAGGAGAAGGACTGATGTGTAAAATCAAATAGCTATTGATCAAATTTTACCCCAAGATAAATAAATTTAAATATTTAACCTTTAGTTGCAAATGTATCTTTTACACTCAACAAATGCTTACGTTGTTTATTTTAAACTTGTAATATTTGCTCAAAAATACGCAAGCTTGAAAGGAAGTTTTTCAAGTATTGAAAAATATACCATTTTTTTTTCAGATACTTCAGAATGAACCATTTCTTTTACCGTCATCCCTCATTTACGGACGAATTTTTCTGTCCTGCGAGTGTCCATTAAAGAGGGGTTTCACTGTACTTTCATATACATTAATGAATACTCTTTCGTATACGTTAAGAAATTCCCATTCGTTTACGTTAATAAACAATATATGTACATGCATATCTTATAACATGTACGCAAACATACAGTCAATCAAAGCTTGCTCCCAAATTGTAAATTTTCATTCGGGTGGTATAATTTACAATATTTTATGCGTTTTCAAACCTCTGAATTATAGGAAATCGCTTGATATGGAGTTTTCGCAAGATCGCAACTATTCATATGGAGAAATTTCATTAGATTGGGGACTTGATATACGTACTCATGGAGACTGACACTTACATAGAAATATTGTTATTGTCCTAAGTTCGAATCATTCCTGTTTAGTCGAGTGGTTGACCGTGTTTACTATTAATCACGGCTGAAATTATACTGCCACGTAGATTTTGATGAATGGCGAGGTCATCTACTCTAGGAAACAGTTTGACAGAATATTCGTTAGCGATATTCAGAAAGCATGACTAGAAATGAACAGACTGACAAAAGCCAATCTGTTAAAATGTGCCGAGACTACAGATACAGGTCCCGACATTTCTATAACGATTAGGGGATTGCTTTGTTACTTGTCCATTTCAAGTGATATTATTTCATGACTTAAGAGACAGAAACGTGTATGCTTTTCACATAAAGCTAGTCAAGGTTTATTGGGTAAAATTTTTACTATTTCAAAATATAAGCATACAATCAATTAGTGTCTGCGCTTTCAGTCTTCTAACCGAGGGAGGAAAGAAATTCTACATCAAACCCCTTTTTTCTATTAACCCTCCTTTTGAATTGCTGTGTACAGGCCTGTAAATATGTATTACGGTGTTATAATTTTGAGCATTTAATATTAACTTCTGCCCATTGACTAATCTGAATGATGTAACATCCAGTTTTTTTACATGTATTAATGAGTCACTGACTATCATGTAAATTCAAGAAAACCACAAAATATATCTGTACGTTCTTTAACAGTATTTTCAATAACAATTCTAGTAAATATAAACTTGCGATTGCCAATTTTGAAAGGAAACAAATAACAGACGCCTGAGAATAGGATGTTATAATTTCGAGAACAAAGGTCGATGCATCCTTTCCATTTTTCATATGCCCCACCCCCACTCCGCCCATGCCTCGTTTGTTATCTGTATTTATATATATATATATTCCGATATCGATTTTGGATCGGGGAACATGGCAATCTCCTCCCTGTTAAGGACTATGTCTTTCCTAATGGCTTTTCGATTCTCTCGCGTTTTCTCTACGTCCAGGGAATTTCAAAACCCGAGTTTTATCCTTTGAGCTAAGTGTCAAGTGAAGATTGATTTCTGTAAATGCGAACTTAATTGCCTGCAGGTGCCGTAGCCAAATATTGAAGCTGGCCTATTCGAAAGGGGTTCATTTTACGGCGCGTTTGAGTGAGTTAATATTAAATTATTAAACGAAACGCGGTTGTTTATTAAAATAACTCACGATTCTAATTTCGCGTTGATATACTTCAGTGAAATGAAATAATTCCTTTAAAAAAAATCTCGTAGCAAAAAATAAATAAAATTTAATAAACTCTATATTTATTATAAAAAAATAAAACTTTATTATTTTCTATCCTGAAGTATGAACAATATAAACTATCTCTCTGGAAATGCATTTCCCCAAGTTCGCATTTCTTGCCCATTGTGTTTTTTGAGATTCTGATTGCGCTGTCCTGTTCTATTGGACTTCCACTGGTTTCCATTGCACTTTCCATCGCATTGGTTTTCTATTGTTTGAGTCTGTGACGCATTGCAGTGTAACATTTCGACATTGTCGCAGCGCAAAATATACGCAAGTAGGAAAACTCACCTCTACGATTCACTCATGCATTTTACGCTTTGCGACACTTCGATGGAACTTTTGAGACCCTATCAAAATCTAACATCTTCCTTAATTGTCATTTACGATTAAAGAAGATATAAATGACAATTAAGGAAGATGTCATTTACAAACTTAATTACTTGTTCGCATTACCTTGAACTGAATGAATGAATGAATGAATGAAAGGCCATGCTCTCTTTATTATTAAATTCTCATAATGCAGTAATTATTAAGATCAATTTTATTTTTTCAAAGTCATCTTAGTGGACCGAAAGTTCCATATATCCTTGCAAACGTACCTAAAACTTTTTATTAATTTTCGCAAAAAACTTCTAATTAATTCAAAAACTTTAGTTTAAATTGGTAGTTTCGTTCTTCGACAAATAAACAAATTTTTCTGGAAGGAACTTTTTACACTGTATTTCATTTTTATGCCTTCTTTCTACTTTGAGGAAAATTAGAGAAAACAATATTCAGGAAGGTAGGGAAGCAGAAACGCAAGATCTTACGATTCATATTCCTCAGAGGGTGAGCGAATGAAGAAAAGGGAAAAACGGGAAAAGACGACGAAATTTTTCTCTCCAAATATTACTCTTTTTTCTTCGTAATTCGTATTCAAATCCGTCGGCAACGAGCTGCATGCAGTCGGAAACGTGTCTCCTGAAATGACAAGGTCTGATAAGCAGAGCTTCTCTCATTTGAATGTTCCAGAAAAGCTTAAACGTCGTTTTTCTCGCTGTCGCTTTTTCCTAAAGAGATCAAATCCATGTTATGATAAAAAAACCTATTTATTTTAAAGTACATACTACGAAGTGTACATATTTATTCAGTTTATGTTCTATCCTCATTATTATTTCAGCTGCATTCCAGTAAGTTTAAAAATGTTGCTACATTTTCTTCTATACGAGTATGTACACTGCGAAAACTACTACAGTCGATAAAAAACAAAAAATGTCGTTTCTAACTTACGAAAGAACACCGAAACTGAATTGTCAATTACTGGAAAAAAGAACTGATATAATCGTGTAAATCCACGTTTTGTTTGTATCATGCCGATGGTAGAATCAAAGCGGGACCTAAATGATATGATTATATCCACCAGTTAATGGAGACAATGCAGGATGAAAAAAAATGAAAGAAAAATTTTCATCTAGCAAGAATTATAGCATTTGATTCCTTGGATGGACAACCAGAAAACACTGATTATTTAAACGTTGTTACAATGCCCTGTGACGCTCATCGGGTATCCAGAAGGAAGAAAGGAAGTAGTTTCAATAGATAATATTCCAAGCCACAAAACTAATATCATTAAAGGATAATTCAGGGAGGATGACAGTAACTTTATATTTATTCAAAAACCACCTCTTTCTCCACACATCAACCTAACAAAGAATCTATGAGATAAGATAGAAAGTGTTGATATATATATACAGTAAAACCTCTCTACAACAATATTATACGGACCGAGAAAAATTATCCTTATAGAGAGAGTTATTGTTATAGGGAGGGTTCATTATACAGTAAAACCTCTCTACAACACTATTATACGGACCGAGAAAAATTATCGTTGTAGAGGGATTTATCGTGTGTATCGTTAATTCTCTCGAAGATATCTAATAAGAGTTTTGCACATATATATATATATATATATATATATATTATTATTATTATTATTATTTGCTATTAAATCTTCCTCAACTGCTTGATATTATCCTACATACCTGGCGTGATGCTATCCTGCACACAAAAATTATTTCGAAAGAATATTTCGATACCTTATGAACACACGCACACAAATAATCGAGTAACTTCAGGAATTACTGAAGTCCAAAGGATACTAAGGATTTATTGTATTGCTGTACATACTAAAATAACCATTTTGCATACATATACATGGCAATTTTCTCATTTTAAAGCTTCAAAATCATAAGAATTATTGAAAATGTGAACAAAATTTTGCATGAATGACAATACTAAATATATATGTTCTTATTATTGTTATATAATCTTTTATATGAACCTTATATATTCAAAATATTATACATAAAAATTAATATTTCCCTTCATTATTGGTCACTACTGTCTCCATAAGATATAAAAATATCATGATAAGCTAAAATATTTTACGCTTTTGCGAACAGAATTTTAAATATAAATAATGTCGCATACAAAACTTTGCAAAAATCTTCACAAAATATAATAAATTATGCACTTGTGCAAAAAAATTCTTTTTAAAAATTAAATGTGCTGACGCTAATTTTTCTCCTTAAATCTGGCATTAAATATAAATTCCAAAATATTCAACAAAATAAGGAATGCTTCTTGCCACATTTCATACTAGAGCTTTTTTTTTTATTTAAAAAGTTAATGATATTATTTTTCTCTACCAATTTCAATTAACTTTTATCAATCCTGTATACAGAATTATATATTTTTCCTTTAAGGGAAAATATTCTGAAATATTTTTTTAAGATATTTTCTCTATAGTATCATATTATATAACTTTCCCTTTCTTTCCTTTTTCATTGCGGGAATATAATATTATATAATTTTCTTGTTTATTTAAAACGCTATTAGTGATTATTATCCTTAGCGTATTCCCATGTGCATATACTGCAATCTTATGAAAAACAGGCTCTTAAAAACTGCGGAATTATATGTACTTTCTCTAATTAGAGTCAATAAGAAATTCAAAATAAACATATTACTGCAATATTTTTCAAAAAATAATAATAGTGACGAGAATAAAATTCCTTTGCTAGCTATCATATTTCTATTTTAGTATTTTCTATAAAAAAAAAAAAAAGATTAAACTTCGGTATGACAACTTATTTTTATTGAACTCCAAAAAGCATTAATACTTCCACAACCTTGTGAATGCAACTGAAATTGCTAAATGCCCCATAATACATTTCATAAATTAAATAATAATTCATAAATTAAATAATCTAAATTCGGCACATCTTGAAATCAAACCTGAAAACCGTCGCGATTATGGCTACACGAACTTTATTAATGAATATAGGAATGTAATCAATGAATACACGAATATCGTGAAGGAATCCCCGAATGTCATGAATGAATATGTGAATGTCTTAAATGCATACACGAATATCGTTAATGAATAAACGAATACAAAACATATATCTTTAAGCTGCTGTAGCGACTTACCATATTACTTATTATTATTTCAACTTATTATAATAATACATATAATTATTTGTATCAAAATAACTTTTAATAACCCTCTCTTATATTATTTTTTTTTAATAATGAGTTCTATCAATCAGAAGTGATTAAAATAATTGCTATTAAATTAAGGCACTTACAAATATGTAAACTTTTGTCTTGTAGAAACAAAAGCAGTTCGTTTATCGCAAAGCATGCTGGGATAAAAAATGCTTCACGCTTAGGCAACTCATGCCTTGCCATCCAGTAGCATCATTGCCATAAACCATTTCCACGTTAGCACGTGTAAACCTAAAAATAAATAATTTATCTCGCTCAGAAGATCTCGGTGGGTAAATACGTGTTAGTCAGTCAAACGTGCTGATCATCTAACTTACGTTAGATGATCAGCACGTTAGATGACCAGGTGCTCTAGCCAGCGATTATATTTTATATGTACACGGAGTGTGTACCATTATATTAAATACGTTTCTCATCTGAATAAAAGACGACTTATTTCTGTAAATCTTCGTTCCCTTTAAAATCGCTGACTTAGGAATACATTTGCGATTAGCATTTTCTTAGAAATAGATTCTAGCTAACAATTAATATAGTGGTCGACAAACAAGCTACATGCAGACCAAAAATCGACATTATAATTAATTGACCACTAATTACTCTAATTTATAATTGGCTATTATGATTGATGTGATAGTTTTTTATTTTTAATCTCAATTTGCGTAATTAATCATTATGAATATCCCATTATAAATAATTAATAATTTGTTATTAATGTTGATTACTGTATTTAATTATAACTATGTATACAATTTATCCATATTTCTCTCTCTCTCCTAACATCCTTTACTTTTATTGAGAAATATACATGTCCTCGTAAATAGATTAGTCTTAATATGTTTAAGTCGTACACTAATTAATATACCAATAATTAACATGTAATATACTTTTTATATTCAAAATAAATACAAAAAAACTGAAGTAATTGAAATCGAGGATCCTTTCCGAACTAATAATAAAAAAGGCTAAAGCTAATAATTCAAAAATATCGTTTTTCGTTCACCACATAATAATTCTCTCCACATTTTTCTCCATTTCTTACATTTTAAAGGAATTTCAAGAGCCAAAATTACCATATTTAAGCTAAGTGCGGAGATTAAAATCAAAATGAATACAACTTTAAACTTTTCGTGGAACGACATTTTAATCATTGTAAACAGAGTAGAATACCATATTTTAACAAGTACGTTTCGGAGGAAAAACTTCAAGATTAATGGAATCTGAATAAAACATTTTAAAAAAGGCAGATCTTTCAGAGGTGAAAAATTGCTCTCTCTGCGAAATGAATACTTTCAGAAAATGTTTCAACAAGCAGAAAAACATCGCTTGAGTGATATACTCCTTTTCAGAGAATTTAAATGCTAGTTATATAACGCATATTAACTTGAAAATTTAAAGGAGTTCCTTTTTTATAATAAATTAATCTATTCTTAAAATTATCAATTAAGCACATTTACGTTTCAAATTTCAAATCAGTAATTCGAAAATAATAAAAAAAAGGTACAAAAGTTAAAACGATTTCCTCCTGGTTGGAAACATGATGAAAAATTATGCTTATCTCAACATTTTAATTTTAAAACATTCATCATGTCCAAATCACACATTATCGTAACTTTCAATCTCAAATAATTTTATTTCAAAATTATTTTTTAAATTGTATAATTTAATTATAGCATCATGATCACTATAAAATAATTATTTTTTTCACAATTTAAAATATCTTTAAATAACGGTTGAGAAGCCCATTTCTGCACTAACTTTCCAAGCATGAATTTTGTTTCTCGAGACACAAAATTTTGTCATAATCTTCCAGAAAGCCATAGATTGGAGAAAAAAAATTTCAACGTGTTGAGGGCTACATATGATTTGAAAATTTGCAAAATTAAGATAAATTGAACAAGCTATTTGTCTATAGCATTGGTACTCGGACTTTCTATCCTATAGAACCAAGGCCGTATTGGTACTCAGACTTTCTATCCTATAGAACCAAGGCCGTAGTCAGGATTTAGTTTTGGGGGAACTCAAAAATTTTACAACATGTATCGATACAAGCACAGCATGCAAAACCGTAACCAAGTCCCATTAAAAAGTTAGTTTCGAGGGGACCGTCCCTAAGACCCCCTGTGGATTCGGACATGTATGGAACCTTGCCTTATCCCCTGCCTGCCCATGGAAGCCCTCCATAAATATTTTTTAAGGTAAGCCTAAAGGTCTATTATTTATCGCTACATGAGCATTAACATAAAAATAAGAAATAAATCAGTATAAAAAGTTAAATAATACTCGTCTATTATTGCGATTATTGCTTATGGTTAATTCTGGAGTGTAATCACGAAAAGAATACCTAACGCTACCTTAACATCGACATAAAAATAAGTAATAAATCAGTATAAAAAAGTGAATAAAACTCTTCTATTTTTACGATTGTTAGTTATGGTTAATTAACTCCATCTAAAATGTAGTCACGAGAAAAAACACATAATTTACAGATTATTTATTTTTTCTAACATTTTCAGCGATGTCATACCGATTGCTGACTTAACCCATCGCGGAATCCCGCGGTTCCAAAGAACTAAAAATACTTAAGAAATACTTATCCATAGCATGCAATATATAATGTATGCTGTGGATCGGTATAACTGAAAAGACTTAAGAAATACTTATCCATAGCATGCAATATATAATGCATGCTGTGGATCGGTATAACTGAAAAGACTTAAGAAATACTTATCCATAGCATGCAATATATAATGCATGCTGTGGATCGGTATAACTGAAAGCCTTAAGAAATACTGATCCATAGCATTCAATACAGAATTCCAGGGGCGGCAATAGGAGCGCGAAAGCATGCGATCGTGCCCCCGAATTCTTCCGCAAAAACTTTTCTTATTGCGATTTAAATTATTTTACTTGTTGGTAATACATAACCGACATGGATTTTAATTTTAGCACTTTTCCTTTTTCTGTTGTCCAGTTAGGCGCAAATATTATATTCATCCCCTATTGTAGATTTCGGGCCATACAAATCTCGCACCCTCAAACGAAAAACGAAATTCCGCCTCTGTAGAATTCTATTAACAAAATTAAATTATAAAGAAAATTGCATAATATTGCCATAAATAAGTAGGATTATGAATAGGTCATAAATTTATATCAATGAATTTAAAAGTATCTCGTGCAAAGAATAGGAGAAACAGAACTCATCGTCATGGGGGAAAAGGGGAAAATTAAAGTTAGCAACAAGTATAGAAGCCCTCAAGGACATGAGTGCCTTTAACCTGATGCCTGCGATAGGCAAGACAAGAAGAATTGAGGACATTGACTGACAACATCGCTGACTAAAAGCATTGAATTGATGAGAAAAATGGAAAGTTAGAAATCTAAATATTTAATCACGGAAGAGATTTCTAGATAGTTATCGAAAACAAAATAAAAATATTTGACCTACTCTATAGTGGAAAGAAGGACTTTTAAGTAGGTTCTTCGTTTAGACTTTGATATTAATCATTTCAAAAAAGGGAATTAAAGCTTGAACACTGCATAAATTTCTGGAGTACATTATGATGACAAAATACGGCATTGAGTGACTCTTGAAGGCCTTGAAAGGACGTAATTTTAGTCTGTACCTACTCTAAATTAACTGGCTTATTTTTAAAAGTAATAATATAAATTCATATATATATATATATATATATATATATATATATATATATATATATATAAATACATATAATTTAATGTAATTATTTTATTAATTTATACAATTACTTTATTAATTTATATTACTTTATATGTAATCTATAAATAATAAAATATTTATAAAATATATATGTAACAAACAGTTATTTCGACACTGGCGTAAGGTTTAACCGCCAGTGTCGAAATAACTGTTTGTTATGGAATCTCCTGGTGAAACTCTGTATTGTTTCGTTATGCATATTTGGTTAAGTTTTATGACGCCAAGACCTCTCTTATAGACCACGGGGTTAGGATGTCTTTTGATCCACTCTACTTTTATGAAAACTGTACATTTTTTTTTTATTAAAAAATCCCACAGTGTTTTCAACTGGATAGAGAATGTATTGTAGAGACACCCTGTACAGGCTTTCACACAACACGTCCGTACGCCACTGTAAAGACGTACAAAAATGTACGCTCACTGAACGCAAGATGACCAATAAATGGTTTTGCCCGTCTAAAATTCAGATATAAGGAATTATTTACTAATTTCGGTCAACAAACGACACCTCTAGTACCATGAATCATAAGAATGTCCGTGTTTGAAAATGCTATATGGGTCTATTTTATCAAATTTTTAAATTTAGTATTTTAATTTAATATTTTATCAAAATTTGTTTAACCTTTAAATTTTCAACGTTGTGTAATTGTGAATATTTTTGCCTGATACACTCGTCTACAAAAAAAAAAACTTCTTTCCATTTAGACTCTCGTGATTCTTTCCTGCTTTGCATTTTTTACTTGAACATATGCGTGAGATTATGTTTTCTGATAACAGATACTTACGGGAAAAGACAGTGAAAAAAATTACATTTGATTAGAAAAGAAATAAAAAAATACATTCATTACTTCAGAAAACGTGGAGATAGGCTAAGAAATTAGATTAATTTTAATTTCGATGATTATGCTTCTTTAAGACTAGGTAAAATCTGAGGATTTATGACTGCGGTTTGCCTTTAGACTACGAGAATCTTTTGGGATCACGCAAACATTCATTTAGCGAAAAACAAAAATCGATTAATTTTGGAGGAAGTCTATCGTAATCACTCTTAAAGGAATTCAAGCAACAAGCTTTGTTTTCAAAATTCATTTCGAAAATATTTGCCATCCAGTCAAAGAAGTTCGCTTAGAGTTTGAAACTTATTCCAATTTTTGTGCTTGTTTCCACCTTTCAAAATATTCAATTAATTTATCTTTTTTCCCCTCTTATCATAACTCAGTGAATTTTGCATCTTCTGCTCCTTTCTCAAGTGTCAAACACGCTATATTACGTGCGTTCCACAATTCATGAATCCATCAAAACTTCTATATATTGACTTGATATTGATTATTGGCTGCGCAGCATTTCAGATAATTTGGCTTGATTTTCAATAGCGATATCTACTGAAAAGTTTTCAGACAAAACGCAAAATTTTAAATTAGCATTATGTCCGTTACCACCGAAATATTCAGATTTTGGAAATATAATCCTCATTACTAAAATCAATGATTATATACAGATATCCTTCGATTTACGTCGACCATGTGTTCCTAGGCGTTAATTTAACTTCATTCCAAAGGTGCATATATGTGTGTACCTTGAATTGCAGTGCTTTTTCTACTAAACTAATACAAATTGAGAACTCGGACCGAAGGGTAACATTTATGCACCTTTTAAGCTTTCTTTTAATGTCACTAGATGACGCTGGAAGGCTTGAAAAATCGCGAAACGGGAGAATTTGCTTTTGCGGAAGTTGCATCATGTCGACCAATGCTCGGATCTCAGAGGATGAAAAGCAAATCGGAAGCGTGCGTTCACTGCTGGCTCACTAGCATTTGATATGTCCCCCAAATGTTAACAAGAAATATAATAAGATCGCATTTTTAAAACTCCGAAATAACGGATGCATAATAATGGTAATTTGACAAATATATTTGTGTATTTATGACCACCAGTAGCGTAATACAACAGTATTAATTCTCTGGCCTAAAGTAATACTCAATCCCTATTCCAACAAAAGAAACAATATAAACTTTTAAACCTTATAGTTGAAGCGGTTAATATGGATACGGTCTTACATATAATTCTAAATAAAATTATTAATATACGGAATCTTGTAATACTTTTAAACGTCCATGAAATATACCATCGTGTTAGTTCCGTTGTAAGTTTTAAAATCGGATATACATAAACTTACCATCACGTAGTTTGTGCTTCTATTTTTACTCCTCCATGAAGGCATAAATTTACGTATTTTACAAACTATGTTTAAAGATATTTCAAAACAAAATGCATACAAACTCAGTTTAATGTTTGTTGGAGCAACATTTTACAATTGTTTCCTGGAAAGCAAACATCCAGCTTCACTGGAAATTTGTTTAGACTGATTGAGTTGAGTTTGGACATATTTCTGATGAAGGTGGACGTTTGTTTTCTACCGAAACAATTTTAAGATGTCACTTTAACTCACATAAAGCTGTGTTGATGTGTATTTTGTTTTCAAATATTTTATTGCGCAATGCATCGCTCATCTTTTTCACATACATTTAAGGGCTCGACTAAAAGCTAACCAATGTTTTTTTCATTATTCGGAAGGAAGTAATCTCCACGATATTTTAATATTTAATTTACTGATTTTAATGTTAACTGAAGTTTCTCTAAATATGCATATGAAACTGACAATTATGTCGTTGAAATTCTAAACCCAAATTTCACTTTGTTTTGGAAAGAAATTCTTTCTTCATTTTAAAATGAAGAGAGACTTGAAATTTTAAATTACCATGATAACATTTTCCTTATAACTACAATAGAGTCTCGCTAATCTAAACCCCGCTAGTTCGGACATCCTGTTAATCCGAACAGACCTAGAAAGATCTTCAAAAACCGTGCATCAATTTTAAAACCTACTATATCCGTTTCGTTTGTAGTGTATTAGTTTCCTTTAGTGCCGAACAATCAACAAACTTTGAATTTCAATCAATAAGGTGTTTTTTTTTATCCTAAAACAATTCGTAGGAAAAAAAATAGGCCTAGTTTATAGTATTAAGACCGAAAAGGACATTTTTATGATAAAAACATCAATTTTAATAGTTTTACCCATCTAAAACTTGTTTTACAGACATTTTAAATCTTATTCCGTTTAATCCGGACTTTCGGTGATCCGTACGGGTTTCGGTTCCATCAAGTCCGGATTGACAAGACTCCACTGTATGTGAAAACTGTACATTGCAAGATATACCGCTGAGCTAAAAATTTTAAAAAAATAAAGTTCTTTAAAATGCACTTTGTATGTCTCTTGTTGTGTTTTTCAACTGAATTTTACTGTGCAAGTAATCTTATTATATAAATTTCACACAAAGAAAAAATTTTATGTTTGGCAATATCGATAACTAAGGCTTCATTTTCAATTTATATTCATATTTTTTTATTGTATGGGATAGGACAGCTTTAATATTTCCAGAATTCGGTTAATTTTCAACAAACAGACGTTAATAGAGCAATTTGAATTGAAAGCAGACATATTTTTATAATATTCCTCTGGTTTTAATTATCATCGATTCTACTTTTTATCTCGACTGAGAAGCAGACTCGCATCGATTGCTTTGTTTCATGAGATGTAACGTCTTTAATTTTCATGTTAGAGAAATTGCTACTTATTAATCATTATTATATATCATAGTTAACTTATTGTTAATTGTATTAATTTTATGACAATTTCTAATTATTTTTCTCCAGTTTCTATTTTCAGATTTTCCTTCGATTTTTATTTCTCATCTTTTTCCCTCACAAAATTTATTGGTTTTTCATTTTTTCCCTCACTTTTTCTATTTGTCTCTCTCTGTCCCTCTCTCTCTCTGCTTTTTTTTTCTTTGCGGATGTTTTTTTAATATTTACTCTTATTCAAGGATTTACTTGTAAGTTTTTACTTTATTTGACTAGTTTAAGTTTAGATCTCTTCTTGCCTTCACTATATGACTTGTGGAATTATGAATGCGCCTGTATTTATTTCCATCTTCTCTTCTGGTCTTTTCCTCCTAGCTAATCAAGAGGCGCAATATAGCCCAGATGCTCTTGCGCCATAAAAATCCAAACAAACAAACTAATAAAGAAATCCGCATATTGATATACAAATTAGGCATTATCAATTCTGAAATGCCAATGCAAGATCTGTAATATTTTTAAATACAAAGGGGCTGAAATTTTTTAACACCATACAATATTATTACAATTCATCCTCCGAAGGATGTCAATTTTCTCACTCGTAATCTCTCAACGGAAATATTCGCTTTCATAATTATACTGTTCGAAGTTTATATCCGCTCTCACTTTCCTTATATAAAGTTCTCTGGAGCTTAGCAAACAGTTACAACAAAAAGGCAATTCCGTCTATTTTCTAATATCGGTTAAAAACAAAGGAAACTGTTGTCTATTGCAATCTAAGCTGGGGCAGAACAATAGACGATGTCGTAGGTTTCCTTCTAACCTGTCACCGAAATCCTGTTCCGCACTTTACATTCCCTATCTGTTATTATCTCTGGAGCTGTCTTCCGACGTTCACAGTCCTTTCAAACGGCTTATCTGTGTCTCGCGTTTGTTTCATATAACAATGAAATTTCTTAAAAGTCTTGTGACGTTTATTCCCTTCTTCTCTACCTCCCACATTTTGTCATTTTTCGCGTCTTTCGAAGCCTTTCTTTCCACCGCTACTGTTTTATTTTTAAAAAAGCTGAAACTGAGGAAATCGATTTGTTTTCTTGTTATTCTTTTCTCTAAAGTATAGTTACATGATCTGATTTAAAAAATTTCATATATCGGACCTGCTTTTCCTTTTTGAAATTGAAAGTACTGTCTCTTCACTAAAAGAAGTAAAGATGGTACAATTAGAAATAATGAGAAGTGACGTCACAAAGAGGCTAACCGCTTACAGCCAAGTAGGACTCCGGTCTCAGAACTTGCTTTTGATTTTCGTCAAAAACGCTGAATCAAAAGTGCTGATTGTCGTTTGGTAATAGCATTTATCATATCTTTATCTTGTATTATTAAAATGAAACTTCATACTGCTGATAGTTAAGCAGAGAACAGAAATTACAAGCCCCTGAACAGTTTAGAAAATCATGCTCCCCAACCACACCCATTATATTAAAGGCAAATTATTTGTTATAGTACTAAAATTCCATATCCAGCCCCTGAGCTTTCCTCCACATACCCGCCCCCCCCCTGTCCCTGGCTCTGCTCGGCAATGTTCGTATATGCACTAACCTTTTTTTTTTTTTGTGAAATATATTTTGTTAAACACGCCTAAATATGAATTTCTACCTAAACCTTTTATATTTATATTACTGTATGTTAGTTTCCGGCGTTTGGTAGAAAGTATGACTCTTATGAAGAGACGTATTGGAGTGTTATAACCTGCTCTATACAGATGGCTTGCATTTTTAATGAGAAGCAGTAGCAAACCCGACCAGTGCATTCCCTGCCATACGAAAAAACATTGCAAACGCAACCAAATTTTACCTGAGGTTGTAACATTCCAGAAATCATTATCTCTAGTAAAGTTAGAATCTAAACCAACTGATGTGATTGAGCAATGTGTGCTCAACTATTTAATGCTGATTGTTGAAATGCTAACTCTCTTTTTGTAATTAATGCACTATTTAGTTAATTCTCTTTTAGTTAGTTTTTTTATATCTGCTGTTGAAATACACTCTCTTGTACGCGCGGGAACTTTGTTATATTTATCGCTTTTTGCTTGGCAGCCTGAAGGCTTGCCTTTTATTACTTTATCCGTTTGCTACGCCATGTTAAATTGAACAATTACTTTACGGAGCAGGGTCTAAGTTAAGTTGGATTACGATCATTAAATCATCGTAGATGAATGATAGCTGGAATCGTAAAGGCCTGTGTGAATCACTGAGCGTTGCTGGTAATTTTCAAGAAGACATCCCCACGTCGTAACTGAACGAGAAGTGTTATGGACTGGAGGAAAGACAACTATCAACTCGGACTGGCAATACGGCCAAGTAAAACTGTTTATTGTTTCGTTTAAGTCTAATACTGTATTATGTTTGTAATAATAATAATAATAATAATAACTGGTGTTAATTCAGAAAGATAAGTTAGGACTTTTAAGGACTGACAAACAGTGAACTAAAGGGTTGTTCTTCCCGTTTACAAGAACCTCCTTAATTAAACTCGGAGTTGATTCCTAGAAGTTAGAAAGTCCAGTTCTAGTAAAGTCCTAAGAAGTTTACATCTGGATTGAAAATCCAAGTTAATGATAATTTAGTATCTTTGTAATTAACTTAAAGAATTAGTTTATATATTGAGCTATTGTTTAGTTGATCAGTATTAATATTTATAGAGAACTGTTCCGGTGTGGCCTGCTTGAAAGCTGGAGGGCTTAATGGTAAAATCCACGGGGTTTTACAATACATCCAGTTTTTGATGTGTGATAAAGACAGTAGCTGTATCTAAGATGTTTCCCAATAATGGACTGATAATGTGTGCCAATAAATGTTATGGTTACACATGTAGCCTCGGAAGTCCAATAAATTGCTGTTCGCGATCTTGTATATTCTTCGCCAATGTTGACCAATACTAATTCTAACTTCATTTCAGATAATTACACAAAATTTTACTAGACACTACACACTAGACACAAACAAAACTAGATCAAAACTAGACACTTTTAAAGGTTCTTAAAAGTATACCACCGTTAGGAGCAATAAACTCTAACGCTAGTTATTACAAGATAGAGATTGATGAGTTGAAAGTTAGATTAACAAGGAAATAGTAAAGACCTCACAGAGGGGTAGTTACACACTAAGACTTACGAAGCCGGAGGTATCACTAGCAGACTCAGGGAAGTGTTGATGGGATTGTAACCCCTATTCCAATGAAATTTTGATATTGAACATATATATAGTTGTAGCTATATATAGCACCCCTCCCCTCCCACACTGGGCTTGTAACTTGCCCCTATGAACTTTCTGCTTACGCCTATGAGAGGTACAATGCACTTTTTAGCTGCTCAATTTCAAGAAATATAAGTTGTTTAACAGATGGGATTAAACTTGGAAATCACTTAGAAGTTGCAGAGTTTTTTCATTAACCATTTATATATTAGAGGCAGGAAATTTTTCTAATCATAGCCGATGATGTGGTAATATTAGAAGATAAATTGTTTTTTATATATATAATATATAGTCATGGGTTCGGTTCCGATCAGGTACCATGAAATCATTCTTTTTTTATGACCAATTTATAAAAAATACTCCCCGGTGGCTCTGTGCGCCGACTATTTGGCAATTACGCTAACCCTGTGAAGGGTTATAATATCTCATATGAACCATTTGTATACCAACCATTGAACCAACTATAGAACCATTGTACCAATGTCATGTTGTCAACACTTTCAATCCTTTGACAAGTTTTAGTCGTAATGGAGAAGCTGAAGATCGTTTAAACGAAACACAACAAGCCACGTACTTTCTGTAAGAACTATAAATGTCTGTTCTATAGAAAGAATAAATGTGGAGCGACCATCGGCCATGTAGAAAAGGAAAAAGTGAGAATTGCAATGAGAGAATTTTAGCTGAGGAAGCTAATGTAATGAAGAAAACTTTTTATGTATATACATAAACCTGATTTAATGGCAGCAGATGTAAAATTCTATCTCCACAGAACTAAGAATGAGCCGGAGAGGAAGATGCCATTAATGTACAAAGAAGAATTCAGTAGCGTTTTAAATAAGGAATATGAATTTGTAACGTAAGTTCCCGTGTTTATATTGGCCAAGCACACTTTAAATCACATTAGAAAAAAATAACAAGGATTCCTTATAAAGGCGAAAAAAGCTAAATGTATTGTACGATCTTATAAATTATTGGCTGTAAAAGGTGGTGCTGAGAATTTTTCTTTAGAGAATGATGAAACTGATAGGGAAAATCGCAATTTTGATACGCAAAAAAAGAAAAGAAACGTTTCCTGAGATTTCGCAGTAACTTGCAAATAAAACTTTTGAAAGTTGTTCCCAACAGTTCAAACAAATATACACTATTTACACCGATGTTGGAAGCTCAAAAGAAGGAACGCATATAATTCCTGCTGTTTAAGGTTTGTTACCAGACAGGGGCGCGCTGAGCCGGTGGGTCATCATGAGGACAGGATTTACGCCTCCGAATGGGCAAGGAGAGAGAGATTCGCGCCTTCTGATAATCTAAAGTATACCCATTTGGGAGTACCCGGTCCACCCCCTATTATCAGATAAAAGTAAAAGCTATGCATTAAAACTTTTGTGCTCTTGTATAGGAAAAAAATTCGAACTGGAATGCTAATGAAAAAAAGAAGTCACTTTGAAATGAAAGCAGTGTTGCCAATACAAAATATATTCCCCAGTGCAGTTATCAATAGATGTAATTTTTATTTATCTCAACTTCTATGGCGCAAGGTGCAAGAACTGGACTGGTTTGGCTGTGTACTGAAAATAAGGATATTCACCTCCATGTAAATTTACGAGCAGCTCTTGCACGTTTACCAGCAGATGATATTGAGGAAGGGTGACTGTGCATTCAGAAAAAACATTAGCCGATCCTTCTCAGCAGCAGTTTTATTATTAATTTTCTTCTCAATGGATAGAAAATACCACTTTTACAGTCAAAATGTAGGGCTGGTTAATGCGCACCACCAGTACTGAAAAAGGCTAGCAATTTCACACAGAGTTGATCTTTTCCACAGTAGTCACAGCTTTAAAGAAAAAAGCATAATTGGCGATTACAGCCTGCGGCGACTTTTTAGTCCACATAGATTCTAAATAGGGAAATTCGTATCGGATATAACGACGCTACTTGACAGTCATAAAGCAGAACCATGTGGGTTAGTTATCAAAATTTAAAATTAGTTATCAAAATTAAAGCGTTATTCCAATCTTGTTTATTTACAAATGTCTGAGAAATTTTTATTACTGCTAAACCTGAATATTAAAGATAATGAATTAAAAAAAAAAAGTTATTTATTAATTGATTAGCACGAGGGTCATATTCTTAAGGGGCCCATTCTATTTTTTCAGAGTAGGGCACATAAAACCACTCTTAAATCTCCACTGTTCTGAAATCATTAGTATAATATAATAAATACTATTCATTACATTTGTTTTCTACATTATATACTTTAGTAGTATTTGGTGGCGCTAATTAAAATATTAACGACGACGGACCAGAATATAATAAAATTATATATGTTTATTTCTAATTTTCTCCGCTTTACTGGGAGAATGGTGTTGGCTGATGAAATCATCGCTTTAAAGAATTGCAATGCGGTCGACGCAGTCGGCGCCTGAATTACAACTGGTTTATACAACAATTTTCCGCAAGGTGGCGGTACAAAGCATGAAAATGGTAGAACTGTTTTATAAGACTTAACAGTATTTTCTACAATTTTTTCAATTGAAAAAACTAAGAAAATATTATGTACAGTGAAAATCGTTTATAACGACGCCAGTTATAATGACGGAATTTTTACAAGAAATTTGGTTTGCTATTGTACTCCATACTAAATATATCGGTTATAACGACATCGTATATAACGACGAAACCTGCTATAACGACGGCGATTTTGTAGTCTACGTAGATTCTAAGTAGGGAAATTTTTATCGGATATAACGACGCGACTTGACAGTCATAAATCGGAACCACACAGGTTAATTATCGAAATTGAAGGTTAGTTATCAAAATTTAAGCGTTATTCTAATCTCTATTATTTACAAATGTCCGAGAAATTTTTATTACTGCTAAACCTGAATATTGAAGATAATAAACCTTAAAAAACACGTGATTTATTAATTGAATATCACGAAGGTCATATTCTTTAGGAGTCCATTCTATTTTTTCAGCGTAGAGCCCATAAAACTCTCAAACCGGCACTGTTCGGATGTTATTAGTATAATATAACAAATATTATTCATTAGATTTGTTTTCTACATTATATACTTTAGTATTTTCTAGAATTTTTTCAATTTAAAAAAATAAAAAATGCTATGTATTTAGTGAGGCTATAAATATAATTTAATATAAACGGAAATTAAATTCATTATAATTAAATATATTTTTATTTAATTTTGAAACTAAACAGTTTAATACTTTTTACTATCAAAATAATTTATAAAACTCTAGAGTGTACTATACTGCAGGCTATTATGATTTTAAAAATATATCGTTTATAGCGACCAATTTGCACGGTCTCTTGAAGATCGTTATAACCGATTTTCACTGTACTTAGTTTGGCTATAACATAATATAAACGGAAATTAAATTCATTATAATTAAGTATATTTTTATTTAATTTTGAAACCAAACATTTTAATACTTTTTACTGTCAAAATAATGTACAAAACAACAGAGTACATTACTATAAGCAACTGCGATTTTAAAAGGATATCGTTCATAACGACTATCGTTTATAACGACTATCGGTTATAACGACCGAATTTGCACGGTCCCTTGAAGGTCGTTATAACCGATTTTCACTGTATATATCTAGTCCTAGAGGCGAATCCAGAAAATATTTTTGGATGGGCACACAAAACTAATATAGACCTAAGGAAAAATATCAATAAAGGCTGATTCAGTGAGGTGGAGGACGCCTCTCGAGCCGCTTTTGTTCAGTCCTAATATTGCTGATACAGTAGTGCGGCCCGCGGGCCTGCAAGAATAAGCAAAATTGGCCCTTGGACTGAAAAAGGTTGAAGACCCCTAATCTAGCTGGTTTGTGACATCACTTCCCCATATTTTTAATTGTACCACCTGACTTCTTTTCGTGAACAGACAGTACTTACTTTACAGCCTATGTCTTAATTTAGAAGGAAATAAAATAAAAAAGTAGTCATGTGACACAGTAAATAAACAACCAAGAAGGCACTTGAAGCGTATAATTAATGTAATTCAAGCAAAACATCCAAACATAACTTACGATACTTTCTTATCTACAGAAAACAAAATAAAAGCAAAATCAAAATAATAAAATCATAACGTAAGAAGTAAAAAAGGCATAACAATTTCGCAAACACAAAACTAAATAAAATTTACAAATTAAAAAAAATAATTAAATGATAGAAGAGCAATTTTTAAACACTCCTCCTTTTAAACACTCATTCCTAAACCTGGATAAAGTGCAAATGAGGATTTGTCCACAATGGGTAAAAAATGCATCAAAACATGTTCTGGTGTCATTTTTGCCTGCATTTGGTATGTTATATTAAAAATGAAATGAATTTGGTACGGCAGCTGATTTCGTTGAATGGACTAAAGTTACAGGTTCTATAAAAAACATAATTTAAAATAACATTTCGAATATGTGGCGTCCAAAAACAATTTCAAATTAAAATGTTTCTTAGTAATAGTTCATTTTTTTTATCTTTGCAGGTGAGTTAAAAAAAAATTTATGTGGTGATAGCGGATTACCCCTGCTATTAATCGCCTTGAAGTAAACCTTGCATTGTAGTAATAATTCGTCTTTCAAACCTTTGAATTCGGTCGAGTTTTCTATGCGTTTCCTTTTGGTCGGAAATACAAAAATAAAGTCTCAAAGTTAAGAATATGAATGTAACATCAAAATTATCGTATGGAAGAATGTGTCACCACAAATCTAATTAGGTTGGATAAAATTTATTCTTATATTATAATACCCTTATACTCTTATATTCTCTCATTATATTATTATTATTATTATTATTATTTTATTATTATATTATTATACTCTTATATTCTTCACACTTAAGTTATAGCTATGGCTCAGTGACCGCATATAAGATGAAAATATCATAGAGTACCTTGTTAAACGGCATGAACTAATTTTTAAACAGTCCTAGCCTTTTTACTCTGACTAAAGTTGTACACTTGCGCCATGCGCTTTAGTTATGCACACCTATGAATAGTTTCCTATTCGATATCTAAATGGCTTAATTTTAATCTAAACTTACAAGATCTTCTCGTTTGCATTTTTTTAATGTCTTCGCAGGGACTTGGAGATGCTTCATGTCCGAAGTAGCGCGAAAACGAATAAACTAATCGAAAAGGAAAATTTTCATCTATTAGAGCAATTTCTTAATTATTAAAACAAAAGGTTTAACCAACCGCATCCCTAATGGGGGAAAAGGGGTAATAAATGGTAATTTTAAAAACAATGACAGCTATGAAACGTCGCGTTGCATAATTAGCGACACTTTGGAGGGAAAAAAATTAACTAGCTATTTTTTTTATTGATTGCTTCGAAAGCCATTAGAGTCAAATACACTTCCAAGCCATTCTTTCTTAGCTTTCCTAAACTCGAAAGATTAAATCAGCTCACAATGGATGGCCTTTTTTGCGATGAATATTCATTTTCTCCCAAAAACAAATACCTAACCATATATTTTTTAACAATTCCTAAATTTAATTTCAATAACAGTTAAGTTAATTTGGTTTAACTTCGTTCTCCTTATTCGCCGTTTGGCTCATTCTTTAATCTCTTAGTTTTACGGCGCAAGGATAGTAAGGATCAGCGTCCTCCTCTGACCTACACTTTTAAAGGAATCCGCATGTCTTAAGGTCCAAAGAGCCAACCCCACCTTGCTAAAGTGAACGGTCGATCATTTCGATTTCTGGTGGCATTGTTGGAAGTCAAACCCGAAATAACAGCGCGCTGAGAGAAAGCTTTAACGCCGCAACATTCATAGAGCCTATTCATTCTTTGAAAGGCATGATTTAAGACCAACATGTGATATCTGGCGAAAACTGGTCCTGGAGCGATTCCATTAATTTCTTTACATTTTGAGTTTGTCTTGCCTTGGCCATGGAAAAGTCCAGACCTACGACGAGAGGCTTCGAACAGGGCGAATTTGCATTCATTCCAGAGCAGTGTTCCTCAACGTATAACCCATGGACCATTGTTGATCTATAGCAGCTTATCAGATGCTCTACATGATCCTCAGAAAATTTCCAAGGGAAAAGTAATGAAATAATATGTTTAACATCACAACTCCGAGAACGTGCCTACCCACAATGGACAAAACTTCATCGAGGAAAATCAAATTTCTACAGTTAACATTCTCGTGGATGTTTGTTTACTTTTCATGGCGCAAGGTCAACAAAGGTTACCCTGCGCTGGAATCTATAATTTTCATAAGAATCCTGACCTCTTAAGGCCTATGGAACCAGCCCCGAGCTATAGTGAGCAGTTAGTCAGCGAGCGTGCTTTCTTTGGTACTATTGTAAGTATACCCCTGGTTAGCGACACTCTAGTTAAACACATTAGCACTGCACCATTGCAATACTCTTCTCGGAAGTATCTAAGTGATTTTAGATACTCCCGATAATATTCTGCGTAGGATTATAAAAAAAATTTACACCTGATGCTTTTGTTTAAACTTTAATGGTCAAACTACAATTGTTTAGCTTACAGCTGATGGTGATCAGCATAGAGTTTAATACTTTTAACCAGAATTGTGCCAACTTTAGTTTCAGACAATGCGTTTTTAAATTTTCTCCGCAGGAAGTGCTCCCCCACCCACCGGGTGATCCGCGATAAATGAAGGAATGCTTGAAATGGTCCACAGATAACCAAAGTTTATGACACGGAGTTCTATCGCATACAAACACTAGCTGAAATATAGGACGAGATGTCTTGTATATATAAAACAGATGCTTGATCTACAACTACTTTTAATTATGTTTACTCGTCCAGTAAATGTGTAAATGAATCACCACCACTAAAATGCAGACAACTGTTTGCACTTGTTCAACATGATGTTCGACAACCAAAACTAAACGAAAGGATGAACGACGCGTCTTTACGGAGAGCGATCGTTGTCATGGCTTGGAATAATGTCGCATTGGGGCTGCGTGGGGTGCAGAATGGAGCAATGTAGTACTCAGTGAAGAAAACCGTTTCTGTCACACCAATGACGATGATCGCCATGTAAGGATCTGGAGGCAACGTAGCTATCGGACAGAGTGCTCTAACGTTTTCGAGCGACACATAGCTTGTCATCGTAGCATCATGGTTTGAGGTGCTATCTACGCCAACAGCTGCTATCCTCTTATACACATTACGGGTACATTAACGGTAAGCCACTATGTTGACGATAGATATGCAGCGTCCCATAGTACTACCATAGCCATAGAGTGTCCCAAACGCCAATTGTCAACAAAATAGCGCCCTGCCACATATAGCTCAAATCAGCCCAAATTATTTATAAGGTTTGCAAGTGCTTACTTGACCAGCTCGATCACTCGCCAATTGATAATTTGTAGGATACGGTTGGACATCAGTAGAATGCCCTCCCACCCCACGAAATAAAAATGAACTCGGGACAACACCATATAGTCAACGATACTCCAGGACATTATTAAGATACTCATCTAATCGATGCCACGTCGGATTCAGCAATATACCACCTAAAATTGATGTCTCACTTCTTACGGATTATCCTCTATTTCAAACAACTGGAACCTTGTCTGTAGGTGAAAAAATCATTCGTTCTGCACTTGTTTGGTTATCTATACTTAGCGTTTGGTGGTTTATAGCATTTCTCCATGATGGGGCATTTTCTCTGTCTCACAGTGTATACAGAAAGAATGCATCATTTAAAATTAATATTTTATTTCATGCAAAAATATTTTCAGTTGGAAAGGTACTTCATGAATTTAGAATTAAGCAGTGAGAAAACTTGGTTTGCTATAATCTGTTCCATGTATTTTGATACTAAGGACAGCAAAACAATTACCAAAGTTCAAATGTTTTAGTGAGTCTACATATTTTGAATAATCCTTATACCGATTAAATTAAAGGCTGTTGATCGAAAACAGAAGACTTACGTTTAATAGTCGCTTCCTTTCTTTATAAGGCGCAAAAATTAATGAAATTCCCCGCAGAATATTCGGTATGTGTAAACATCTTTTATTAAACTGGAGGATTTTTATCCGGATTTTGAAATAGTTCATGCATATTTTCCCCAACTGACAAGACATGCCTATGAATGATAAAAGCGGCTACCTACTCTTCAAATTAAGCACTTTTGAAATCTTTTATGCACTAGGTTTTCGAATCAATAACCAAATATCTAAAATCTATCTCTCCATGTAGAGCATACAGACCCATTTTTTATTAATTCAGTTAAATATTTTGACATAAAGCTTGTTAAACATATGTAAATTTTTCCTTACTTTATGGCTTCTTTCATTTTTTTCTTTCCATGTCGCTGCATTTTCGTTCAAGTCACGTTTCCGTGCTGAAATTTTTCCTTAGTGGTCCGAAAATTGTTAAAAATCTTTTAAAGTCTGTTTGATTATTCTAATTTTAAAAGCAACATCAATAATCTATTTCAGAGTATAATCTATACACGAACGATCTCCATGTGCGAATAATCTATGTATATGAATTATCTATATAGTGCGCCTTATTAAAAATATTCTCGAAAACCATGTAAACTGGCTCTTCGGTAACTTATCCCTTCATACCCAAGCCTAATCTAAATGAAAAATCAAATTGCAATTACTGGTGACATACGTAATGAGAAATTTTCGATTAAAGCGATAATTGGCGCTTGTCTATTTGCTTAATTCGTTAATTAAGCGAGATCGCGTCAGAGATCTTTGGAATACTTGTAGTAAAATGTTAAGTTTAGGACGATGTTTATGTTCATTTAAATGTGTACTTATTCCCCAAATGTAAAGACTCTATAATTTACTAATATAAAATGCACGCAATTTTAGGAATAAAATACTTAAAAAATATAATTTAGAATAGTTTATAAACATAATAAAATAATAATAGCGTATGAAGTCTGTCTGTTAAATTCAGGGGTTAATTTTTTGGCAAAGGTACTGCGCATGACACATATTAACCGTCCATTTACGTAATGTCTTTTGCAATCAGTTGACAAAGTTTAAAGCGACTGCACTTAGTTGTTCTGAGATGGTAATTGTTATTGCTGGTAAAGTTTTGATTTTTGTGTGCCATACCAGTGTAATGAAGAAGCAGTGAACAGCGAATATATCAAAGAGCACATTAAACCACTCAAGAAACCCTTGAAATGGGTTTTTATACGAGTTTTATGGCACAAGGACAACAGGGGGGGGGGGCATACTTCGCCGGAACTTATAGTTTAGGATCCGAACCTCTTAATGCCTAGGAAACCAACCTTCGCACTGAGATGAAAAGTTAGTCGAAAAGCGTTCATTTATTTTTGGCACATTTGGGAGTCGGACCCTGGATAACTGCACGCTTGACTAACGCATTACCACTGCACCACGGCATGGCCCTTTAAATGGTACAAATAGCGCATGGAACGAATGTCTTGTGTTCTTACAAGCGTTACAAGTTATACAGTCGAACCTCGTTAAGACGAACACCAAGGGGAACAGAAAATCTGTTTTCATTAACAGCAATTCGTCTTATCCAGAAAGCATAGTATGCTATACAATCTGACGGGACTTCAGAAAACGGTTCGTATTAAAAGTAATTCGTCTTAAGCGTGCTCGTCTTAACGAGGTTCGACTGTATTCTTGTTTTTGTAATGGAACGAGTGACGTAAAAGACGATACGAAAATTGGTCGCTCTATATGTACAGCCTGATAATGAAAATGTAGAGCTTGTCCTCCTAATGTAAACTGTATCGTCGAAAAGCATTGTAAAGAACTATTTGCAGTATTTTTATATTGCAACATGATAGGTGAAGCAAAAGCACGTCTTGCAATGGGAGAAACGGTCGAGCCAAGATGCTTTAAAATATGAATATAAAGAAATTGTATGTTATTTGGAAAAAAGATTAAAAAAAAAGCTTGAATAACAGCGAAAATAATGAAGAAATAGCTTTATTTTTTCAACAATAAGATGAAAAAGCCAAATTCGAAAGTCCTGTTATTGCTTGATGATGCTACGTGCCATCCTCATATCGAACTCTTAAACGTTTCATCATGGCATGGCATCAAGTAACACAACATCGATTACACGAATACTTGATCGAGGGAAAATTTATAAGATGAAATTGAAATGCCGTTAGCGATGATCTCACAGTCGTTGACGGAGAACATCAGCTCATGTAGCAATTTCTCTGAACTTTCAAAATTTATCGCTGTTTTAAATACGATATTCTGGTTGTCTAAAGCATGTGAACAGATTTTACAAGAAACAGAAAATATTTTAAAATTGCGGGATTATCCATTGGTAAAAAGGATAATGAAGCAGATACGACGGATGATGAGAGATTGCGGAGCATCATAAATAATGCAGACTTGGGAAGAATATCAACGAAAGATTATATAAATATTGATAAAAAGCTTGTACCGAAGCTGGAATTTAATTGCTAGATGAGATGGTACGCTTCCATGATGGGGGACAAAAATGATAGTGAAAATGACAATGATTCTGTGGAAATTGAAAAAAAAATTAAATTGAAATTATAAAGACCCCCTAGTATATTTACAGCACGTACTAAACTTTAGTCTTAAAATAAACAATTCAAAAATAATGAACATCGTCCGGCCGCGTCTCTCAATTTTTAGCATTTCAAATATCGCCATTACGGATTGCCCTTCTTCCTCAAGTCAAGGACACACACGAGAGGAGAAAAATAATATACGTTAATCACGAAAATCTCTAATTGGCCGACAGTTCGCGCCAAATCTGTAGGTAGCCGTTGGATATGACGTAACGAAGGTTCTCGCGGGAAAAAGTGTGAAGAAGCGTCGGAGCTTTCAGGGAGGCCAGACGTCAAAATGGCCAACCTCTAAATTAATATTCCTCTCACTATTACGTTGCCATTGTAACCAAGATTCGTATCAAGTTAGCAGTACGCTAATATTGAAGCAAAGTGCTTTAAATAAATATATTAAATAAGATGAGAAGTAATTATTTCTATACGAATAATTTCCATTGGCGACATACTGGCAAGCCGCTATTCGAAGTCTAGTATAAAAGCCAAGCAAGCATAAACAGCATACTTTGTTAGTTCCCATCTTCTTTGTCCAGCTTAATATTTGAATTACACTACCTTGTTAAGCTCGAGGCCAATAAAGCTACTTGGTTCTAATTTATGTTAAGCTCTGGACATGTTTTCTTTCTATGGCTAGGTTCAAATTATTAAATTAATTTTTATTCCTTGTTAAAAATATACTGTAAGTTTGTAAACATATTTTATGCTTACTTTCGTTGCAACTTAATGCTACAACTCAAAATCGTCGAGATAACGTGCTTGAGTTGTTACAAATGCAGTTCCTCTCAAAATTTTGTCGATGTGTTGTTGAATGCTTAACACTCTTCCACAAATGATTTTTTACAGCATTCGTTATCCCTTTCAGCTTTCATCGACTCTTCGTTAAACATCCAACCACTTGCCATAGAGTATTTGTCATCATTCCATATTTTCCCATATATCTGATGCCGTACTTTGGACTTGAACTGATGTATGTTTATATCCAACGCCATTTCCTATCTTTTATCCATTAATTCACACGTTCTGCAATTAATATACTTAACTTTATTCATTAGCATATGCAAAAAGTTCATAAAGTGGGGTTACAAGCTTATAAAGGTGGTTACAGGGATTCAATTCTATATGTATATATGCAAAATTGCATACCAATGTGAGTTGACCTCAATCAACACCCCTCCCCCTCTGTGTACGCCAGCCACTTTATTACACTTAATACAATCCATAATTCCATAGATAGGAGCTTCGACCCTCTGAGGACGAGAGTATTTAGTAGATCAAGACCAAGCGGACCATGTATCCATTCTTTGTGGCAACATAAAATAGTGTAATTAACTTATGACTTTTCAAACGATATTCTCTGCGACTGTGAATCGAAAATCGTCATAGTTGAAGTTATAAGAAGTTGTTGAAGAAATGCAGCAATTCCATATTATTTAAAGACAACATTTATTAAAAGCTTTAAATGTTTAGAATAATAATTTAAGACGCCAGAAAGGTAAATAATTAAATACAATGTTAAAAGAATTTAATACTCCTTTTTGGTAGAGCATTAAACAAGCACGTATGCACACTTTGATGGTAAGTGGTGAAAATATAGCTGTCTATTGTGGTTTCCCACATAGTAATGGAAACTTAGTGTTTTAAATTTTATAAATATTTGTTTTAAATGAATACTATTGCTGCATTAATTTAAAATAAACTTTAATGCTATAAACTTTAAAAAGAGCATACACTCTCTTAAAAAACTCTAAATAAAAGATATGTAATAAAGATTGTTATTTCGCCAAAACAGCAAAAAAAGTTACTTCCTGTGCGAATATTTGCTTTTTTTAAATCAACGTTATAGCCAAGAGTTTTTCTTGAAGTACCCGAAAGTCAGCTGACAAAGGAAAAGGGGAAATTTCCCTTTATTTTTGACAAATGAGCTCCATCAAATTAATGAGCAATGATAGCCCGCGCACTAATGAGCTGGGCCTCTCTAAAGTATTCTGCCTGCTCCTGGAAAATTCTTGGTTAATTTTTTCAGAATATAAACGATTAAATTAATCATTTCCATCATTTGCAAGCCCATAAATGCCTTCGTGGTGCATTCATTATTTTCAGAGCGCATCTAGGGAAATTATTATAATTTTCTTGGACTATAAAAATTGTGCAATACGCGTACGTCGCTCGTGCTATTTTCATTCAGAATAATAATGGATTCACTTGAGACAAGCACATTTTCTATGAAAACCAGTATTTATTATTAAAAAGTATTGATTATTATCAATTTTTTTTAATTCAGGAGTACTCAAATGTTGCAAAAATTTGTAAGAACCAAAAAAGCTGAAGTGATTCGCTCATTTCTTGAAGCTGCACCTCTAAAAGGGTAACCATTAAATAGATGGTGTGCGTAAACTTAAGCTTTGGTTATCTGGAACTTAGTTTTTAGTATAAAGAAGCAATTTAATGAAACTACTAGATAACGTAACAATGCATGAATAAGAATTTTTGCCACAGAAGCATTGGAAAAAAATTGTCAGTTGAAATTTCTAAAATAAATCTTTTCTTCCATCTTTGTTTAGTCAATGATTATGTTGTAAATTGCCGATGCATTGACTTCAAAATTGATTAATTTTATCGTATTTTCTGAATAAGCTAGCACTTATATATTCTTTTCAATAAAAGTTCAGTATCCTTAGAAGTTGAATTATTAGTTAAACCTTGCCTGCATTATTTGATTGAATTCGTGAATCACATGGACTTTTTGATTGAATTCCTGGATCATCTAATTATATTATTGGATGGGATTATTATAATTACAAATTACTGGATTTTATTATTGAAATATTGGCTTAGATTTTAAAATTATTGTATTAGCCTAATGAATCAAATAACCTATTAGATTAGATTACATAATTAAATTTTCGGATTATATCATTAAATTATTGAATTATATTAGGGGTTCTCAAACAGCTCGTCGCGGCTCCTTGGGGCGTTGCTGATGTCGGTAGGGGGCGTCGCGATGTTAACTAATCTTTTACGTAACATGTTATACGAAAATATTAAAATCACGGTGCCAAACTCGATACCCTGCGTAGCGACGAAAAGCCATTTTCATTTTCTTTTATTTGTCCGTCTTTTATTTTATTTGACCACATTTTATTTTATTTGACCATCTTTTATTTTATTTGACCATCTTTTATTTTATTTGACCATCTTTTATTTTATTTTGACCATCGTTTGTTTTTCGTGGCCGTTAAGCTACCTGCTATTAAATGTCTCGTTTCCTTATTTCAGTGTTCCTCGGTTAATACGCATTCTGCTTTCTTTTGTTTAAGAAATGCTTTTATTTGGCGGGAACAAACTATTAAAGAATCCACGACGATTGCATTCCCGAGATCGAACTCTGTGTTTTATATGGTAGCATAAAGCTACTTGCATCGTTAATGACCATGGAATTCCCAGCTCTCTGCTATTAAATATCTCGCTCTCTTATTTCAGTTTTTCTT
>QLNU02014802.1:154552756-154575838 GCA_006491805.2 Dysdera silvatica | reverse complement strand
TTACTATCCAACTTCCAACTAATTTACGCCTCGTTCCCATAATTTCGTTTTTTTTTTCAATTAATGCGCATTCTGCTTTTCTTTGTTTGGGGAATCATTTCTTTTGGGAAACCGAGCTATTTTTTTTAAACAAAAAAGTTATGACGTTGTCGATCCCGAAATCGGGCTCAGCACCATGTATATAATGACGTAAAACCACTTTCATTGTTAATGCCATCGAAATTCTAGCTCTTAAACGTTTTATCTTTTTACTTTAGTTTCTCTTAATTAGTATACATTTTCCTTTCATTCATATGGCGAATGGCTTCATTTAGCGAGGCGAACTTGTTTAAAAACAAAAACACGTTCACAGTCCCGGAATCAACTGAGGACCCTATGTTGCAGGGGTTTTCAAACTGTGTCGCCGGTTTCGCTCAAGGCCGTCGTACGTTGACTAACATTTTACATTTTACACAACATTTTATGTAAATATTTGAGCATGTGTTTTGAAATTGTTTTTTTATATTTGGGAGCAGCAAAATATTTATGAAAGGTGGAGGGAGTTGTAGGTTGAAAATGGTTGTAAACCTTTGGATTATACTATTAAATAATTGGGTTATATTTTTAAACTACTGGATTAGATAATTTAATTATTGGATTAGTTCTTTCAATTATTTGATTAGTTCTTTCAATTATTGGATTAGTTCTTTCAATTATTTGATTAGTTCTTTCAATTATTTGATTAGTTCTTTCAATTATTTGATTAGTTCTTTCAATTATTGAATCATATTAATAAATTATTGGTTCATATTAATAAACTATTGTACTATATTAATAAATGATTGGATTATATAAATTATTGGATTAGATTATTACATTATTAAATAACTTATTTACATTATTAAATAAGCGATTATAAATTATATAATTGAATAACTGGGTTGGGTTATTAAATTATTTCGTTAAATAATTGAATTAGGTCATTAAATTATATTATTGGATTAGCCTAGTATATTATATAATTATTTTTAATAATAATAATAACATAATTTTATTTGTTTTATGTGATCCTCTACCACATTACATTACCACACCACGTATTATATTACACATTATACCACATTACACGCATTATACCACTATACCCGGCATACACACATGCATATATTACGAGGTAAATTTAATAAATATTTGAAAATGTAAATTTTACATAGATACCATAAATGTAACGAATACTGCAATCACAGAAACGGTAAGTTTTTTAAACGGAGTAAATACCTACAGTGGTGTAACGAGCTCATGACCCTGCTCATGAAACTGCTCAAGCTATGTATCACGAAATATTGTATATCGGGTTGAATAAAAATTTATTATTATTATTATATTAATATTATTAACCTACTAACTGACTAGAAAAATCCACTACCAACCCTCGTTTTCCTTATTATTTTATCCTTAAGTTGTTGGTTTTTTTTAAAAAGAGCCTGACTATTTTGTGTTTTAGGATCAGTAGAGATTTCATTCCAAAATTTTGGATTAGATTATTAAATTATATAATTGAGATAAATTATTAGATGCGATTAATTGATGTCATGGATTATGAGGTAAGGTTATTAGATAACTAGTTATTAGCTTGATTTATTTCATTATTTTTTTTAATTAAATGATATTATTAACTGAAATTAATTAATTTAAATCGCTGGATCATTACACTAGATTATTGAATTAGAACTTAATTGTAATACGAAACATTTTAGCAACGTTATAATATTTTTTAGAACAGTATTTTGCAGCGATTTATTGTTATAAATATTTTTTTTTAATTTTGGAGAAATAAAAAAGCTAGAGTTCTCTACAAAATCCATTTTCATCAATTTGAATTTGCCATTTAACTTCAAAAAATACGTGTTTTTATCCTTGCTGCAAAATACTTATTTTTAATACCGCGTGAGCAAAAATACCTCAATTTCCATTAAAGCTCATGTATGTGCGGATGAACATCCGTCAAAAGAAAATTTCACAGTTTGACTTGAGTTTCTGTTTTTTCACGTATACATATTTAATAGGCGGAGTTTACCTGCTCCTTCTTCTCTTGGTAAAATATTTCTTCAGAAACTTGGTTAATCACGTGTTGACATTTCGTATTACTCCTATTTTGCGAAATTAAAATTTAATGCCACTGAGATATACATATATATTTTAGAAAAAAACTGCGAGAGTGTTGCTTTTGCATGTTTTTTGGTGATTTTTTAAAACTATGTCAATAACTTCAGCGTCAATAAAAAATAAAGTCGGAGTCTGCTATCTGGTATTTCTTTTTTATTAAAAATATCGTGTTCGTGTTTTTTATTCCGAATCAGAGAATACAGAGTTTATACTTCCTTTTCATAAAAAATATGACATTTTACTACTCTGTATGATGTTTAAAAGGCAGTTTTCTCCGGATAAACCTGTATAAACTCAATTATCATCACTGAAAAGATGTAAACCAGACGTTAAAATACGCTGGCTTCCAAAAGTTAGGCACACAATGCGAATTTTCAATTTTCGAAAGCGTATTTGAATTTTAGCGACTGAAAATCGCTACGGATGTCGATGGAAATATGCATATATTATATGTTACAGCCAATCACGATTGACTGTCCGAATACATGCTAATTAGGCAGTTGTTGGAGACTCCAGCATCCTGCAGGAGTTGAGAAGATGCATTTAAATGCTGATACGAAGTGTTTATAACTTTTGTAGGATTACTTTTGAGATTTACTTTTTTACATTCGTGTTTCTGTGGCTGAAAGAAGACGAATGACAGATAGTAAGGGCTGGTGTGCTGTCGGACGCATTGAAGCAGGCCAGTTAATCGAAGATGTCGCTATTTTCTTTGGCGATGGTAATTCGATAATTTGATTATGGAAACAATTCCAAACAAGTTCAAGAGTTGTTCGGAGATCTGTGCACGGTCGTCCAAGGGTTACCACCCCCTCTGATGATCGGTGAATTACTATAGTGGCCAAGTGGAATGGGCGATCGACCTCCATAAATGTTACATCCATGCTTACAGAAACACTTGATAAGACAATATCTCCTTATAGTGTGCGCCGAAGGCTCCACGTGAAGGGACTGTACGCCCAAGTATCATGGGTTTGCGTTCCACTAATTGTCCAAGCCAGAAGGGAAAGATTAAAATGGTGCCGTCAGTTTTTCAATTGGACTGTCTTAGACTGATGCAAAGTCCTATTTACAGATGAGTCCAGATTTTCCCTGGAATCATATAATAATCGTGTAAGGTTCTGGGGAGAACGAGGCGCATGCAATCAAGACAAGGACATCATCAAACATCACGCATTCAGAGGTGGTAGCATCATGGTGTGGGCTGGAGTTTCAGTGGGATATCGCATCGAGCTGCACATCTTTAAAGGCGGTTATTTGACATCTGCGTGGTATCGGGATGAAGTCCAAGACTCCATTGTGAAACCCTACGCTACAGCAGTTGGTCCTGATTTCCTCCTCATGAACAATAATGCCTGTCTCTATCGAGCCAACATCATCGACGAGTACCTGGAAAGTGGGGGCATTTCCCGTGTCCCTCATATTCCCCCGAACTTACTGAAATCTTTTGAGATACTCTCGGGCGTTCCTTCTCTGCACGTTTACCTCTCCAACCAATTTCAGAGAGTTGAAAATTACCCTGATGGGGGAATGGCTGCTCGCATCTACGATGTTTAATTACCTCATTGAAAGCATGAAACATCGTCGTAAAATTTGTGTAAAGGTCCAAGGTGGTCACATACCACGTTAATGTAAATTTTGTTTGGCTTGTTTGCCTTTAAATTTCATTTTCTTAATGACCCACATGTGACGTCATCATATAACTTACGAAAAATATATATTTCTTTCATCTTTGTATATAGTTCTTCTGTGCATAAACACATTTACTGCCTTCATGTGCAATTTTGCGTTAACGAAAGCTTTATTTTTTTCATTTTTGTTGATTTTACAGTCAAGTGCTTATCGTTTGGAAGCCAGTGGAATAATCGAATTTATTAAATTTAAAAGTTACGATACTTTGGAGAATTGTACATATTGTTTTTCGAAGTAAAAAATAATTTTATAATAAATTTTGATTTTTTACAAAACTTACGCATTAGCAATGCTCCTGAGTTTTGATTTGACTAAATCAAAATTTTATTTATGAACCGTAAGCAGACCTATATACACTGAATTTAATGTTTATTAAACATGCTATAATATTTCAAATGCGTTCACAGTTAGCTTGAGAAATTATTTCTCGTCGGAGAGATTTTGCGTCTCAGAAATATCACGAATGCGATCCCAATAGCTAAAGTCAATTTTACGGAAATTGCGAATGGTTTTTGCGAGCTGTAAGTGTAGTAACTACAGCTCACTTCCAATGTTAGATAAAATCCTTCACGTATCTTGAATGACGACTTGCGATAACTTGCAGATCAAAGCACTTGTTATGGTTGCTTGTATATTTATGACTCAAGAACAGAAAGGGTCAATCTGCGCCATGCACGTATGATGAAGAGCAAAACTAGTCTATTGCGTTTACATTATTGTAAGAAATTTGAGCGGTTTAGAAAATTTCCTTTCTTTATTCAGAGTTTCAAAAAGCGATTGCAACTAGCCTTCGACATACTGGAAATCCAATTACGTAAAAAAACGTTTCCGAAAAACACATGGAATCCTCTCATGAAAACACGAGAAATGAAGTTTGGGAGTTGAGGGTAAAAATTTACTGTGGCTTACCCCAACGGTGAGAAGACACTTGCATTGGTAGAAAATAATAATACCAGCGCATAAAATTTTGATTCCGATAGCGATGAATGGCAAAACTCATGTTTTTCTTGTGAAGATCAAGTCTAGAGTGCAAAATATTCCTAAAAGCCCGTTGCAACATAAACTGAGATTAGTATGATGACGTAACACTACACGGCGTAAATGAAGAGAAGAAATGCAACGTTTTAAACGTAATAAATTTTTAATGAAAAAACGATATTTAGGAACGCGCGTTCCGGATGGGCTTTGGCCGTCCATCATCTGAAATGCAAGTCGTCCGGAACTAAACAACGCTGAAGTGTTGCCGTGTTTGCATATCTATGTTGCTGTTCTTGGTAACTCCTGTATCAGTGGTTCTTCAACTGTGGTCCGCGGACCCTTGGAGGTCTTCGGAACCCTATCAGAGGGTCCATAAAACCCTGCCAGTGTTCCACAAAAGTTCAGAAAAATACTAAGAAAAGAGCATTTACTCTATAATGCTATGAATAAATTCCGAGGGAATGAAAAATTCATTCCTTAAATGGTAAAAACCAGTGATGAGACACTAGAAATACACATGTATGATGAAAATGGCTTTAAGCTTTGAATTAATTCTATTCTTGTGGGTCCGTGAGGGGAAGTGATCTCTGAAGGGGGGTTCCGCTAGGGCGAGTGATCTCTGAAAGGGTTCCGCGGTCTAAGAAAGTTAAAGAGCCGCTAGCGTATATCATAACATCTATATCAAAAGATCAAGACACTGAAAATGAATTTAAAATTTCCATGAAGATTCATATCTTGAAACTAGAAACAGAACGTGTTTTATGGAATTCATCTACTTATTGAGTACTTCTCTTTCCATAGATAAACATTACTTATTTATGGACAAAAAGGAAATATCTCTTTAATATCAAATTCTTTGTACGACGTCATTTACTCTACCACCAGTAAAGATTTATATTGATAATCCTTGCTTTCGTTGAAAGGATAAAAAAAAATTCAATGTGTGAAGAACTCCTTTCAACAACAAGAAACATAATTCATGAATTTAATATCTTCTTAATTTAATGGCAAAAATAAATGAAATTCTTCGCCTTCTTATATTTCGCCTTCTTTTTAATTCAGCTATAAGTTTGCATTCATCAAAATTTAAATTACAAACGAAAAACCGTATTTACTGTGAAACAAAAATCAATAAATTTTCATACTTTAATCATACAATTTTTCATGAAATGTTAGTTCATTTATTCTTCAGCACTTTTTCTCAAAGTCTTTTTCAAAGTCTTTATGGCTTTTGAAGTCTTTGATTTGAACTCCATAAATTCAGGAATTTTACTTTAAGTTCATAAATTCAAAGGGTAGTTTCGGTCTACGACGAAAAACACGTTTTTCTGGAAGAAAGTTTTTATATCTTATTTCATTTTCATGTTCTCTTTCTTGCTTTTGATGGAAATTAGAGAGGACGATGTTTACAAAGGTGAGGAAGCAGAGATGCAAAACTCAAGACTCATATTCCTCGGAGAACGAGTGAGTGAGAAAATGGAAAAACACGAAAAAGTTTTCCTCTCCAAATATTATGCTTTTTTTTTTTCGTAATTCGTATTCAAATTCGGTGACAGTGAGATGCAGTCAGAAGAAGAAGAATATCGCCTAAAAGGACGGGAACTGACAAACCTGACTTCTCTTATTTTGAAGTTTCAGAAAAGTTTGAACGTGATTTCTTTTACTGTCGCGTTTGCTTGAACGTATAAGACTTACATTATAATAAAAACACAATTTAAACTTTTTTTACAACGTTCATTTTGTTATTGACCAGCCTGTGACTGATAGTTAGACTGTTAGCTAAGTAGAAAAATTTATATGTCGTTAGACGTAGGGGCGCCATGTTTGGCGATTAACGTCACCCCATAATACATTTGCGCCAACCAAAACTTACTTGGGGGAGGCCAAACCTATATCTAGCGATGTCTCTTGTTAGTAGCTTAAGTGTATCTCCTCTTATATCATAGTGTTCAAATTTTCTCGATAAAATCTTTCTATTTACCAAATCAAAAGCCTTTGCCAAATCTAAGGGTACCAGAACTATTTTATTTTTTTTATCCAAATTATTCTGCATAAAAGTGATTAATCTTAATGATGCGCCCTGTGTCGATTTTTCATTTCTATAACCATATTGATTTTTGGAGAAAACTTTATATTTTTCAAAGAATTTTATTATTTTTTCAGATAGTAATTTTTCAAAGATTTTGTTTAATGAGGATAATATAGAAATTGGCCTGTAATTTAATATTTATTTTTTATTTCCCTTTTTATAAATCGAACAATTTTTGCAATTTTAAATTTCTAGGATAATAATTTATAGATAACAAATTATTTATTAAAATGGTAATGGTTTACTTATCTCTTCCATAGTAAATTTTAAGACTTTAATACTAATATCATCAAAACCTGGTCCTTATTTATTTTCATTTTTTTATTATAGTTTTAATTTCAATTTCATTTGTTTTATCCATATAAAAACTATTTTTCCAGTCTTCTTCCAACAGTTCCCTGTATATTTGTTATAGTGTGGATTTCCATGACTATTTCTGCAATATTTGCTAAACCCTATTAAATTAATTTATTATGGAATGTTTATTATTTCGATTTCATTTTTTGTAATGGAAGTTATTTCATCCCTTTTATTAACAGTTCTTCTAATAAGATTATTTAAAATTTTCCAAATCTGTTTTGAACCACTATTATTTAATTTATAATTAAAATAATTTTTTTCCCGTGTAATAATTTCTCTATTAATTTTATTTCGAATTTGCTTAAAATCTTTCCAATTTGTTTAATTTTTTTGGTTAATAAACTTGATAAAACTCTTATTTCGTATTTTTATTAATTTTTTTACATCTTTATCAAACCAACATTTTTTCCAAGATTATTCTTTTTATTCTTTATAGCTTTAAAGCATTCATTATAAATTGGCTTAATTTTTGTTCAATAAACATTTCATATACATCTCTATCAATATTGTTCATCTCAAGAACTCCCCAATGCAAATTGATTACTTCATTTCTAAATGTATTCATATGAATTGGCAGATGTCTTAAATTGAAAAGTGGCTTAAGTAACCCCGAGATACGGTAATCTTTCATTTTCAAATTTCTCCTATTTCTTTTCTTTTTTCCTCTCAATGCACATCACTTTCTTCATTTTCTTATTTTTCTCATATTTCTGTCATTTTCTTATTCTCATATTTCATTTATTTTCTTATTTTTTCAATATTTCTTTTATATTCTCCTTCCTTCTTATCTATTTTTATTTCCTTCATTCTCATGAAAAGGAAAATGGATAATGAATATTTTTAATTGTTTTTTCTATCAAATTTCTTATATATTTAAATCCAACTCTTTCCTTCTCCCTCTCTCTCTATTACTGACTATATGACGTAAATAATTACAAGCATTGATTCTTATTCGTATAAATCCTCCCTTCAAAGCCTTTTCCCCCTAAACCAATCAGAAACACTGTATATTAAAATACAAATCATTCATTGACAGTCGTATAATGAAAATGTATTATCATAACGTTTTTAAATTCAGCGATGCTGGAGGATTTGAATATTATACAATATCAGTAACATTCACCCTCTCAAAAGAAGTCAATTTTGTCGTTAGCAAATTTCTGACACATATATCTGATTTTAAAGTTACACTCTTCGAGATTTACTGACATTTGCTGTCACTTTCCTCACGTGAAGTTCTCTGAAACTAACCGAACAATTAAAATAAAAAGGCAATTCCGTCTATTTTCTAATATCGGTTAAAAATAAAGGGAACCGTTGTCTATTGCAATCTAAGCTGAGGCTGAACAATGGATGGTGTCGTAAGTTTCCTTCTAGCCTGTCACTTATATCCTGTTCCTCACTTTACATTCCCTATCTGCTATTATCTTCGGAGCTGTCTTCCAACGTTCACGGTCCTTTCAAACGGCTTGGCTGTGGCCCGCAATTGTTTCATAAAACAGTGAAATTTTCTCTCTCTCTCCTTAAAGAGCTAGTGGCATTTATTCCCTTCTTCGTCACCTCTCACTTTCTATCATTTTTCACATCTTTTAACTACTTCCGCCCTACCCCTGCCCTTTTGTTTAGAAAAAACGGAAAGTATGAAATTGTTTTGCTTTTCCGATAATATTTTAGAAAACTCGACAGTCTGATATTAAATTTTCATATATCGGACTTTTTTTCGCTTTTGAAATCTGTAATAATTATTTTCTGTCCATTTATTATTTTTGCATGAATTAACACTCAACGTTGTAGCGTCTTAAAACCATAATCATTATTTATATCCAAATGAACATTCTACAATAGAGGAAATCATTTATGAAGATTTCGTAATGTCCAATTCGAATGTTTTACCCGCCCCTGGTTTCCATCTTCATATGAAAAACACTATTCCTTTTGACAGTCCTCATCTGCAACTGGTTGAGCCACTCCCTAAAGACGAAAGTACCATAAAACTCTACACAACAGCAAACGATTCGATTGCTTTCTATAAATTAATCGATTTTTCAAATGATATTCGATAAGAATTATCAGATTTTTGGATACAATGTCCTGAAGTAATTGCCGACAGCCGCATAAATAAACAGAAGACCAGAAAACAATGAAAAATTTTCTCGAAATAATGAACTCAATCATCTTTTATTAAATTAAAAGTAAATATTGGTTTCAGCAACTAATTACCTTGAATTTTTCCTAGTAGACATTGGAAACAGATAAGCGTACCATGACATTTTTCATACTAAACATTAATAAATAATGAAGAATGGTTAGCACTTTTCTCCCAAGGCAATTATTGCCATGAACTGTAAAAAATTGCCTACTTCCCCAAAGTATACCTATACAAACACCCCAAAGGTAAAAGAATCTTCTTTAACAAGTATCATTTTTATACCTATAACAAAAATTATACAACTCGGAAAATGCAAATTTGACAACAGAAGCCAAAGAAAATTTTGCTATGACATCATGGCTTATTCAAAACTTGGTTACTACCTTAAGGAAGAATTTTTATAACATGTTCCTAAATTTTCACAGTTAAAAACATGATATAATTCAGCAAAATTAGGCATAATCCGAAAGTTGAAAATTTTCAAATTATGCTACTTTTCTTCTTGGGTATGCGGTATGATCCTCTAATATGAGAAACAACATGTTTTCTGAATTTCCTTTCAATAAGGACTAAAATAATTACAGCTGTCCTGTTAGCTTTAATTTTTGTATGCGTTTAGTGGAATACCAGTGATGTCACACTATGCCTCCATACGTATTGGGATCTTGAAATTTATAGTGTGGAAAAGTGTGCTTAGTTTACTGATTAGTTAAGGAAAATTGGATTATTTTATGAGCAGGTTTTAAACAGAAATCAGAAGAATTTTAAATGTTTAGAAATTCACAACGTTTATTGTCTAAATTTTGTTTGTTGGAAAGCATTTGCTTTTTTATGGAATAAAATTTCTTAATTAAATATTTAATATTTAAGTGATTTACTGGAAGAGTGTACTATTTAGTAATGTAATAGAGTTTTTAATACTCGGTGAAGTACTTCGAGGGGAAGCCTGCAATACAAAAATAGCTTTTGAGCCAATGAAACTCTAGGTCCAGGAAGGTCAATCAGGATGCGAATTATAGTGGTTTGTGGTGCAAGTGATGTTGATTGGAGATGTTAAAATTGCGACTAGAATGATTAGGAGATTCAAAATTCACTGCTGGAAACGAAAAATGTTCGATAATCAGTTGACAATTCTTGAAATTTTTAATTGTGATTGCTTTGACCATTTTAGATATTTTTAGCATGGTTGGTAAGATTGGATGAAGTAAAACTTGTTCTATTCGATCATCATATTCATTGATTCATCAAAATGCAACAAAAATTGGTTTAAAGTTAAATTTCAGTACAATTATTACGGTAATTTGAAGTCTGTTAAGTCAAGAACAATAATTCAACGGGATTTTAAGACTATGGTGATGTAAGAATCTGTGCGTATATAAAACTTGTATCAAAATACGCTCCCTAACTCCTTTCAGAACCGTTATTTAATCCATTTTTCCAGCTAAAATTATTGTATTTACTGAGCCCTATTCAAAGATTAACCAATATATTGCAATTTGCTTGTTGCTATCACTAATATATTAACATCTTAAAAAAGATGGACTACTTTTATACTCCCCACGTGATGATTTATATTTCTTAAGTTTATATTTCACAAACCTACACGTCTTTTATAGCAGATTAAAAATCAAATGTTGAGTAGTCTGAGTCGACATGGCTTAAATATTTCAAGACTTCAAATAAATGCAGTTTGCATTGAAACTGCTTCAAAGTCTGTATCTTTTTCGTTTAAGAACCAAAGAAATACAAAAATTTTAAGGGCTGGAAAAGTAAAGATGAACTCGAGAAAAATTTAAATTAATGAGAAATGCCGAAATACATTTTAAAAAATAAACAATAAATCTTGAGATCTAAAAGTATGGACGAAATTATATTTTCTTTCAAAGTAATATTATATGTTGATTTACAACGTATGCTCAAAATTAATGTACAATCCACAAAGGAAAACTTAAAAATACCACATCACTTCTAAGAAAACACAATAATGCAAGTTGAAAAGAGATTTGTTATACACGTTCAGAAATTCTGAATGAAATATTGATATAAATTTACTCGAATCTTACAGAAGGAAGATCGCAAAGTCAAATGTGACTTTTTGTTGGGAAATGCTTATATTAGTTATTCTCAAACTTTTTATCCCACAGAACTCTTTTTAAAACATGTGTTTAACCACAAAACGCCTCTGTAAATGTTGTTTATGGAAACCTAATGATCTAATACTTATCGCTATTGTTTGGGCGTAAGCATAAAAATAAGCAATAAATGAACATACAAATGTAAGCAATGCTTTTCTAATGTTGCGGGATATTTGATTACGGTTAGCTAACTGTATCTGAGGGATAATAAAACAACGTGCTTCAGTCGCGCGTAGGCCATTCTAATGCCAGTGGCCACACCCGATACCAGCGCTCATGGTTGACTTCCAATTCCAGACAATTTCACTGGGAAGCAACGCTTCCGAAGAATGGCAACACATGATCGTTTGTTTACAATGTATTTCTCCCAGCGAACACTGAATCTTATTCGGTGCTCGCTGATTTTGTGATGATCCCTCCATACGCTGATTGCAACTCGGTTTCGCGCCAAAATTCCGTCCTTAGGAACATCTGGCAATGAGTCATACGTGCAACCGATTTCTTAGAATTTCCACCAAAAACGAAAGATACAAGCATTATCCAACTTCGAACCCTCTCCCATATATTTTCATTTAATGGGCAAAAACTGCCAAGAAAGACAGCTCAACGTTAACATAACTCACAGCAAGTTCTCCCCTCTGTGGGGTCAAACTGACCAATAGAAACGAACATAAACTATTGCGTCAGTATTCAATTGTCCAATCACGGTCCACAAAAATCATTCGAAGTAAAGTTTCGGACCGATCAACACACTCTTGGCTTTTAACTGTCGTACGATATACACAGCTACTAACGATCCTCAAGATGTAACTTATACAAACGAACGAACGCCCGTCATTATGCCATGGTCTGTATACGCTTCACCGTATACTACATATATATATATATACCGGCGATAGTTTATTGCTTTCGAAATACTTGTCGAGTCGTCTCGGAAACCAGAGTTTCCGCGACACACACTTCGGGAAACATTGCACTAAGTTTTTTAAGGGGAGCAGTCACAGACTTTCCTCATGTTGTTTACAAAATTGTTAATCATTTCTTGAAGCAGTTGATATATTCGCATATATTAATTAAATTTAATTACATTCCTTCCATATTATGTGATTTATGCATGACTTTAACGATAATCCCTTAATTTTGAGATCTACCGCTATCCTACTCTTCCATGTTTTCCAGTTTCCATGGCGTAATTATTTAACTCGAATCCTAATACATCCATTAATTGTAACGCATTGCTATACATATATTATCTAAGTGAATAAATATAATGGCCTGATATTCTAGAATCTAATTATTATTGTAACGGTTTATAGGCATAGAAATCAGGAGCTACGAATTAATGAATCTAACTTTACGTTCAAATAATTTACAAATTAATCAATCCTGTGTAGCCTTCATTTATGTAAATTACTAACATATTGAACTTCGCCATTGGGTGGAGTAACTATGGATTTTAAATTTTATAAATGTATGAAACACATTATTTTCAACCAATTCGAAACTGTGATTTTGAACACTTATCTCTTTTTACTTGTAAACAATGCACCAATGTCATTTTACTGCCCTTAAAAGAGTAGGAAAATCAATTCCATTATTTTTATGCCTAAAAAATCTTATACCCTTGACGAACATTCTTTAGTTCCTGTTCACAAATTCTTGAAACATCCTTAGCATTCCTCACTGACTTCAAAGCACAAAAATATAACAAAATTTACGTCCGTGGATTATTAAGGTAAATTCAATCGAGGGTTTTTCGCGAAGAATAAATATTTGTGAAGCCAAACTATAAGCAATCCCAAAAGAATGCAGAAAGTGAATTTGTCTCTTTCCGTAGAAATTCTCTGTGAAGTCTTAATTTAAAGTCATTGTCTTTGAAAGATATTCTTGAGAAGATATTAATTTAGCTTAAAAATATTTTGGCGCCATGATATTTTGCAAAAGCATTAGGGACCTAACTATTTCTACTAGATACACCTACTAAATAGCGTACTGAGGCTCCTTTAGTCGATTTTCAAAGAACCTGAATTTTTCTAGGTTTGGGTGCAGAAAGAGTTGTTAAGCTTATGAAGGAATACAACAATCTTTTAACCTACGATAATGTATACAACAATACATAATGTATACAACTACGATAATGTATACTTATTGCTAAGTTGTAAGGTTTGCTACAGGAGTCATTTTCCATCTTCCTCAAAGCATTCATTAAAAGAATTATTAAACCTTTTTATTATTATAATTCAATGTAACAAAAACTTGATTTTTTATGACTAAGCAGTGGTAGATCTTATTTTATTTATATTTACTACAAAATATTTGTTTTAAATTTGAAACAAAATTAATAAATGTGTTATTGCGAAAATATAGAAATTAACACAGTTATTTAAATTTTTACCTTCCCTGAGGCACGTGTTAATACTAATAAATTTTCAAAAATTTTACCAAATACTTACTAGCCCAAAAATTGGTGAGACTTGTAAAAATACAAAATTATTTTTTTTTGAATATATACTAAAAACCAACCTAGTATTCATACAGGAACTGGACAGGAGAAAGAAAGAAACGACACAAAGAGACAAACAAGAATCAAAAAAGTCAACAAAAAAATAAATAGCAAATTAAATTTAGAGGCGAAAATCTAATTAAGAAGATAGCTAAACTCCGTAAAATAGGGGAAAATTAGGGAAACCCAATTATACTGGGAAAGGGAAGAAACCAATCGCAATAATAAGCTTTGGACGGAGGGAGGGTAAGTAATATAATTAAAAGAAATGTTTTAAAATATTCAAAACTGCTGTTCATTTAGTGAAGTATTAAAAATATGTAAACATGTCCTGTTTTTATAAATCCAAAATCAGGATTTTTGATCTTGAGTTTTCGAAGAAGTTCGTTGTGCTGGCTCGCTTGTTGTTGTTTTTTATAATTCAACTCAAGGGCATTTTCCTTAACGCGAAATAACACCAGTGTTGTGCCACGTATTAATGCTGTAACTTTGTTTTACATATAGATACTCCGTAATATGCTTATAGTGTCAAACTTCGTTTACATGAACAGTCGCGGTTAAATAAAAAAAATTAAGTTAAAAATAGCTCACGTTGTCTGTAAAAGATAGGATTGTATTGCCATTACTGTGCAACTTGGCGGGAATTCATAAAACACACGAACCCGCGCAGTTCCTGTTATAAGTAATTCACCTTTAGCATGTGCACGTTAATGAAGTTGGTCTGTATTTCAACAGCTATTACAATTTATAGTTTAATTACTCCGCAGTAGTGTCTACGCTTTGGCAACGCTATAGTATTTTCACTTTAAAAACTTTTGTAATAATTTTTTGCTTGTAGTACACTGACGAACAATGGAAGTTGGACACAAGGAAAGAAGCATGGAAGGAACTTGAAATTTTATTGATGGACGGATACAGATAAATGCACGATATACATAATCAAAAAAACAGAGCAGCAGAACCAGGGTTTAAGCTGCAGTCGCATTTTTCGCAAAATGCGACGAGTTGCTCGAAAATGCGAAGAAAAAATTATTGCCCATCGCGAAAATGCGACAGGCATTTTTAACCACAGTTTATTCTCTGAAAACAGGATTCCTCGATTCCAGAATATCTGTTTTGCACTTTAGCGATCTTTTCTTGTTTCTTTTTGTTTCCTCTTCAAAATTCTTAACAGCACCTGTTAAGCATTGTTGATATAAATAATTTCATTGATACGATTTTTCGAGCAACGAAAGCTACTAATATTTTTTAGCATTTTGCTACAACTTTTTTCCCATTTTAGCATTTTTGCGACAGCATGTTTCGAGCCAGCTTAAACCCTGAGCAGAATTATTATAGAGGGAGCTTAGATACACAATCCGGTTATCCTTTCTTAGCTCGTCACACCTTTTGCTGCAATACAAGTGTCGACACGGTCCGGAATGGTGTAGAACAGACGCCTGATGTTGTCCTGTGTTAGACTAGTCCACACTTGTTGGACGTTACCTTCTAAATCCCAGAGATTGCAGCAAAGACGTAGTTGGCATTTCAAATTGTCCTATGTGTGCTCGATATAGGAAAGGTTTAAGGAGTGGGCAGAACATGGAAGTGTCTGAGCATGACGTAGGAAAGCCTGGGCGACCCGAGCCGTGTGCTGCCGAGCATTATCCTGCTGATATATCGCATTTATGATTCTACCTACGACTGGAAACACATGAGTATGCAGAATCTCATCGACGTACGGCTGGCCCGTCGATGTTCCAGGTTCCGCTACTAAAGAAGTTCGACTGTCATCGGCTATGGCTACCCAAACCTATAGTGCGGCAGCTGTGTCCCTCGATACTAAGGTTGGTATTGTGGCGTTGTCCAGGGATCCTCCAAACCCGGACACAATGATCATCGGTCCCCAAAACGAAGTGATACTCATCACTAAATACAACACATTGCTCTGGCCTGGCACCACTGCAAACGGAGATACCGATGAACCCATGTGTGCGACAGCACACGTAAGGGGCGCTAGGATTGCAGGTTCTCTTCCTTGAGGAATCTAGATATGGTCCGTGGACACACACAACCCCCTACTTGTGCTTGTATCGTGGATCGAGTCGCAGTTAGTTCTATACATGCCTGACACACCATCATTCAATCTTCTCTACTCGTGGTATGCTTGAACCCTCCACAAGCAGTCCTCCGTGTCTGAATAGAGTCGCGTGACCAGTTCTCCAAAAATAATCTGAAAGTATAGTCCGAACGATCCACTTGACGAGCTATCCGGCGCATTGACCACCCTGTTGTTTTCAATCTAATGATCAGGCCTCTTCCGAAGTCCGTCAGTTGCATATATCGACGTTTCTGGCATCTACCCACCATTCTTTTCACTGTGTACTCATACTTGCGTCAGCCGAAGCTTCTCGCACTAATGGGACTTCAACTATATACTGGTTTATAAAGCCGCTGACTCATGCTTGCAGCAACACTCACGGGTGTACAGTCATGTGCAATCACACCAAACTAAGAATATTTGCATACCAGCCCGCCCTCTAGCTATTTGCATAATTTCGTAGTTATAGAATGTTTTCCTCTTGGTGCACAACTTTCAATATCCGTGAGTGTATTTCTATGTTTTTGTAGCTATTTCTTTATTTTTGTAGTATTTCTTTATTTTTGTAGTATTTCTTTATTCTAATAGCTCTCACTCTTTCTCTCTCTGTCTCTACAATACCTTTCTAATATTTTTATAACGTTGTATCATTTATAAGTTTTGTTTACTTTAAATAATTGACTGTGTTTTATGGGTTTCTATTGACTCGTGTATGAATTGAAAGTCCATTCATGTATGTAGTGTAAGTCTGTTCATGTATGGAGTTTATTTATGTGCAGATTGGAAATCCGTTCATGTAAAAATTGAAAATCTGATTCATTTATGAATTGATATTCGGCATAACTGTATTTCACTTATATGCGGTTGAACACTGATATACTAACGAATGAAATGACTCACTCTGCTTCTGGGCGGCAGAAATAGCAGCCCTTCATCGGAAATAATGTTTATTCCATTAGCGTATTCAGAAAGTTCATAAGATGGGGATTACGGAGCTGATGCTCTGTGTATTTGTATGTTCAGTATATATACAAAATTTCACAGCAATGGGGTTATTCTCCCCATTATCATCCCCTATATACGCCAATGGCCTATTTTATGTGTTAATCCATAATTGTGTTTTTCTTATTTCATTATTTTCCTAATTTTTTAGCGTTTATTTGCATCGTTTTCCGTTTCCTTCTATATTACATTTATTGCGCTTAAAAGCTAAAATCCAAACCCTTTTGGTTTTTCCGCAGAAGACCATGGTTTTAATCTTTCCAAGACACGCCATTCCACTGAAACAAAACGATTGCAACAATGATGATATATATGCACTGATGATTTGGAAAGTTTGTCCGTTCAAGCGGAACAGTATTTCCAAGAGAGGTACGGAGAAAACATAGTGAAGCAACACCTTTCCTACCCTCTAAGCGATGAAGTATGAGGGATCAAATGAAACATGACGGAGGTCCATGAATCAGAAAAGGCAGGACGAATTCTGGTGAGATTTGACGAAGAAGGGCACGAACCGATGAGTGATGAGGATGCATGGAAAAAACGAGCGAAGGCGGAGAGGGCGGATGATTATGATGACGACGACGACGATGAAAAGGCACAGCACAGAAGATGAAGGACATCAGAGCCAAAACAGTGCAGTCACCATAGGGAGCAAGGACGAAAACGACACAGAAATGATGAGCAGAGGCAGCCACAGACCCAGAAAAGGAAAACACCGCCGAGCACTGCAATGCATTCCTTGGAAGCACGGCCATTTCAAGAGAAAGCATTGAGGGAGAAAGTGGGGGGAAACAGAAAAATGCAATTAAACCGATTAAATCCGATCTATCGATGCGGGTCAATGACCTCCTGTAAATCAAGATAAAGAAGGGGGCAAAAAACGTAATAAAGTGAAAAATGAAGGGAAAAAAAAAGAGCAATGTGCCGAGAGTCCGCTTCCTCCGAGAACCAGGGCCGGAATCCCTTTGCAATAAAACAAATGGAAATCTTCAACGCAAAACATGTTATAACATGCATATTAATGGCATGCGCAGTAGCTAGAGGGCGATAGGCAACTCTTCCCATTCCTGTTTTAGCCACATCTTGTACCCCATCTATTTTCCTTTGGTGGGTTAACGACTCCATTTGAGCAAAAATCTAACAGGCTGAAAGAAATACACCCGTCTTCCTTTGTCATGCTCGTAATTCCAGACAAAAAATTATGATACACCGTAAAATTCCGGTTTTATACTACCTCGATGACTGAAAGTTTCACAAAAACCCATTCTTGTTATTGGAACTAACATATTATTAATGTCCTCGGAAAATTCTCTTCCTTAGTGCCTTCAACATAATTCTTATGTCTTGTTCCTTTTGGTGAATTACTGTGTGTCCTGTCCGCTCGTTTTCTGAAAAAATTGTCACTTCTGCAATATTCAACTCGATATTAATAGCGTCAGTATAAACAGATATAGGATTCTAAATATATTTAATACCTGTATAGTAGCCTATTTATTTCCGGAAATTGATTTCAAAAAGAATGCAGAAACGTATATCAACTCTACTAAATTATTTAAATATCTATCATTAATAAACTACTGGCCTCTAGAAATGCGTATTTATATTCCTATAAATTATAATTGTTTCTGCTTCTGTTTTTTTCAATACTTCTGATTATCTTTTAGTGGTCTTTAATAATCAGTTTCATTATTGATAATTATTACTAAAAAAACATAATTACCCAATACTATTTATTCCGTATAATTACAGCCTAGGCACAAACTTTACTTCGTCATTTTCAACAAAATATTGACCTGCCAAAATATTCTATGATATATGAAAAATCCTTATATGTACGGTATATAATGCATACCATATATATGGTATATAATACATACCATATATATGGTATATATAGATATACCATATGTATAATGGTATAATAGTGCCTCAAATAATACCTTAAAAAATATAACGAAAAGCTGTTTTTTTCTGAGTGGGATTTTCTGGAGACCCTTTTAATCAAAATATTTAAAGAAGAAGGAAATGTCTTCGGCGAAACGTCAAAAGAAGTTCGTGCCTAATAGCAAGTTACAAAGTATTTTTGTTTTCTTCGTGCTCGCTGAATAAAAGCTTCTGCTCTCTTATTTCGGAGAAATTTATGAACAAAGACCTAAAAGCTCCAACTATTGAGGCAAACTTCCTAAAAGAATCCATAAAAATTATTGTATCTTTAATTTTTCCTTTAATGTGGCTTTTATGCGCCAGGGATTGCATCAGTTTTCCGTCTTTCAAAACATTAGTGCAACAAAAAATGGCAACGGCAAAATTGACTCAACTAACTTCCCTGCTTCTCAGGAGTTAAAATATAAATAAATTGAAGGAAAAAGCACGCATTGCACAGTCAATAAACCTATCTTTTTTAAAATTTAATTTAATCAATTAAATTGAAACTTGATAAATTCGAATCGAGACATAAAAGAATAATTAGCGAAAGATGTAATAAGCAGAGTTTATTTATTTTGCACAAATGAAATAATTTCGATTATATTTGACATTTTAAGAATTCAAACGAAATGTAACGTTCTCGATGTGGATTTAAAAATATTTAATTATGTAGAATTAAAAGCGGAGCGAACTTTTACGTTTATATTTCTCACCAATCACGATGGTTAAATCCCACTTCAACTGAATTTTTGCTAACTGTGGGTTAGTGTGTACACCGTACATAGAATTTTCAAAATGGATGGTTTGAAAAAAAACAGTGAGTTTGATATGAATAATATTTTCTCTGATAATGAATTTTGCTTTCCAACTAATAATGTGATTGAAATTGTTTAACCCACAAACCCCGCCTTCTGACCAACCTCGCATGTTAAGTATCTGAAAGATATAATGTAAAAGAAATAAGAATTTTATGTACACTCGTATGTGTGTGAATATGAATTTTTCGGGTGTTTTTTCAAAAGGAAAGAGTATTTATTCAACGTGGACCATTAAATTTTACGTATTTCGATATTCTCATTTTACAGCTTGTGCGAGGGTCAGTACTTAAGTTTTTAGAAAATAATATACAAAATGTTTTTGTATGGAAAATTTCATTTTATCGCTTTTCAAAATATTTGCCTTTACTATCAATAATCAATCAATTTTTTATTCGAACAAGCCAATTTTCAAACCAGTTATGCCATTCAGAGGTTGGTGCAGCAGAAACAGATGTGATTTGTAAGCTTCAACTGCTTTTTCTGGGCTATTAAATCGTTGGCCACGTATTTTATTTTTGATCGTTGGGAACAAGAAATAATCATTGGGTTCTAAGTCAGGCGAATAAGGAAAATGATTCATCAAATTAATGTTTTCATGCTTCAAATAATTGACAGTTTGAAATGTAGTATGTGAGATTGTATTGTCATGATGAAGAACCATGTGACGCTTTGAATTATTTTTTCTAATTTCAGCACCTATTTCTGGCAAACTAATTGTCGTATACCAATCAGAATTTACTGTTCTACGATCCTCCAATGCAACGGTTTCAACATGACCAAAAACGAGGCAATCATTTTCTTTGAAGAACTTAGTGCACGAACAAATTTTATAAGATTTGGTTCATTTTGGAACACCTAAACAGTAGATTATCGTTTCGTTTGGGGTTCATAGTGAAAAATCCAGGTTTCATTACCTGTTACAATGTCAAAGACATGTTTTGAGGCACCACAATTGAATCTTTTTAAATTTTCCTTGCATCATTTGACACGAGCATCCTTTCGAACATGATCCAAATGATGTTGTATCCCACGCGCACATACCTTCTGGATGTTTAAAGGATCATGTAAAACTGTAAATGCACTCGAGTCCTTGAACTGTTCAAAGATGCCTCAATTTCACCAGATGCGACATGACGATCTAAAGTGATTAGTTGTCGCACAGCATCAATGTTTTGTGGTGTCACAGCAATTTTTGGTCGACCTTCATGAAACTCATCACTGAAACTCCTACGTCCAAAATGGCGTCCTTTAAACCAGTTGTAAATTGTTGCTTTAGATGGTGCTTCATTACCAAAAGTCGAATTCATACGATCGACAAACATTGCTGTGTCAAACCTTGTCGAAATTCATAAAATCATGGCTTCGACGTAAATCCATGTTTTTTCACAACCTTATTAACTTCAAAACAACGCCGTGAGAAGAATTTTATGGCGATTTCCGTTCTGTAACACTCAATGTTAACATAAAATTTGAAGTTCTAAAAAATCGTCAACAATGAAAGATGTAGCCTTTTGTGTTGGCATATTCTAAAAACTTAAACACCGGCCTACGTATAGCAAAATTCTCTGAAGCTTTCCTCTTCCTCAGTCTTTCAATCTAATAAGGGGAGCAGAGAATAAGATTAAACCGTTAAGTCAATGAAACTTTTATCATTTTGTGTTTAGAAAGTCGGAATATTAGTGTTATTATTTATAAACACGACTGATTTGAAGACAAAAATGACTCAAGTTTTTTACCACGGGGATTATTTATTCTATCGAGCGTATTGATCGCGAATTGTTGTCAAACGTTAACGGGCAACGTTTTGTAGGATCGATCCACGATAACGAATCCAACTTTAAAAGTTCACCATCGACGTTATTGTTGGAATCTAAGTAAAGGCTTGCAGTTAGGAGCTGAAACCCGTGGCAGTAAATATTAACAAAGGCCATATCATGGTTTGAAATTTCAGAAAGGAGGGGGAGGACATCGATACGTTTGTTTTTAATTAAAGTGACTGCGCATGGTAGGATGAAGAAGGAAGGAGATATGGCAGAGGAAGCTAAAATATCGTAGAAACAGACTTCTGATGCGTTAAATGCATTTATAAAATTTGCCGAATCCAATAAAAGCTATAACTCTTCAGAACTCATAAAGTTGTGTATAATCTGTAATGGTTTTTTTTAAGAAAATGTCCGAATCACTGAAGCAATATGATATCAGAAACTTTTTTAAACAGTAACGCTCATGTGTATTTCTTCTTGCCATTGAGCAGTTCATTACAACTTGTTTTAAACACCATTATACTGTATTAATTTTTCTTTGGTATTCCCGTTAAAACCATATTAACGTTCGATAATCCGGCAAGGCCGTGGTTCCGAACGTGCCGGATTAAAAAGCTGCTACTGTAACAAAGCATAGCTCGACAAATCACGGCAAACCGTACTTCCCGGTCAAGAATGATTACTCACCTGATTCAGTAAACAAACCTAGGAACTTAGTAACCTAGCAAAAAATTATTTCTTACTCGTCGATTGCAAAGATCTCGTTGTCAATGGCGTTCGGGCTACCTGATTTGTCGAAATTTATTTATATTTATTGTTATATGCTTGACTTATTTGATGATTTCATTATCATTATGATTTCATTATCATTATGATGGTATCATTATAATTTCATTATCATTATGATGTTATCATTATGATGTTATCATTATGATGTTATCATTATGATGTTATCATTATGATGTTATCATTATTATTTCATTATCATTATGATGATTTCATGATATCAGTATTATATGAAATATATTTATTTTTAAATACTTAAAAATAAATATGCACTGAATTGTGAAACGCCCCTTGTTATATATTAAATCCATTTCCTGCGTGTGGAAATGAAATACAGTTAATCGGTATCAATAATATTTATATATGAATAATAACATAATTCGTATGTCGTTAATTTCAATGCTGTCCTCACAATACATTGAATATATCTTTTCGCGGCTATTGCTTGAAAATCACGCGTCCACCTGCATTCGACTTTTCATCAATTTGCCAACTATTACTGAAAAACAAATTAAACTTCGAATTAAATATAGATGAAGCAAATAATGAATCAAGAAATCAGGCCCTGCGGTTGTGTAGCGGTAACGCGGGGCCTGGTTTCTGGAAGCAAATATTGAATCAAGAAATCAGACCCTGCGGTTGTGTACAGGTAACGC
>QLNU02014802.1:154529664-154544208 GCA_006491805.2 Dysdera silvatica | reverse complement strand
TTTTTTTTTCAATTGAGAACATAGCCAGAACCCTATTTTAACTATTAACACTAATTTGTACACACAATAATAAAACTAAGTATAATAATTAATAAAAAAAAACTAAACTAACTGAATTTACCAAATAGCAAACGAAGTGAGAGCCACGGCAAATATGAAACTCGATAAAGGAAACTGCGTTTTACTTCCCTCACAACCAAGTCTGTGTGAACGATAGGGCGTAAACCGCGAATATCCAACACCCACACCTTCCAATGCCTTCAGTACTAAACTATTTTTCAAGGTCAGTTTTTCAATCGCACATGCGACAGACCCCGAACTCTGTTCCCTGCATCCTGATTGATTAATAACGCCACCAACCAAATAAAGCAATATTCGACTTATGAATTCTTATGACTTGCCGATATTAGAATTCGGAAAACAATTATACACACTGTTGCCAAATATAGAAAGTGAAACTATAATTATACAAAATATATGTTGCCAGATGCGGAAAGTGGAATTATGTACCTTTGGAAAACACCGTATAAAAATGAAGCAATTTGGCATTTTGCCAATTTTAGAAATTGAAATTATTAATTTTGCTTCCCTTGCGTTTCTAAGTGGCAACAGTTAAGAAAGCCTGCGAAGTGAACATATTGTTTCTATTAATGGAGCCCACACCTCTTTGAAAATTTCCAAAACTTCCAACACAAATTAACATCCTTATTTAAACTCACATACTCTTTATAGAAAACTGCTAAGTTCGGAACAGACTGCTCTTGAAGATGCATTCGTTTTTTTACAAATGACGCTTTGTCAAAAAAAAATTTTTCGCCCAAGTGAATAGCACCTTGCAAGGGCAACGATATTTTAACAAAGCTCTGAAAAAACTGTTTCATGACAATAGTAATCCGTTCTAGCTGTAATAAGCAAAGTCTGATTTTGGATTCTCATATGACATTGAAGTATGCGTTTTGATTCCAAGCTAAATTCAAATCGTAATCTGCCCAAGAGAAACATTGGACAGATATTTTTGACAAAGCAATTCCAGTAAGAAATTAATACTTTAATTTATATTCCAAATCTAAAAAAAAAAAATATTTTTTCTTACATTTTATCGATAACCTGCCATCTAGCAAATTACCCTGCTTAATCTTTACCGAACTCGCCTGCGCATTTCCAAAATTATGTCCAATAATAAAACCATACAATAATTTCTGCCCCCCACGTATAGATTATAGCTCAAACTAGAGGTATTTTTCGTTTTGGAGAAAAAGAGACGCTTTCCCTATCCTGAACTCGAACCAACGTCCCTCCTTTTAGCCTGAAGTGTCTTGGACCGCTAGACTAATGAGAACAGGAAACAACGCTCTCTTTCTTCGTATGTAAAGATGTTGAGGTATTATTACCCTTCACAGGGATAACACAATTGCCAAATTATGGTCAACACAGAAAAGCCTCCGGGGCGAGATTTTTGTGAGTTTTTTCATGGGGGAATTTATTATACAATAATTTTTGCCACCCACGTATTTATTATAGCTCAAACTAGATCTTATTCGTTTTGGAGAAAAAGAGACGCTTTCCCCATCCTGGATTCGACGAAAACTTACAAATATCTCGCCCTGGAGGCTTTTCTGTGTTGACCATTATTTGGTAATTGTGTTATCCCTGCGGAAGGTAATAATACTTCAACATAACAAAACCAGTAAAAATTTTATTATTAAGAAGTGAGGAACTGAATAACCAAGGATAAGAGAGTTCCAAGCTGCAATCTGAGCTTTATCACACTGAATATAGGAATCTCGAAATGAAAGTTCCCGGTTTTTCAATTATATATATATGCTTTCGGATTCGCTTGATTTTTATTGGATAAAGCCATTACCTCATGAAACTGCTTGTAGCATTTATAAAAAAGTTAATATATGCATGCTCAATGTGTGTTGTGATATACTGTTATATTTTAATTGTGTGTCGTACCATTAAGCAAGATTATTTTCTTGTGTTAAACAATCTACACTTTCTGGATTTCATAATTTCTAAATTGATTTTTTTCTTGCTTTAAACGCTTCACAACAACGACAAAAAAATAAAAAAGAAGGATTTTGTTGAGATTTAGAGGGTGCATATACATCAAACATTGCTTCATGTTAAGGTTTGTGCATAGCTCAAAGTATTATCTCCCCCTCCCACCTGAGAAATCCTTTTATCTCACAGAAGCAGCATGAATTTGCAAAAATGCTTGGATTTTAGAAATCCTTATCTTTAAGTCAAAATCCTTTTGTACTCAGTTTCCCGTACTTCATGAAAATATGAACTCAATTTAACAGAAAAAATCATTGAAAATGCCTTTGTTATACACAACCGTTTGGAATATTTTCTGCATTCCTATATGCATTAACATCACATAAAACTTTACAATAAAAAAACGAATACTGAAACCGCCTAAGGCCTAACATCACACGAATTTAAAAACTTATGAATGCAGAATGAATGCAGTTTTTTGCCCTGCGGATTATGTATTAATAAATGTTCCATTTCAACCCCTAATTAAATATAAACTATTAAAATAACATTGTTGTTTCTTTGTTCAATTGCGGCGGATATTTTCTTAATTTATTGATGAAACTTTTCGCTTATATTTGCGGCGAAATATGTTTCTCTTTATTTTCTTTCATTTGTTTTGCATAACAAAATATTTATTATTTTTTTTCTTGTAATTTTTATCCTTTCAGCAGTTGTCGTACGTGCTAACATATCGTCTTTTTGATCAAACGAAAGTAAAAACAAACGATTAATTTATGATTTAAAAATCGCTCTTAAAAAATTTGAATCCCTCTGCCTCCTAACCACAAACATGGTTTAAAAAACAGCATATTCTAGAAAATCCTTTTTCAATTACTGATGTTTCAAAATCACAGTAATTCCGTGTTTTTCCTTTTTCCCCCTCTTTTTTCAAATAAAGATAGTGTTTTGATCCCCAAAGGGATTTCCTTTTCTCTTTATCATGTAGCAGCATTTCATAAATAATTTAATCCTATCTTAAAAACCAATATATGAAAAAATAGAACAAAGGGATATTTCATTTCTCCACAAAAATTTAATATAAATTATATCAATAGTTTTTAGCACTAAATCAACAAAATATTTCTGGATTTACAAAATAATATTAAAAATAATTTCATCATTAATAAAAAAGGATGTTCATCTATAGTTGAGTTATAATATGAGAAAGTCCAATTTTTAAATTTAAGCACAAAGACAAAGCGTGTAAATTTATCGTCTAATTTAAATGTATGTGTTTTAGTGATGTGGTATATTCAGATAAATCGCTAAGTTCGAAACTTAGAAACGTTATCTGTTTTGCTACAATAGGGAAGAGGAAAATAGTGATATTGTTTTCTTATACCTAGTCAAACTATTTTTCTTTAGTACGGGCATCAACAGGCTTTGGACTTTCAGATATCTTGACTTAGTGGTGAAGAAGGTTGGAAAGGACAGACTGTGAAATAATATTAATGACAAAATTTTTGCCAGAATATGTAAAGTTGAGAGATACGTCGAAACATTTGAAGAATAAGAAACACAATGAATGGCAAAACTTAAGATCAAAACTCACAAATTTAATGTAGTCAAATTTAAGTATGAACGAAGCAATTTGAATGGAACTGGAAGAATGGAAAATCATCCATTCTTCACAGAAATACGTATGCTGGAGGTCCCAACATGCAATACTTAAAGACCGAAAGAATAGTAATTATAAATTCAAAACGAAGACAATATACAGGGTGATCCAAATTAATAGGGAAAACTACTCTGCCAATTTCACCCAAATTTCGTACACATGCTCTCCTGAGTATGTGGTTTCGATTTCTGAAAGAAAACATTGAGTTCATATTTCGGTTGCTAGGGAAGGAAATGGCGCTGCGGAGCAGGCAATTTATTAATATTAACAACGAAAAAGTGTTTTAACATGCAATAACCTTTATTGCAATCACATGAAATTAACTACAAATTACAGTATACCGTAGGACAGTAGGTATGACTAAAAAAAAGATTTGTGCAATAACTTTATTGCTATCACATGTGGAACCACACTATCATCACAGATACGGCTCGGTATGTCCTCCGTCTCTTTGCTCTAGAAATTGCATTCGATGCACAACACATTCCACGGCAGAACGTAACTCATTCGCTTGGAGGTGGGATACATGTTGCGAAATTCTGTCTTTTAAGACTGCTAAGTTCGGAACATTGCCTTTATAAACGCAGCTCTTTAAATATCCCCACAGCCAAAAGTCACAAGGGTTAAGATCGGGTGACCGAGCCGGCCAAGTTGTTGAAAATGACATGCTAATCGTGATAATGTTTGAACAGGCAACACGATGTGCAGGGGTGCACCATCTTGTATGAAGATTGTAGTGTCAACACAATTTCGCTTTTGATATGAAGGAATCTTCTGCCAAGGCCATTCATCATCCACTGTCATCCGAGCAATGAACATCAAAGCAAATTTTTTCCGCACGTCATTATCACCAGAAAGCAATTGCTGAGTGTGGGCTATCTTATATGGATAAAACTTCAGGACATTTCTCATAACTCTCCACACTGTCGTATATGGCATGTCCAATTCCCGTGATATCGCACGTGCACTACTGCTACCATGTGCACTTGCTGCTTCCTGCTCAACTACTGCAGTTGCAACTTCTTCAATTTGCTGCACTCGAGTTGGTTTGCGGCCTCGTCCTGGTTTAACGGTGAATGTTCCGCTCTTTTCAAAATACAAGACCATTTTTCGAAGATTTGTAATTGTGAGAGTGCGTCTGCGTAAACATTTTACCTGCCGAAATGCTTTAAGTGCCGCAGAAGCATTGCTATTTCGTTGATAAAAGAGCTTAACAAGTAACGCGAGATCTGGTAAAGTAAAAAAATAATAACTGATAAAGTAAAAAAACAATAGACATCGAATAATTTCGAAAAATATTCAAAAATTGGCCACTAGCGCAAGCTAGGATCGTTCAGAAAGGGGACACGTTGCCCTCATATGCATAGATACAACGATCAAGAAGAATGTCCGTCGAAACAATAGAAATCGAAAGAAATTCCAAAATCCGCCACGTACGCGTTTAACTGCTTTTGCCTTATAATTAACGTTGTGGGAAATTTGAGCTAGAAAAGAACACACAAGGAAATTGTGTTAGAACCTGTTCTGTATCTCTTCGAACCCCGTCTTGGAGGTGGGGGATCCCCTATTTATTTGCTAACAAAATGTCTGGAACCAAACCTAACGTGAAAATTCAGGCTAGACTTGTTTGGAAAACACTGATAGTTGTCAGGAATGAAAGTGAGAGCTGGGGTTGTAATGAAATCATCGATCATAGAGTATACTTTAAAATAAGAATTTGAATGTGATTGAAATTATCTAATTACAAACTTGTAATTATTTAAAAATCATAATAAGACAATAACGTTTAGCCGCTTTTGCCATGTATTTAGTCTCAAAATCTTAAAATTAATCTAGCGGATTTAATTCTATGTTGAATTTAATTATATTAGACAACGTGTAATCATGAGTTTAACATTCGTGAACTTCAAGAAAAATTAATTTAAATGATTTAAAAAGTTAAACAAATATTGAAAAAAAAGACGCAAAAAAAAGACGTTAAAACTTGGGAAACCGGTCGGACCACCCTCCCTGGTACGGTGGCACGCACGTGGCACTGGCGAATCAGCGGCTTCAAGGCGCCTTGCTCCTGCGGCGGGACCCCCCCTTTTCCCCCTACTAAGGTGAGATCGAAGAATAGAACATGATATGAATATATTGATTTGGATATATAAATAATGTACCAACCAAAATAATAAAGAATGAGTACTACAATAAAATCGTGAAAAGATTAGAAAATAATGGTAATAGATATATAATAATAATGTAATTTTTTGATTGGTCCAAAATGTCTAAGATACACAATAACAAAACATTAGATATTGGTGACGTCTGAAAGGCATAATGGTGAATTAGTTGTTTTTGTCACTACGCAAGGACAGCAAAGGCCGTGCTGCAAAATTGATTAGTATATATAAAAAATGGTTTGTCGTAATTTTATGGCGCAAGGACAGCAAGGACATTCTGCGACGGGTATACAAATAAAACACCAACCAAAAACAATAAAAAGTGTGTACTACGATAAAGCTATGAAAAACATGGAAAATAATAACAATAATAGATAAATTGAATTTGTGTAATTTCCCTTCCCTTCTGGTAAGCTCAAAAATATAATACACAATAATAATGCAGAAGATAATTATAATAAAAGCAATCAGACAACTTTGAGCGGTTTGTTATGCAGTTTGTAAGCAGTAGATAATTGTAAAGTCTATAAGGCATAAGAAAGAACGATTAGTCAGTTAACTGGGTTTTGTTATTATGGAAAGATAGCAAAAGCCAAGCCGCATTAAACTTAGTCAAACTAATATTGGGACAAATTCCAGCCTGACTCAAAACAACAAGTTAAATATTTTGCACGGAGGCCAGCATTTAACTGGAACAGTTAATATCGTATTTCAGGGTATATCAAAAGTCACAAAAGGAAAGCAACGTATAAATACAAGATTAACACATATTTATATCATTTGATCAAAAATATCCAGAGAGTGTAAGATTCACTGACAATATAATGATTGGTTAAAAAATACTAATCAATCACAAATCGGTTAATTTCGCAGAGAGATTTAAGACTGGTTTTTTTATTAGCCCTGTCAAAAAAGTGGATGTTATCGTTCATAGTCCAACAAATCAGTCCAGCATTTCGAAGTTTATTTAAAAATGCTCTCCTCGGTTTTGTCAGGTTTTCGCTGACCATCATATCAGACCCCTTTAACTTTCGTTTATCAGCGTAAATAGAATCTATTGGCGTCATTCCGATGAATTTAACGATTAGGGGCCTAGATCTAACTCTGCCAGTAGGAAATGAATCCCTTTTAAAGCCAATTCTGTAAGCTATAACAATATCAGTAATAATTAGGCTGGAATTCAGTTTTTCATTTAAAAAAACAATTGCTGCTAAGACTGAATTTTTGTTTTCTTGCTCTGGAAGACCATGGATTAAAAGACATGAACGTCTAGAATATTATTCACTCTTCTCAAAATCATTCTGTAGGTCAAGTAGTGTATTATTAATATCATTTATTTTCACTTCGAATTGGTTCAGTCTATCACTCCAGGTTTTCTCAAGTTTCAAGTAATTGAATTTGTAGATAGAATTCGTTAACAATTTCCGTTTTGAGTTCATCAACGCTTACCTTGTCAAACTGTCTCTCGGGTGATCCACATTGTAACTTTTCATCGATCTTGTTATTTAGCAAATCTTTTAAAGTATTAAAATCGCTGAACCATTGTTTACGGAATGTTGACAAATCTTCGGATAGAGCTTGAACCTGAGCATTACTTAGAGATGGTAGAGTGGTTTTAAGTATACGTGGCACCATATTTTCCCTTATATTACAGCTCTGTCTGCCGTCAATGTTAAAAAAATATTTCATCTCACTGTAGGACCAAGATTTGCTTGTAAATCCCAAATGGAATACGTTGAAATAAAAATAGATCATAATGCACCTGCACAACTCACTATTATTTACGAGACGTGTTACATATTAGCAGGAGCCCAAATTTCATGCGTCTTGCATAGTTGGCCCTCTAGCGACAAAATTTTCTACAGGGAAAGAAGACTCAAACGAATTGTCGCCAAAAGTACGTGCTGTTATAACTATTTCAAAAGTGAAATGTCTGATGGGAAGAAAAAAACACCGACGCAGAGATTAATTGCAGTCTTTAAAATCATCTGTATCGATTTTAAACAAAATAATGGATCAACATTTGCAGCTCAAAAAAGCAAAAAGGGAGAAACATAATATTTACTGGCTCTTGCCGAAGCATGATGCTCAACGCAGAACACTTTGTAAAACCCTGTATGAAAACCATTTAGCCTTAGATAAATGGAAATACATTGTGACCCTTGATGAAGCATTGGTCTACTTAAATGAATGCAACGAAAAAAAATATATTTACTATTGAAAATGAAGATATACACAAGAAAGATATACACAAGAAAGATATACACAAGAAAATATGCACAAATTTGGTTCCGAGAATGCAAAGAAAGTTATAGTAAGGAGTTTATGACTGTCGCAGGTTCCTCCTACAATGACAAATTAAGAAGAGTAGAAAAAATGTTAAAATCAATTCATTGTACTATTAAACGAACGTTTTACGCCCGATATTCACAAAAGAATTTCCAATGCCTTATCCCAACGAGCTGCAAAGAGTGAAACTACCACCAAGACAAAGCTACTGACCATACTTCGAAATCTGTAACTGCTTTCCTTGGAAACGTAACAGACTGATACAGGTATTGCGTATGTACCTTTTAAACATATTCCCGCAAAGTCTCCTGACGTTTCACCTATGGACTATTGTGCTTTTGGCGTGCTCAAAAGAGCTCTTTCTGAGCTTTCTTTCTTTCTTTCTTTTCAAACCCACGATGATTGATGGCTTCTGGAAAGTAGTGCAAGAGAAGTGGAAAGCAATACCCCCTACAAATTCTTCAGCAAACTTTTCTATCATGGAAAACACGATGCAGACGCCACAAAACAGAACGTGCTAAAAAGTGCGATGCATGTTGCAGAACGAACAGCTTCACTGCAGTACAATCGGATCTTTTTTTTTTACTTAAAATAAATTAAAAAAAAACAGTCCCACAAATGTTTTCTGCATTTCTATTAAAAAAGGAATTTACATTTTATAGAATTTAAAATTTTATATACATCTCCTGCAGAACATTTTTGATCAGCTGAAGGCTTGTTGCAGAACGTTGCAAAACATTCTGCTTTGGAGTGGAGGCATATAGTCCAGAAAAAGGGATTTTAGATCGAACATTTGAAAACTTAATATTTACATTTTGGGCATTAATTAGATGGCCCCGAAATCATTCTAGAAACGTGTAACCACCCTCTGTATATTAAAAAAAAAATCTAAAAACATGGAAACAACTACTCTACATATAAAATCCCTTGCAACTTTTGTTTCTATTCTCGAAAATAATTTCTTCGCCAAATTGCCTTAAATTGCCATCTTTAAAGAAAAACAACTTTCTCGAAGCAAAAAACGGAAGTGAAGAAGCAATTACATTATCAAAAAGTTTCATCGAAAAAAGCAAGAACCGAGGTGCTTTACAAACTTCGTCCAAAGGCTGGGTAGCCATTGTTTCCTCTCATATGTTCGCAAAACTTTCATTTCGTTCAGAGACAGGGAGAAAATCCATGGAGTTAGGCGCGGATAGTCGTGCTCTGGCATTTTCACTTCTTCCTCAGCGTACTGAAAAATACAAAAAATAATCCCACCTATATTCTTTTTCAGGAAATTTCTTTCACGCTGTTTTGCTCCAACGCCGACAGTGTAAGAATTGCTTTCCACGGGCTATGTCTTTGACATCATTCGATTAATAAGGAAAAGAGAGTAAAACGCGTGTTTATACAATGCGATCAAAAAGTCGCGCAAGGCAATTTTCCGGAAGAATAGTATATCGTAGTAATACCCATACAATTTACAAACTAGAGTTATCTTGGCCACAGCCATTCAGAATGCGCCAATATCAACCCCACGTAAAATGGCTGCTAGTCTTGTGGAAAGAGTATAAATGTGCATCTATGAGAGTGGTGGCTATTTTGTACACATACTGTGACCATCACCTTTAGTACTGAACGTTGTGTTTGAACATCGCTATTTAATATGACTTCCTGTATGAATAACTGTGAAATTTCTGTACCATCAATGTGGTTTATGGATACTCCGTTTTTCCGTCTTCTATTCCAAAATAAGTTTATCCTTTCATTAAGTTAAACAAATACACCCGGATGGCAGAAAGTAATTATAGGTTACTTACAATTCCTGTAGGCAACTTGATTTTCCAATTTATCGTTTGTTTAATATCCAATTATGTTGCTCGATATTCGTAGAACAATCACCGAATACACAATTTTCCTGAACCAAATTTTATTAACATGAAAATCAAATATTATTACGATGCAATGAACTTTTAGTTAACTTTTGCAATGAACTTTTAGTTAACTTTTGCAATGAACTTTTAGTTAACTTCTGCAATGAACTTTTAGTTAACTTTTGTAATGAACTTTTAGTTAACTTTTGCAATGAACTTTTAGTTAACTTTTGCAATGAACTTTTAGTTAACTTTTGTAATGAACTTTTAGTTAACTTTTGCGATGAACTTTTGCAATGAACTTTTAGAACGGGTTTCCGCTTATTCGGCCAAACCCGACCATACCAATGACGCATGGGCGCCCATATGAGTACTTTTAGGGGGGGGCTGAAAAATTATTACCTTCTTCTCATAGCTGTCAAGAATTTTAGTGAATGTACAAGATACTAAAATGCTACAAAAATAATTGATACTGCTTGACAATTAGTAATGAGCTAAAAAGTACCTTATTTTAAAATGTGACTGTAAAACTTTTGAAAGTAAATGCATAGCAGGTTCGGGCGAATCAAATTTTTAAACGGCTAGGTGGGGGGCTCGATCACACTCTACCCTCATATGGGCGCTCATGCAATGACGAGAGAGAGAGAGAGCACCAGCGAAGATAAGTAGCTATATCTCTGTATTTGAAAAGGACATTTTTTTTTTAATCTCCATAGAAGAAAAATTATTTTTTTATATGAATTTACATTTATACTTTTGCCCTGCGGTGGCGCAGTGTGGTAACGCGTTCTCCTATTGCGCGGCTAATCCGGGTTCGACTCCCAGCAGTGCAAAAAGAACGCTTACTCAGAGATCTCATAAAGATCGCACTGCTCACTGTAGTCCGGGGTTTGGTTCCCTAGGCCTTAAGAGGTTCGGATTCCTCGGAAAACAGTAGGTCCCGGCGCAGCATGACCACTGTAGTCTTTGAGCCGTAAAACCAAAAAGAAAGCGAAACATTTATACTTTTAATTTTCCTCAAAAATTGTCGAATTAAAGTATTGGCTTTGCTCCAACTAATGGTCCAAGATGTTATGCTAACCTCTGAATTCATCTGTGTCCACCCGGACAAAAATACGCCACGGTTTTAGTTGTTTGTAATTTTCCTGACCAGTGCGCGCGTGGTGCTTATTTTTTAGATTAGCTGAATTAAAATTTGCCTTTTTAAATATTTCAAAATGGTGAGGTATTTTATAATACTGAAAGTTTTTTTTTTTTTTAATGATTAAAATATCACATCCGCATTACGTGCTACTGTGGATGTTGGGTTGCGTACATTTTAATAGCACTGTATTAATGCTTAATAAAAAACTTTATTTTCTCTTATTTCCTATGCAATTAATTAAGCTATTCACGTTATGCCTTCATTATACATATGGATATCAAAGGCAGGTAAGGTGTACATGAGCGCCCATATGTGTACTTCTAGGAGGAGAGGACTGAGAAAAATTATTACTTTCTTCTCAAGGCTGTCAAAAATTTTAGTGAATGTACAAGATACTAAAATGCTACAAAAATAATTTATACTGCTTGGCAATTAGTAATGAGCTAAAAAGTATCTTACTTTAAAATGTGATTGAAATTTTTTTTAAAATAAATGCACAGCAGAATTGAGGAAATCAAATTTTTGAATGGCTGGGAGGTCCAGCCACCTTGCCCACTTATGTAGAAGCCCATGAAGGTTTATGTCCATCCTATAAATTTGCACTTTGTAAATAAATATTAATTTATTTCTGTTACTCAAAGGAAAGCATACAGTAAAAAAAAATAGGTTTATGTATTCCACAAGAATACGAAAGGAAGATCATTACAGAGCGAAATGCATTTTATACTGATTTTACGAAACAAAGGTAACTTGTTTTTTTCATGGAATTGCCATAAAAAATGTACCTGTATACTACAATAATCAACAATAATTTTCATTAACTTAGTAAACTTCCTGATTTTTTAAAAATTTTAGTTTCGAAAATAACATCTGCTTCTTAAAATATGCATCAATTATTTTAAATGTGCTAATTTTCTTCTTTAAATTATCTTAAAAATACATATATTTCAACTTGTTTGAAACATGTGAATAAAAAATTAAGACCATTCTTGCATTGCATCAATAAAAGTTTGCATTTTTTAAGTATTTTATCAGAATATTTAATTATATTTCTCATCTGTTTTACTATTTTTGTTCAGTTCATTGTTTATTTTGCTAAAGTAAAAATTTTAATTATTTAAAATTATAGAAATGAAACGAAAAAAATTATTTTCTGTTTCATCATTTATTTTTTAATTACGCTTCCCATCGTGTGCTACTATCCCACCAAACATGGCATTTAACAGTTTGGAGTGAATAAATCTATCTTAAAATTTTCGAGTACCAAACCTAGCGACAAGCAATCAAATGTCAGTCAGCACGGTGCGATGACGTCACCAAGTCCAATAACTCATCAATTACAATATTCTTTAATTAAGACAACATAGCATTCTCTCAATAATTTTCTTCGGGGCAGCCCTGGTAATAGCATCTCAAAAAGTAGTAGATTTCGATAAGCTTAATTCCATTGCGATGATGGGAATTTTTTATTTGTATTAACTATCAAACCTCTCGTCAAAAGCAGACCTCCTCCACTAAACCTTCTTTTATTCACATTTTCTAAGAATAGCTCCATTATCCGCTAGACTCCTTTTGCGAACTATTGTTGCATAGTTTATTTAAAGGCTATGCCTAGATATTATTCTGTTCTTCTTATAAAAGTTTCTTGTAAAGCTGTAGCTTCTCATATTGCATCATTAAAACCTTTTTTACCATTAAACTTTCCTAAAATATCAAAAACCGCATGATGCACCATTATTTTAATGGCTTTCATTTTTGTTTTTTAGGTCGCGTATTGCTTACGCTATTGTCTTTCCAGTTTATGAATTTTTTCCAACTCTTCTTATTTGTTAAACTTTTTTTTTTTTAATAGATTCTTAGAGATTTAATTCTTTTAATTGTTTAACATTTGTGTTTAAATAACTCGTATGACTACTTCCATGGCTATAAGGTATGAAATATCATTGAAAAACTAGGATTTAGATAGAAGGTATTATAATAATAGAGTTCTGAGATACAAAATATCAGAATAAGGTATATGTATAAAGGTGACACTTGTTCATCAATATGTTTCTTTTCCTTATTATGTTTTCAGTTCCAGCTTTTCGCTTAGACTGTAAACATGTGTTCGTTCTGAAGAAGAAAGGTATGTCCTTCGAAACAATTGTAAACGTACGTTGCATAATGCTTTCCGCCAATTGTTTTCTTCATAAGTTATCAGATAAAGAAGGCTATACAATATAAAATATCAAATCGAAACTAAAATGTAAGATATAAGAGCTATCGACTTTGTTGTGACCTTTATTTCGATAAAATAACCTGAAAATAGTTTCTAAAAGAGCAGCTCTTCCTATTATTGAGGTTGCTAAATACATAAAGTCAGATACAACGCACACAGGCTTGGGCGTAAATCCCGGGGGAAAGGCGCGATTCCCAATAATTTCTCTACTCTTACCGTAAGCTTGAATCAACAGCCTATAAAATTTGTTATGCACAAAAGAAAATTTTCAGAAACTTGTAAAAATTCGCATTTTTTTTCAAGATGCAATTGATTTCAATTCAGCGAAATAATATGGCAATTATTAAATAAAAATTATAAATTCAATTAAGAATAAGAAATAATATTAAATAAATCGCTATGCAAAAATTAAAAAGACTTTAAAATTCTCCGGAACTAGAGCAAAATGACCGAAATTGGCGATGTTCAACTTTCAAGATATGTGGCAACAGCTGTCCTTCGGCTGACGTCACATGCAGAATCTCTATAGAATAATGGTTCCCAACCTAGGGATCGCGACCGTGAAGGTGGTCGCGAATATGTTTCTTGGGGGGGGGTCGCCGCAATTATTTTTATAAGGAATTTCATACCAAATGTTTCCAACGCTTTTATATTTCAACATGGCTAAACATTTATTTATTTATATAAATCGAACACTACGCAGATTAAATCAAACAACAATGTCAATTAGTCAACGTTTATTGGCGTAGTGATACCAAAGCCGATGGTATGGCGTGATTAGATGGTGAAACGTTCGAAAGAAAATAAATAATTATTATGGCTACACATATTGCAATATTCTACTAATGGTTGTTAACTTTATATCTATAATATATATATATAATCAATATGATATACAGCGTCTTTATAATTAAAGTTCCACTTTGAAATGGCCATAAAATGAAAACTACTGGACCAAATGTTATCAAACTTGGTAATCGTTTATACTAAGTTTGATAACATGTGATTTTATTTTCCGAAAAATAAAATAAATAAATAAAATAAAAATAAAAATAAAAGTTCAAAAATCACCACCACCGGGAATGGCACTGTATGCAATATTGTTAAACGAAATAAAAAAAATGAAGACATTGGTTTAAAACGTTTTTAATCGTTTCTAAAACAAAACTGTCTGTGCCGTTATGCAAATTGTTTACGGTGATAACATAAAC
>QLNU02014802.1:154516934-154529564 GCA_006491805.2 Dysdera silvatica | reverse complement strand
AAATAATTATAATAATAGTAATAATCATGAGCATTTTTCATAAGTTTGAAAAACTTACCTTGTGAAAATCCTATTAATAACTCTTAGGAAGTAATGATCTTTAGGAATTAGTATAAATGAGACTATAATTAAATTTTGCGTTTTATAATCCTTAATAATTATTAATTATTATTAATGAGTCTGCAAGCAGATTTTGTGTTTCTCTGGTCCTAGCTTATATGAAGTTATTAAACAGTTCAACATTCTGTTTGTAATAGTTTCGGCAGTAAATTTAGTATAAATGTTATTTCAAATTATCCCACGATAAATTAGAGTAATGTAAATATGAGATTTTTTATAATACAGCTGGTGCCTTGGGTTTTCACTTGGTTTATTTGAATCAATGGACCTTATGTCCGATGCTTGGGTTAGAAAATGTGGCCGGCCAAAAAGCAATAACTTATTACGAGGCTCTCCTCCAGGTGCATAAACATATTACATAAAATAAAAATTATTAAATATTAAAATAAATTAAACATATATTACAAAAAATCACATTTTATAATTCAGTTGGCTTAACTATCTACATTCAATTTCGCATTATTTTCTTCATTTTGATCATCATGAGGAGCAGTACATCAATTCTGATTTCATTGAATATTGAGAAAAAAATATTATGACTTGCAGTTCTACTCAGTTGAAAAACTGGGGACAAAAGGCGCAGTGCTGTAGCCAGTATGAAGGGACAACTGTGGAAAGGAAAATAGCATATGGGACACAGGGATTGTTCTATATAATATAAATAGCTCGGTTGGGCAACTGGGGAACAAGCATGGGGCAACTGGGGCCACGATCCTGCTTGCCCCGTCTTGGCTACAGTCCTGCAAAGGCAAGTCCAGGAATCTTCCAAAGAGAGGGGCTGGGATTTGTTTTCGATTCCTATTTTTAACCAAGTATCCTTTACTTTTCATTTTCTATGATATGTCGGCTCAAGGTGGGAGCGATCGCCCCCATCTTGTATCCGCCAGTTCTGAGAACTACAGCTAAAGGGAGAGCGAAAGAAATTTTTAGTTACGGATGTCTCCTAGAATTTTTCAAAATATAAGAATGCGTTTTCTGGAGAACTGGTTGAGTAGCAATTATAAGTTTAACTCGCTTGTCAAATTATACAGAATCATAAATACCTAAAGATATATTTGTAAAATTAATTTTAAAACGTTTAATTCAGAGCTTTTGAGTAGATCACTGTTAAATTTTAACTATTAATCCGTAGAATAATTGACGTAAAAACTGCAATCACAGTTGTTATTGTTCGTATATTTCGTTTATCTTACTTTCTAACAGAATTTTCAAGATAGCGTTTTCATAAACTTTTTGGGGGTCGATGTTAAATCTAACTTATGGATATCACTGATATATAACATATTCTGATAGCGTAAATTCCGTACAATGCAATCATTCAAAACACCTGAGTGTTGGAAATTAATTCCTTCAAGGCCTCTCTTCTTTATTTGGATATCCCCCCACCCCCCCGATAAGATATATTCTTTTATTTTCATTTATTTCGTATAAAATAAAATAATAAATGGTTTTCTTTCCTTAAATTTCTTTTAGCTATGATTAAATTTCTCTAATGTATCGTGTTCTCATTCAAACACAAGCGGGAATTGAACGCTAAATTATTCTTTCAGAAAAATAAATTCTTCCTTCTAGCCATAGGCATAATTTATGAGAGAACCATATTTAACTAAAAAAACTTCTTTAATTACTAATTTGCCAAAATCACAATATTTTCTGCCCTCGTTTTGTTATTGTTCTAAATAAAAAAAATGGAAATCCGAGTCCATTAAAAAATTTCCATTTTTCTGTTTTGGCAATTCCTTTTTAATAATGTAAACCGAACTTAAAGGAGATATGTTAAAAAATATGCAAAAAAAAGCTTGTTCCGCCATTAAAATAATCAACTACCTTAATATTTTTGTAACTTTTTCAATAAAATATTCATAAGTTTAGGAAAAAATAGCTAAAATAATCCATGAATCCAATGTAAGTAAAAGCATGATGAAATTGCAGTATTCAAATATTTCAGTTTTTAAATTATGTGCAGCCCTTAAAATTTGTGTCTATTAATGCATTATTTATTGAGCAACCCTTAAAAGCTAATTTCAAAGTTAACATAGTGACATGAATAGATTACTTGTAATTCAACTCGCTTTTCTTTCTCTTTCTCAGATACACCCACTAGAGCTGTATTAATGCTCATTTTTGAGACCCGAGCCAGAAAATTTGCAATTTGAGCCCAATCAAGCCCGAAACACTTTATAGAAATGTAAGTCTTAGCCCTAAGTTTCAAATAGAACTTTAACCCCTTGACATACGATTTAAATTTTAAAAAAATTGCTAAACTTCACTATTTAATTACCTTCGAAATTTCATATACAAGTATTTCTATAATCCTCGAAAACGTATCACATGGCTGAATTCAATAGGAGAATTTCGATATGGAAAATTCAGTTTGCAGCTTCAGTTGCCCCTATATAATGAGTCAGGCCTGCTCGAGCTCGAAAACTCATGTGGAATATAGAGCCCGATCCGGGCTCGAACTCAGCCCATCTCACCTTCAACGCACGCACGCACGCACGCGCACACACACACACTGGCACGGAAATATCAACTGAAAATGATTCAAGCATATCTCGACAATACATAGTATACTAACCAGAATCAAACTTTCAGGCATGTAGTCTCGCAATGATGAAAACATTAGGAATTTTAGAAAGCGTTAATGATGGAATTGTACCAAAATAGCTAAAGTAAATAAATATTTCGAGAAATTGTGGAGGATAGAAAATTGTCAACAAAGCTTAATGACAAAATTTATAATAATAATAATAATAATATAAAAGAAAATAAATAATCAGATATTAAATGGCGTTGGTGTAATTACTAATTTGGAATCACTGTAAAGAAAGTCACCAATCAGTGAAATGAGTTTGCGGGAATAGCTATCACGTAATACTAAAGAACAAGAAGAAGAACTAAGACGTATAAATGTGAGGTAAAAATGGGGGATATGGTAAATAAGGTTGAACAAGACTTTAATGAAGAGTAATTTGAAAGTGAAAAAGATGAAAGAGGCTGTTGTGACGACTAAAAAAATTCCTCAGAATCACCGAGGGCCTTAGATTGATATGTAATAAGACTCGAGACAACAGGATGGAAACAAAAACTGCTACATCACTTACCGCAGTCAAAGGACTTGTAAAAAAATAGTGGAAGAAGATTGCCATGAAGAGGTCAAAAAAGAAAAAGAAAAGCACATTTCAAATAAAAAATGCAATACGTATCAAAATATGCATGTTAATATTAATCATGTAATACATGTGTTAAATACGAACAATAAGGAAAGCAAAGATTAAATAAATTGTAAAATAAGAAATTAATTATTTCAAAATAATGAGTTAATGCAAAACATCATGAATTCATTTTGTAAATTACATACATACATACATACATACATACATACATACATACATACATACATACATACATACATACATACATGCCTATATATGTGCTTATTGTTTCAATGATTACATGACTATATTATTCAGTTGCTTGCCGAGGCGTTAGAATTAAATTAGACTGGAGTGAAAGTCCACACGCAACAGTCTGCAGCCTGTATCTAAATTTTTAATGAAGTTGTCTACATAAAAGAATATAATTCAGTATGTTTTTATACCATTGTGTATTTTTCTAATTCATTTATATTAAGTTGTTCAATATTTTTCTCCAAACCGGTGCTTAAATTTGTAAACCGTCGTTGAAATTTAATTAAAATAGCGTTATCTTTGTCATTTACCATTTATTTTCAATTGACATCCCATTATGAATTTTATGCGCTGTTATGGCACATTTCAAAACTAATCATTTAAAAATTTATATTTAATTTAAACAATTTTTGATTAAAGACTCCAACTTAAACTTCCGAAGAGCTGGGTTGTTCCAAATTTATACTTTTCTTCCACCTAACTACTTACTATATTCTAAAAATAGTGTATTTCGGCTAAGCATAACTTTATTAGAACAACAGTAGTTTGTAGTGTAAAAGTACAATTTAAAAAAATACCCCTTCTTTTCCAACTCCTTTTCCCCCCCTAAATTTTGGAGAATCATTCCATTATCCTATGACCTCCCTCATTTGAAAATGCTTATAGGGGACTTCCTTTATTCAGACATTCTTTTCCCTCTTTGTATGAACCTGCTTTAGAAAACTTATAACTATTCCCATATTGCAGCATTATAATTTTCTTTACTATTGATCTTAAGAAATCTAAAATATAAAAAAAAACGCCCGGTGTACAATTGTTCCGAAGACTTTAATTTCCCTTTCTGCATCTCAAATTTCTCAAGCTATTGCTTTTTTAGTTTAATTTTTCCCCAGAATTTCTCTTTAAAGGTTCTTTGATTATCTAGTTCGCTAATTTTTGCTATATAATTTTATTTATATCTCTATTGTGATAATATTCAAAACTGCTTATTTTTATCAGGAATATTAATTTCTATATTTTTCATTTGATTTCAATAAATACATACCCAAAAAAAATTCTGAAAAAATACTTCATCTTCTTCTTGTTAGAAAACAATATAATAAAATATTCATTTCCATCTCGAATGATTCAGAACCACTTTTTATAGGCTTATTGTTATTGTTGTCACATGTGATGATCCTATAGATGCGGTTTAACAAAATACAATCCTCTTTTTTAAAATTTACAAAATCATTATATATATATATATATATATATATATGTGTGTGTGTGTGTGTGTATATGTATGTGTGCGTGGAAAGAGAGGGGCTTAAATATAGTAAATTTAAAATTGGAGAAAAATCATGAAGGAAAATATAAGGAAGAAAGAAATGTGTATATATACACGACGTAATATAAGCAAGTCCCAGAACCGTCGTCAGGGGCATAGGCGTAAGTTATATATGGCTCAAGCCCCCCAATATATTTGTATAAGGTTTGAGCCCCCCGCCCCCCTATAATTTACCAATATTTTTAAAAGTGAAATCTCGGTTAATTTACAAAAATTAGTTCGGCGCATTTTCATACAATTTTTTTTTAACGCACCCACATTTCTTTGCTAACTGTACACCCATAGGGCTTTTTTCTCCAAACCCAAACGTCGACATTATAACCTTCTATTGATGACTAACAACTAGGAAAACTATTTCTCTCTCTTGTGGAGGGATCAAACGGGTGTTTAATGGCCCATACCGTCCAACACAAGCCTGAAGGTGTCACCGGCAAAGGAGAGGTCGCATTGAACTAGAGTGCTCTACTTTGAACACTCCTAAGTGAAAAAACACCATATGCAGATGTCTGTGGTTGTGTGATATCTTTTGCATTGCTCATCTACAATAGAAGAGATTTTTGGACTGGAAAAAGGGGTAGGGCCGTAGCTAGATGCTTTTTACAAAGGAGAGGGTGTGAAAGTTAAAGTGGGGGGTGCTCAAAGAGCTATAGGAGAGCTTAGCATTCGTTAATAGTAATAATAAATTTATCAAAATCCAACAGGTTACAAATACTCTTACATTGGGAGTAAAACACAAAATTTCAAAATCATCAATCGGAAAACAATAAAAACGCTTAAATAAACTTAAGGGACACAAACAAATAAGGAAAAAACTCGAAAAACATGACAGATCAAAGTCCTCCATAGCCCGACAAAAAAGCAGCTAGGGAAGGCAATGTTTTAATACATTTTATTAATATATTTAAGGATACTGGGTATCTAAAACTAATATATTTAACACTAATGAATAAATTTCTTAACATAAATTTTGCATTAAAAATTTAGAGATATACTAAAATTTATATTTTCTTTTATCCCTATCAAATTGTAGATGAAGACTCAAATCTTTGTAAAAAACATGGTGTACACAATATATACAGTAGAAATCCATTTTGAATGCACTTTTATTAATTTTAAACATATATTGTTGTTTAATTTAAATAAATAAATACACCTTTAACATCAAAGAATGATTTCTATTATCGTTTACAATTCAATAGAAAACAAAAATCTTAAAAATAATTTATTTTGAGAAAAAGTATTTTCAGAGGGGCTCAGAAGCTCTCTAGCCCCAGTCTGGCTAAGGGCACGAAAAGTAGGCTAGTATATCAGGATGCCGAATTAAGACAGGCGTAAACATGTACTACATATTCAAAAATACATATATTGTGGAAAGTCGAAAATATTTTGTGAAATTCAAACTTGGCGGGAAAAAAATGGTTTAATTTTTTTTATTAAGCAACTGGCCAGAATTTTAACCACAAGCTAAAACTGAAAGTAGAAAATCTCAAAATGTATACAGTCGGATATGGGCAAATATATGTTTCTACCTTTTTGTACAGAAATTAACTTCAATTGTTCATAAAAATTGATTCAGTTAAAGGATCTGCATTGAAAACGGGTTTATTACAGCTAATAAAGAACTCTACTTTTTAAATCCGTTATAAAATTTGCTTTAACTGCAAACTTTTCTTTAATGGGCAATTAAAATTAATGTGCGCCAAAAATGCAAAAAATATTGATATTATAAACTCTGTAAATTTATGAGAAAAAAAAATATGACTATGGTTAATCATCTATGGATAGATAATTAAACTTCAATGAACTCCAAAGGGAATCCGATAATAATGACTAGGGCTAGGATTTCGATGACCAGAAAATTTCCAAAAAATGTCCTATAAAAAATGCATTTATGACCTAAAAAACTAAAAAAAAATGCCTTATAAAATAAAAAAGATGACCTAAAAAAATAAAACACTCACAAAAAAATTGTTCAGTATTTTTGGTTTTCCATCAGGCCAGTAGCCGGGGGCGCATTTGGGGTAGTGCTCCCCCCTCACACACACACACACACATTTTCAGAAGAAATAAAAAAGTTGAATTAAAAATATCGATTTTTTTTTAATTTTTAAAAACATTTTGAAGTTTTTAAATCCTGCTTTATCAGCATTAAATTATATCGCTGCATTTAATATAAGTACCGCCATCTATCGCGTCGTTGTCTTGTGAAGTATCAAATTTAGGTTTAAGAACAGTAGAAGCATTTTTAGGAAAATTTGTTTAAATAACATTATCAATAAAAAATTAAAAATGAGGAAAAATAATATGCGGTAAAATTACAAAGCGAATTACTGCGCGAACATGATTACGTGATACGAATTTGCAATATAATTGCAGTTAGCATTCTGATTATAGCTTCGATAAAGACAGATAACATCTGCCTTTATCGAAGTCTGTCGAATTCTGCCGAAACGCGTCAGCAATTTTTAAAACTAACTGCGATTATATTGTGAATTCGTATCTTGTAATTAATGTGCTGTGTTACCGCGCATTATTTTTACCGCAGTGGTTAACTAAAAGGTAGTTTTATTTTATTAACAATATTAAATGGTTATAAAATTAAATAATTAAATTAAAAACAAAACTAAATTAATAAAAAAAATTAAATAAATAAAATGGCCAAAAATACGCTTCCGTAATACTTGATCGACCTCGATTGTGGTGGAGAAAACAATTTAAAATGCATAGCCATCCTGGGGGGCACTGCCCCCCCTAGTCGAATCGCCTGGCTGCGAGCCTGTTTGTCATAGTAAATCAAAAACTTTTATTTCTTTTTATACCATTCCAGAATTGCAATGGACGACTAAAACTTTTCGCAGATTTTCAAAAGCGAATGATTTTCTATTATCTGCCAACAAAGCTTTAAACATAGAGAAACTCCTTTCTACTTCTACTGATACAATAGGAGCATACTTAAAATAAACCACGTCACTTTGTTCAAAGTCTTCTGATATGTCACCAAGGGAAAAAAAATTTCCAGACAACACATTTGCAATTAAACACAGTTTTTCATATCCTATATTTTTTTTTTTTTTAAACTTGCTGTCTGTCTCTCTCTCTCTCTCTCTTTTTACGACTTTTCCCACTTTTCCAGTCTCAATGTCAAGGTCATTCACAACATTCTTCATCAAATCTATTTGATCCACTAACGGCACTGCTGGCTTCTCCAAAAAAGTAATGGCACCGGGCAAAATTCCATAATTCGATTTTATGTAGGAAAATTTATCTGCCATTTCAGGATCAGAAAGCAATTTCTGTTCAACTTTAATTGAGGCCGCTTCATTGCTGTCAAACGAGTCGATGATCTTCTTCGCTACTGTGAAGTTCTCCCAGTAATAGTTGCATGCTTCAATCCAAGTCCCCCATGTGGTTAAGATGGGTGCAGGAGGCACAGGAACGTTTGGGGCCTCTGATTTGAATGATGCCACTCGAGATGGTGCCTTCAGAAATTCTTCACATACCCAATCAACTGGTCAACTTCGATAAACTGTCCTCGTATTTCTTCAGCAACTCTATGACAGTCATGTGCTATACATGTTATGTGCACCATTTTTGAGTATAGCGCTTTTAAAGCATTTGCAGCCTTTACCATATAAGGTGTAGCATCAGTCACGAATAGCAGGACATTGTTGTGTTGGATGCCATTGGGCCATATTAACTTCAAGGACCTTTCAAAGAGTTTGCTTATTGTAGAAAAATTAACTTTTTCCAAATGTTCACAAATGACGAGAAAATGTTCAACAGAGTCATCTTCCATCGTACCTACCACTACATTGACTACGTATCGTCCTAGAGAGTCCGTTATCTCATCTATTGTCACCCAGATTTTTTTTATCGGCTGCTTTATTTCTTATCTTCTTCATGGTATTTTCACAGCAGCGACCGACAAAATTTTTCCTTAGTGTGGAAGAGTCTGACAAAGACTTACCAGTGTGCCTTTCTAAAAAGCTATGCAGTTTTGGATTGTTAACTTTGTTCAATGGAATATCGGCATAAATGAAGGCTTCGCACAATTCTTCGTAAAATGCAGAATGATTTGAAAACTCACTCGTTTGTCCAAGGAGCATTTGGTGAAACGTTTTTTCGTCCTCGACGCGCTGAAGACCTCGTTTGTGTTTCTCCCTGTTGACATGCTTCTGCACAGCAAATTTTTTTTCTGCAGCAACTCTCACGTAGCACATTTTGCAATACAATATTTGTCTATCGGTAGAGAAAACTTTCTCCCCGTATTCAGAAACGATGCGTTTTATTTTCTGTGAAACACTTTCTTTCACTTTAGGCATGTTGATACAATGCAATCTCTACCTCTAAATTAATTTACAGCTACAAAATAACACGTGCAGCTTCTGAAAAATGTAGAAAGAAAATGAGCCCTGTCATATATGTACAACTACTCAGGCTGCTTGGGAGAGTTTATTGACAGCCAGACTATGTTAGAGGGGAGGGAATGTAGAGAAATGGAATAAGGGAATGCAGGGTTATACAGCCGGAGCAGCTGGTTTACCCTCGTTCACCCCTTTCTTCTTGACAAATCACGCAGCGTCTCTTCTAAAACCTTCTTCTTGTCCTACAATACACTGAATTCAACCATGAGTCATTGCCCATTTCCCGCTCATAATCTCCTTTCCTACCCTTTATTACTGGCAAACAAGAAATGTGCGCCCCTCCTTTCTCTTCAGTATGTTTGCCAGGATATTTGGGGTGGAGGGTGTCAAACTTTGTTGGGGGTGTCCGATTTACAAGGATTACTGTATTTTAAAGAGCAAGAATTAAGATTCTCCACCCCCTACTATTTAACAAACAGTTTTGTACCGGAAATTTTCTGAATTTTTTTGGGAAAAAGTCTTATGTCTATTTTTTCCCCAAAAAAGTTTCCCAAACATATCCAGGGGCGGATATAGACTTTGGAAAAGGTGGGGCGGTTTCTAAATGCGTGCCTGGTATTGATTGAAACCGGAAATCACTATTTATAAACATATATATTCGATTGGAAAGGTGGGGGCGGGCCCCCTCCATTAAATCCATGCCTGAACACGTCCTTCTAAAAATCTCGACATTCACACATCCCTTCTCCTTCTAAATATTCAAATTACAAGTTAATTTCATACACATTTTTTAAGGGTGTCAATTTTTATTTAAAGTTGTCAAAAAATTGTCTAATAAAGTTTCCGAATCTTTCTACTACAGCGACAAAAGCAGTTTTCTATACCCGTTAAATTCACAAAAAGTAAGTGATTTTAAAGTTGAGTGTTTTTTTAAAAAATTAATATTTGCTTAACATGCCTCTTTTTAAAAATTAAAAGATAAAAAGCCTTAAATACACCTCCAATTTCAGAACTCGATTTTGGCGCCAACAAACATTCACCAAAAACCAGTTCTGAAATTGTAGTCCTCCTCTACTGTAATGAACTAGCCCGTTTGTGATCTCACCTCCCGTTATTTCTAACTGTTCCATCCAACGTCTTTTCGTGAACGAACAGTATGCCTACGGTGCCTGTAATCGTTCTTTTCTTTCTGAATATTTAATCAATTTATATAAATATTAATTTCTGCCATAAGCTAGTATGCTAATGAATAAATCATAACTCTACTACGAAAAGGGAAAAGTTATATGTTCCATCGTATAGTTCAATAAAAAATAATTAAATATTTTTTTTTGTTAAATTAGGAATGTTTAGAAGTAGTAGGTGTATCGATATTCCGATAGTGCAATATGGGCGAATATTTATACCTTTTTCTGGGAATAGGAATTATCAATAATTTTTTGAAAATATCGATGATAAAACCGGTAAAGTTTTTTCTAGGGGGCCATGTCCCCCCAGAAAAGTTTCGTAGTTACGCCTATGGTCCTCTGATTTGACTACCTCTTCAGAATGCTAGCGCTAATTACATAATAATAGAGGAATAAAATTAAATTTATTATTGCCAACACAGCTGGAGTTATTTCTTCGGAGAAAGTTAATATAAAAAAACTTTACAACGGAGTTTTAATTCGCAGCAAAAAATTAAAAATCCCAGAGAGTGAAGAAATGAAAGCATTCTTGTTACGCTCTTTCTGCTAGTCAGTACAACTGTAATTAAAAAATAATAAAATTTCACCAGAAGGTCTCGTGACAGCAGTTATTTCGACACTGGCGTAAGGTTTAAAAACACGACGTTTCGGGAGCCAACTGCTCCCTTTGTCAAGTGAAGGCAGAACGCTTCGCTTGACAAAGTTAAAATAACTGTTGTTACAGTTATAATTGTCAATACAGTTGCAAAGGAGAACAAGAATATCATCATAATAAACGACTGATATCATCACATAGCCCACAATTCGGTATATTCCCAAATTATTACCCAGTCGATTATGCTAACAAAACTCAATGCTGCATAACAGGGAAGCTAGGTTTTCAACACATGATTATTGGCTAATATTTAATTTATTGTTTACGATTGCTTTGTTAGAAACGTGTCGACGCTCGTCGAAACATAATGAAAATTTTTGTTGATAGTAGAGTTGTAAAAAGTTGTGGACACATTGGAAACTTTGGGCATAGAAACCAAGATAGCTAGAATAAAGGACGTATGTCCCGTCCACACCTTTCTTCCTATTGGTTGATTGTGTCCAATCGACCAATAGGAAGAAAGGTAAGGACGGGACTACCTCCTTTATTCTAGCTATCTTGGTTTCTTCCCATCAAAGTTTCCAATGTGTCCAAAATTGCCGGGTTTTTTACACCTCTAAGTGTACCTAATATCCAAATATTTCACTCAATTTCCATTGAATTTTTTAAATAAAATAAAATCACTGCTTTATTTATTCTTCATTTGTAAAATCATAATAGCAATATACTGTTTAACTACAGCGATAATACCGACAATATATACTAAAAGTACATCATATTAGACTCTACAATGAAAGGTCTCAAGAAAATATCAGCAAGGATATAACACATCTGCGACCTTAAGATTCTAATCTGATTCCAAAGATGACACACAACTAATTGTGAATCACTCATCCTTTCCTTATGTTTTTTCCATTTTTTTTAGTTTCCATTACCCTGTATCAAATATTTTCTTAGACTTTTTTAAATGTTTATTTACTTTTCAATTTTTTGAATTCCTCTGGTAGTTCATTCCAAAGTTTTGCACCTTTTTAATTTACATTATTCCTTCCTACTTCGGTCCTTATTTTTGGGAGTAACAGGTCATTGTATTTACGACGTGTATTTCCATCTTTTTCATGTAATTTTATTCTTGTAAGTTCAGTGTGTTGCCTTTCTTTATTCTTTCTTGCATTTTTACCAAGGCACTGTATTCGTGTAAACGTTCTATTGGTAATATATTGTACTTGAAAAATAAATTTTTCCAGTTTAGTCTTTTATCATTGTTAATTAATTTCAACGTTTTTTTCTGAATGTTTTTCAATACATTTTTATTTACCGAGCCTAAGTTCCCCCATACGCAATTACAATATGTCAGATGACTGTAGATCAATGAATAATACAGTTCTGCGCTGATTTTTTCCCTTATTGCTATATTAATTCTTCTTAGAATTCCTAAGCTTTTACTTATTTTGTTTGCTGTTTTATCTATATGGTCATTCCAGTTCGATTTATTAGTTAATTGAATTCCTAAGAATTCAATTTTATCAACAATTTCAATTTTTTTATTATTAACTATAATTGAAATATTCTTTGTATTTCTGTGTATTTTTGTATATTTACTTGAAATTGTACTTTATTTTTT
>QLNU02014802.1:154484618-154513692 GCA_006491805.2 Dysdera silvatica | reverse complement strand
TTATTGGCTAATATTTAATTTATTGTTTACGATTGCTTTGTTAGAAACGTGTCGACGCTCGTCGAAACATAATGAAAATTTTTGTTGATAGTAGAGTTGTAAAAAGTTGTGGACACATTGAAAACTTTGATGGGAGGAAACCAAGATAGCTAGAATAAAAAAGGTAGTCCCGTCCTCATCTTTCTTCCGATTGGTCGATTGTGTCGAATCGACCAATAGGAAGAAAGGCGCGGACGGGACTACCTCCTTTATTCTAGCTATCTTGGTTTCTTCCCATCAAAGTTTCCAATGTGTCCAAAATTCCCGGGTTTTTTACAACTCTAAGTGTACCTAATAACCAAATATTTCACTCAATTTCCATTGAATTTTTTAAATAAAATAAAATCACTGCTTTATTTATTCTTCATTTGTAGAATCGTAATAACACTATACTACGTAACTATAGATAAAAATACAAACAATGTATATTAAAAGCACATCATATTAGACTCTACAATGAAAGGTCTCAAGAAAATATCAGCAAGGATATAACACATCTGGGACCTTAAGATTCTAATCTGATTCCAAAAATGACACATAACTAATTGTGAATCACTCATTCTTTTAATATATTTTTTTTTTCAATTTTTTTTTAGTTTCCATTACCCTGTATCAAATATTTCCTCAGTCTTTTGTTTTTTAATGTTTCTTTGCTTTTCAATTTTTTAATTCCTCTGTTAACCCATTCCAAAGCTTTGCATCTTTATAATTTATATAATTCCATCATTTTATGGTCTTACTGTTCTATTTCCTTTATTATCAACAAATACAAATTGTATGTCTGATTTATATTTGCAATGCTATGAATTTCATTCATTTCTAAAACAGAAATATTTGTTGTAGTTTGGGGCGCCTCTAGTGAGCAAACGAAGAAATGTGTGAAGCACAGGAAGCAACATGCAAGTCTGAAACCAGTGAAAAAAAAAAAGGAAAACCATAACTTTGAAAACGTTGTTTACAAACAAATAAAACATTTTCCGGTTGCGTTGTCAGCCTTGCCGTACTTGTCCACGTGTTCGCGATTAATCAAAAATCTCTTCTTACCTTTAATTATGGATGTGGAAGATGCGAAAAAAAGATTAAATTTCATTGATGTGTCAGTTCGACGTCGTGTACGTTTGCTTTCATCTCTATACAGTAAAAAGTGGCGGGGATTTCGAAGTGGGCACTTGTTTGGGGCAGCAACATAGCTTTATAGAAATTATTATAAGTTATTTTATGAATGTGTAATATTACATTTAAAGTATTAGTTTGGATTAATATGTAAAAAGTGATTTTCACGTATAAAAATTTATAATAGGGGCAGGATTTGTCAGAAACAGGGCCGATTAATACATATAGGGGCTATAGGCACAGTATTAGTAGGGAGCTCCCTTACGCGCAGTAACAAATTTATAAGTGGGGTCTAAAAGCATATAAAAAACAAGTACTTATACACTCTATAACAAAATAAATCAACGCACCAAGAAGGAGTTATCCGATTGCGTTAAAAATTGGTGGATGTGAAGAACATACATAGAAAAAGAAACAATTAAAATTTGAGAACGATTGAGTGGTTTATTGCAGAGTTCGATCGTTACAAAGGGAGGAAATCAATAAGGCGTTGGTCCACCTCTGGCCTGGATGCAAGCTGTCACCCGGAGTGGCATAGACTGATAAAGATCCCGGATGGTGTCCTGCGAAATTTCTTGCCAAATTGTCTCCAACTGTCGGGCTAAATCGTCAACATTCCGGGATGGTTGCAATCGCCTTCCCATAGCGTCCCAAATGTGCTCTATGGGAGAGAGATCAGGAGACCTAGCTTGCAAAGGAAGTGTTGGGCAAGCTTGAAGACAATTCATAGCAATACGTGCCGTGTGCGGCAGGGCATTGTCTTGTTTAAACGTAAGTCCAGGGTGTCGCAAACGGAACGGTAATACAACCGGTCGTAGAATGTCGTCTTCACACAAAAAGCACACTAAATGGGTCCGGCTATCAAAGGAGATGGCACCCCAGACCATAACGCCCTGTTGTGGGCATGTGTGGCGTGCGATAGTAAGGGCAGGATCCCCACGCTGCCCTGGACGTCTCCAGACACGTCTGCGGTTGTCGTCAGGACACAGTTGGAAACTGGACTCGTCACTAAAGACTATACATACCCAGTCGTCGCAGTTCCAAGTTGATCAAGTCCGGTACCACTGTAATCAGACTCGATGGTGTAAAGGCGTGAGATGTCAGCACAAGCATAAATTCCGCTCTCTCAGTCGTCTGCAGAGGGTCATGTTGGACACATGTGTGCGGGACACACATTGTATAGTTGACAACGACGAATCCGGTGCTGTGACAGCTGCTCTGGCAATCGCTCTGCCTTCGTGTTCTGTTGTGGCCCTAGGTCGACCGCTGCCGTCCCGACGCTGACATCTGCCGTTGTTGACCCACTCTTGCCAGCACCGTCCAATCGCCGCATCGCTTCGACCCACATGTCCAGCGATTCTTCGATTCGCCCAACCAACCTCTTTCAATCCGATAGCATGACCTCTTTCAAACTATGACATATGCTCGTAATGAACACGAATCTTTCGACGAGGCATTGTTACAATCTACGTAAAATATCCGCAGTCAAAATGCAACAGAAATTTTGACCACATATTAAGAATCGCTGCTTACATACACCTGCTGAATGTGCAGTTCCGATGCACTGGAGTTCCCGCTATTCATTCATTGGACACCAAATTTTAATTATTTACATGTTCGGTCAAAATGTCTTTGCATACGAAATTTCATTACAATCGGACAACTCCTTCTTGGTGCGTCGATTTTTTTTGTTGTAAAGTGTATATACTCATTCTAAAACTCCTCAAATTTCTAGTAAACTATCCAAAATAGCCCAAAAAATAAGCTTTTACCTAAAAATTTTCTAGATACTGATCAAAAGTGAGTAACCAAAAGTCAACTTAAAAAAATAATAATTTAGGGCCCTAGCCCAGGCCTTATTAGCCTAGTCGGTAATCAGTCCCTAATTAGAAGTATTTCTTTCTTTGTAATGAATAAGGGGCCGACTATACAGCCTATGCCTAAGGGTGGTCATTTTCTAAATCCACCACTGACTGTAAAACTTCCGAATAGTGGACACCCCGAGACTTGAATATCTGTCTGCTATTCGGAAGGATTATGGGATAACAAGCATGGAAACTGAAAATTAATAAAGTGTCCATTAAGGAGGTATTTACTGTATAATATTTTATCTGTAATTAAAATTGCATATGTACGAAAAATAATATTTGTCATGAAAAGAAAGTATGTTATACATTCAATAAAGGGGGAAAACTGCATATTACTTCCTTGTTGCCAAAACTCATGCAGTACTCTTAAAATAGGTCCGAGAATTCTGCATTGCTCTGTTTCTGCGAACTGAATCTGCGAGCGAGCTTATCACAGCATCGGTATAGCATCACTGGTTTTTTGGAACATTAACAGAAATATCACTGTAGTGTTTTTTTGTTTTTTTTCCAAATTCATACCTGATAGCACTACAAATGATTACTACTATAATTTATTTGACATTTCTTCTTATAATGCGTATGTCATATGGATGTCAATAAATCCTGAGTGGAACGAAAATAAGTTGACCAAAAGGCGGTTGTTTTTGAAAGAATTGGAAAAATTCCTTGTAACACCATTTATGGCTTCCCATCGGGCTATGCCACAAACCAAAGAATGGGAAAATATGGTGAATAAGGTACGAGGAGTAAGTTCTTCAAGTCCCTCTCACAATCAAGCCTCAGCTTTATTAAGCATCTAGAGGCAACTGGTACAAAACGTGCTCGGTACAAATTTTGTTCATCAAAGAATGACAATAAAACAAACACTAATTGTTGTAAATATCAAAAGTGCATATATAAGTCACTTGCTATTGCTCGAACTGCAACCCTAATTCATTGCTTTTTGTTTTCGATTTCTTATCTAAATTATTGTGTAAAAAGTTGTTTCTTTATAGGTTTGAAATATATGTTGTAAGAAATGAAGTATTTCTGTTCATTTTTTTCACACCATATAAGAAATAGCAAAGTGGGTCATATTGCCCCGAACCTAATATCCATACAATAAAACTGAACAGAACAGCAGAATTAAATGAATCACAGTTAAATAATAGATGCCAAATGACATTTACAGATGATTTAATGAAATTTGATTTGTAAGTGTACTTTTTGCTTGGTCTGTAAACTCTAAATCTGTAATAAAACATTTCGTTGATCTGTTACATTTTTCACTGTTAGCCTGTTACAAAGTTAAAAAGGTATTATCATGAAAATATTGCACTTAAAAAGTGCATCATCATATCTGTGGTCTTCTCAATCATCAGTGATTGAAATATTACCCAACAATACTATTAAGTTACATATTTGATACGTTATGGGTAAAAAGTAAGTATATCATGGCAATTTTAGTTAGTCTGTTACATACTCAGTTAATTAGTGTTCATTTATTCAAAATTTGGTATAGGTTATTCTTCGAACATATGCAAATCTGCTTTATTTTTTTATTTTTTTTTAACGTTTGTTTTCCTTTTTGTACTTAAGAATCTTCGGTGTTTTCCTGTATGTGTTAATCTGTTACTATGGAAGGGCCCATAGTGAGGCTTTAATGTAGATTAATCTCATATTCCAACAGAACAATGAATCAATAAACATGTTGCACTTCACCAAAAGGTGGTTTGCTCAGAAGGAAATAGAGCTATTTGAATTAGTTTTTTCGATTAGTTCAGATGTAAATCTGATTGGAAACCTATAGGGTATCCTGGCTCGCAAAATGTGTACAAGGTGGTAGGCAATTCATGACAATCGAAAATTTCAAGGATGGCATTCACATCGCTTGTTCGGAAATCAAGATCAATATTCTTTAAAAATTAGTGTAATTGATTCCCTAGCATCTCATCAGTGTCGTTGAGTCTAAAGAAGGTAATATCAAATATTAATTTTCAAGAAATATTCCTTTGTTGATGCGTGACTCAAGGTGGGCTTATAATTTTGTGCAGGTTTTTCTTAAATCAACTGTCTAATCAACTGTTGTGTATCATTTGCCTTAATTCATTTCTAAAATGATATTTGCATAAATGAATCTTTAATATCAGTTGAATATGGACAATATATTTCCCTTATTTCAAATAAAAAAATTAAAGTATTTATGTGAACCTAAATTTATTTCGCGAATTGTATATTGATGGAAAAAACTTCACAATATATATATACAACATGACTTTAATTATCTTTGATAAAGCACAAACAAGTATGATTAATTCTATCATTTGTTTTCCAAATGTCTTAGATTGATTATAGACTTGAGGTTTAGTTGAAAAAAAATATATAGATATAAATTTTATAAATTTCATATTAGGTTTAATACGCATGTATTATTAAAGATAATGATTTTATTATATCAAGATATAAACTGCTTGGGAAATAGAGTCTGATACCTTTGTTTATGCCTCAATACCTACATTTCTGTTAGTTTCTCTCTTAATGGCCAAGGTACACTAGAAAATAAGTAGAGTCATTTTTACTGAAAACATTGAATGTGAGTGTTTACTGAAAGCAGTTGGTAAGTGTAGTGGGCTGTTTCAGTTAAGCAAAGTTCGAATAATCGAGGTTTTACTGTATCAATATTAATTGAAGAACTATTGAAAGGTTGGAAACTGCTGAACATCATTTTTATGAAATGTAGCAGTTGTTTAAGTAATCTGTATTTATACGTAATTGTTCAATTCTTTGCTTACATGTTTGATTTAGTTCCTGATTAAAGCGCCCTATGATGGCATAGCGGAAATGCATTTATCCAGAAGCATAGAAAGATACCCTTTTTCATGTCATTTTATTTGTAAATCTGTAACCCTAGCTTTAGAGAGAGAAGAGATTAATTCACTGGTTTAGTTTCAAGAGATCTGGAACTAAACTTTTTTTAAATTGGTTCGTAACACTTTTCTTTTCATAAGGTGGGGCTACTGTACTCCTTAACCCCCAGCTATGTTCTTGCATTCATCTCTTGTGCTAATAATCCTGGAGGATTCAATTCCAATGGCATAAAGCATGAGCCGTATTTTTTGTGCAGGGTTTGATTTCCCAAGTTAACAGAGTTTCTGATTCCTCAGAAAACTTAAGTCCCGATGCAGCATGACCTTAATTATCCTTGTTGTATAAAGCACAAACAAGTATGATTAATTCTAGCATTTGTTTTCCAAATGTCTTAGATTGATTATAGACGAGGTTTAGTTGACAAAAAAATATAGATATCAATTTTATAAATTTCATATTAGGTTTAATACGCATGTATTATTAAAGATAATGATTTTATTATTTTTTTTTCAGTGTATAAATAAATTAGTTGCCACCATTTCAAAGAAAAAGGCAAAGGTTTCAGCTAATGTTAAGGTTCGTTTTACTGCTGTTTTATTTATTCATTCATTTATCTTTGGAATTTCCATGTGATAATATACATACACGTGTGTGTAATGTGAACATTTCCGGTGCTTTTACCCCTTTAGATACCAGAAATGAACTTGCTGCTTGATACTTGTGGTAATGAGTGCTATACAACAAGCATGGCTGCTTGTGATGGCTTGTTTCAGCTTGTTACTGATGGTTATTTGGAACGTGATTATACCATCAACAATATCCTTAGTTCTTTATCTTCCTCAAAGTAAATTTCTATCTGATTATTTCTTTGCAATTTGATTTCAAATAGATAATATATCTTATTATTATTGACAAGAAACATAAAAGCTGATTATAATACTTTACTTTTTTTTAATGTTGTAACAATAATACAGTAGGTTAGCATCATGGCAATTCTGAAGGTACCCTCTTTATAGAGACATATCAAACATTCATCTTTCAATTTCACAACTATGGGAGTATAACTGCCAGGGCCCTTCACAAATGGTTGTTGTATCCCAGCAAGTCTCTAAAATCAAGAGTCACTATAAGATTAATCTTTTGTAATTTGCGAACTGGAGGTGTAAGTACAAAATAAAACTTACACACTTGCAAGCATTAGTGCCATTCGCCGCTATGTGTTCCAGGACAAAGTGGCAAACACCGGTCAACTTTAATGGCCTACAAAAATGCAAAGCGGTATGTGTCATTAATTTTACTGAATGAATGAATGAACGTAAAAGTGTAGTGTCCCCATATAATACATAAAATTTTCATGTTTGTACATTGAAAGATTCATATTTATTATCCCAGTGAAATGATTTTTGTGATACTAGGGGAGGGTCTGGACAATTAAAATAAGTTAAGGTGTGTGTTTTTACCGTCTTTATTGCCAAGCATGTGTCTGCGAATGAGTTAATGTCTTTACTGACCTGTGTTTGCAACATTTTCAATTTCTGTTTACTTGGAATTTTTACTGTGGATGAAGTAAAACTTACCTATTAACTTTTATTGATTACTATAACCTTGTGCCCCAGTTGTTAGGACAACCACTGTCAAACATGCTGAATATGGTTTGATTTCCAGCAAACTCGTTGTTTGAAAATGCATCATAGTGTGGGGAGTAATGTTAAGATCGATCCCAACCCCACAAATGACCCATGACACGGTCCTTGAACATGATGTATACAGACATTCTCAGTATGCCCATTTAATTCACTCCCAGTTTCTCCCGTTTCTTTGTTACAAATTATTATGACCTTAGGTCCATTAAAACATTTAGTTTTAATAGACATAAGAGAGAGGCTTCTCATATAAAGACAGTTGCTGTTTGCTTTTTGCGACGAAAGAACTGTATATGATGGTCCTCGATAACCCAGCAGCCAAATCACTGCAACTGTAACATGGGGAACACTCAAGGCTGTAGCCAGGATTTAATTTCGGGGGCTTCAAACACTTTTACAGCATGTATCGATACAATCACAGCATGCAAGGCCGTAGCCAAGTCCCATTAAAAATTAGTTTGGGGGTATCGGTCCCTAAGATCGCCCTCTCTGGATACTGGCATAAGAATACTACAATGTTATCATGCACCCTGAGAACCTAGGAAACCAGGATTTGTCAGGGAATTTGAAATTATCTCTAAAAGTCAGGGAAAAACGAGATTTTTTGGTCAAACCTGGAAAAGTCAGAGGGGAAAACCCTTTTAACCTCTGTTTTGAATAGCTAAATCTTCTATGAATGTGAAACTATTTTCCCTATAATAGAAGTTTAGTTGAAAATTACTTGTGATTTGTCAAAGAATTTTGCTAGCAAAGTCAGGTAGAAACCTGAAAAAGTCAGGATTTTTTGTTTCTTTAATGTGAATGTGTAGCCAGTCCATGCTAGATGCTTATTACAGGGATTTCAGAAAACTATAGTGGGGCTTAAAATTCATAATTAATTCACGTATTTTATTAATATATTTAATAATACTAACTAAATTTTTAACATAAATTTTGCATTGAAAACTTTATACCCTTAACATACCTCTCATAATTTCCTATCTTTGTTACGAAGTATATGAAGACTCAAACGTCTGTAAGAATATCATATCTGATTCACATGATTTGCTGTGAAAAGCTATTTTGAATACATTTTTAACGTCAAAGAACAATTTCCATTATCATGTACAATTTCATACAAAACAAAAAATTTAAAATAAAATTCTACAATATTTTATTTTGAGAAAAAATATGTTCTTAAGGGGGGTGACTACATTTTCAGGGGGGCTCATCCCTCTATAACCCTATGCTGGCTACGACTCTGAGTGGAACCCTGACATTAATTCTAATTCGATCTGAGGATGTGATAAATTTTCTTTCCTCCAGCAATTATGATTTAAAAATATTAAATCTGACATAAACCGTTAAAAAGTAGAGAGTTAGATGCAATCATAATGATTTAATTTGTCTATACCTTTCTTCAAGTATTGAAAGAGATCCATTTGCATATAAGTCCATTACCAACATTGACCATCGTTTGCTTACCTTTAATAATACGTGCAAAAGGTTTCCGGCTTTTCTCAAAGTCAGAAAGTTAACATCAACAACTAATGGTAATTTTCACGTGTTGATACCATCCGTTTCTGGTGGGGGAGGTATCTGATATTGTAATGTAAACAATATAGTCGTATCCCTTTGTCTTTTGATTCTGTAGTTTGTATTTGCAGGCAAGTTAAAGTCTCCTATATCATCACTGTTGGAGGAAAGATATGGGCAATAATTAAAAAAGAAACATTATTTTCAACATTGCGCAGTTTGGAAAATTTTATTTTTAAGCTCTTTGATGCCGCCCCACGAGAAGTGTCGCCCCTAGGCCTGTGCCTTGTATGCCTACTTAGAAATCCGCCACTGCATGCATAAGAAACCTCAAGGAAAGGAAACAAGCAGAAGATCAATAAACACCTAAAAAGAGAACTTTAGTAGATGAAATTAAAGAAGGAAAAACATATTGAAGAATTAAGAGACCGTCAGAAAGCTAATGATAATGGATATATTTCATGAAACCCTATGTTGTCTATGGAAGAAAGGAGGGGGCGTAGTTTATACATAAATAATCCACATGAAAAATATTGTGTTGTATAGGAAAATTCAAAAACTAAATTGCACAAGGGATTATATTGTAGATATATTCAAAAGTTAAATGTATGTATAAATCAGATTTTTTCCCTCGTGAGATTCGTGCTTATAATCAAATCATAACCTTTCATTTAATGATGTGAATTATAGGTCAATTTTAGTTTTTGCTTATTCATATAAAATATTCTTCGGTACTTCCGTACTATAGCGACGTCTGACTTTATTTGGCGACTTCTAAATTTCGCCAAGATCGCAGCTTTTATATATCAGGCAATAGCACACCTCCGTATTTGTATCTCCGTTAATATAATATTTTGATTATGAACTAGTATTTTTATAAATAAATCAGTACTTACCTGAATCACAGAGACCGAATTAAAGGAAGAGCCCCCCCCCTCCCCTGCTCGTCGATTCAGTGTGTGCTGCCTGAATTAGTATTTGTTGAATCAATATATGTATAATACTTTTGTAAATAAATCAATACTTACCTGAATCATAGGGACCAAAGGGAGAGAGACTCCCCCCCACTCATTGCTTTGTGACTCGTGCCGTTTCGATCACATTCGATGTGCGCTGTCTGAATCAGTATATATGTTGAGTCAAGGTCTCATTCCATGCCAAATGGTCCAGGGGTCCATGCTCGACCCTCTTTAATTTTGCTGAAATTTTAACAGGTCGTAGACAAATTTCTAGCCCGCAATATTAAATAACAAGAGAAATGTGGCCATGTGTTTGAAAGACCCCTCCAAAAGCAGAGCCGAACACCAAGTGAATATTCAAAGTTTTAGTGCCCATAACTCGACAAAGTCGCTATTGATCAGAAAATAAGCATTCTAGTTTGGCTTCATGCCATGAATCAGAAAATGTCATTCTTAAAACGCAAAAAATATTTCCCTCTTTGGAATATGTGCTAAAAGTTGTCAAAAAGAGCTCCATTTTCAAATGTATGTCAAATTTCGAGGCTCATTATTTTTAGAAATGACAATTGGAGAAACATGCCATTTGGTATACTTAAGCCGAATATGTAACTTAGTGGATTATGAAATTAACAGCCTCATTATTTAATTAAATATGGAGATATTGCGCTACAAATATGTTGTAAGACACAAAATCCTCAAAAGTGACTTAGGTTCAGCCTCAAATATCGAAAAATGAGCCTTCTCAAATTCTAATTTTTTTAGCATCATTAGAAAGAGCAGATTTTGAACTACTTGAAAGAGCGTTTTCCATTCTAGAGACTGTTCTGCAAAGACATCGAAAAAATCGGACCGCTTGACATGGAATGACCCATTAGTATCTTCATGCTCAGTATATTTACGTAAAATAAAAAGCCTCAAATAGCCTCACCAAAAATGCAACACCATGCTAATATAAGAATACTTGGCAAAATTTTGGCGACATTTTCACCAAAATTAGCAACTATCTTGGTGATATATTTTGGACGACACTGTAATACAGAAGAACTTATTCTTCATATATGGATATATATACTTGTATAACAGGAAAGCTAAAATCGTATTTTTATAGAAATTCTGGTGCTATGGTTGGTATTGTTGCAAAACTCGTTCTCCTTCAAATGGATTCCAATGCTTGTGGCAAAGAAAACCTATGTTCGATGCAGTAAGCTTATTTATGTTTATTTTTTCTATGTCATGGAGCACCCCACTCCCTTTTTTTATTTTAGAAATATTTCATAAATTATCAATTATGTCATTTATTAGAAATTTTAAAATGAAGAATTATCAATTATGTCGTTCTTCATTTTAAAACTGGCATTATAAACAGTCAATTTTTAGTTTTGATAACATTCATTTATTAAATGTGGAATTATTATCTTTTTTCTATAGATTTCCTAAACATCCGTTAATCGTTATACTTGAAAACAAACCTAACATTTGGCCTTTGGTCCTGGATGGTATTATTCAAGCCATTGAAGATTGCCCAAAGTAATATATTTATATACATTTAAGCAATACTATATATTTATTCATGTTTATAAAGAATACATTTATTCATGTTTTTAAGTAATACATTTAATTGTATATTTAAGAATTTTATCATGCACTTTTATGTAATAATTTATAAAATAAAATATCTTTCGTTGGGAACTCGAAAATTTTTAATTTTGGTAGTTTACTGACCTTACTTTATTATCATTATTTAATCACATACTAATCAAGTTCTAAGTTGTATAGATGTGTGAATTTGTTCATTATATATACTTCTGAAAATATAAAATATATATCATCATATTTAACTAGTGTCTATATACTGCAGGACAAAAGCCTGTTTAAGTGCCTTCCATGTGTATTTATTTTGAGAAATTTATTTCCATGTTACCCCAATCTGTTTTCTTGTTTCATCTGCCCCTCGTCTGTGGATATATTTTGACCTTTGGAGGTCTTTTACAATGCGGTTTGGAAATTTGATTGTGTGTATACAGGGCGTCTCAGCACCAGGGTTACAAACTTCAAGGGGTCATAGTACTCATCAAGGTGAACGATAATATGTCATAGAATCTAAAGTCGCAAACCACCCACAGCGCCAGTTCTAAAACCGTCCAGCATGCACAAATATTTACAACCAGTGCGTGAAAAGCGCCAGATAAAACTCAGGTCAGCTGCTCAAGGGCATAGATGATTAGGACATCGCATTTTGCGCTTCTCATGCACTGGTTGTCACTATTTGTGCATGCTGGACGGTTTTAGAACTGGCGCTGTGAGTGGTTTGCGACCCTAGGTTCTATGACAAATATTGTTCGTCTAGGTGTACCCTACCCCTCCTAGATGTTTGCAACCCTGGTGCTCAGATACCCTGTGTATATAATGTTTAAAATCTGATGTTTATAACTTAAACTTTTTTTTTTTGTAATCATTGTAAAGGTAGAAAATAACTTTCTTTCTATGGGGTTTCATACAGTGTTGGCAAGTTTCTGCTAAGGTGGTTAAAACCGCTGGTTATAACCAGTTAAAACCGGCATGACAGAAACTAGTTTCTGCCACAAAAGTGGCAATAACCGGCAGGGACCCAGAAAATAGTTATTTCATGCGTTAAAAACTTATCAGAATACCCCAACTTGCAAAAGGGAATGAATTTTATTTAAAGTAAAATAAGATCACCTGACTCTTCATATTGTTACAAAAACAAAAAGCTACAATCATAATTTAAATTTCCTTATGACAATGATTCATCTAGAAAAAAATTAGGGCAGGGTGCAAGGCCTGACAAAAGGCTATTTTTTGGGGGTGCGCTCTAAATGCATAGATACTTGTGATAAAGATCCCCTGTTTTGTCAGCTTTACTGATACTAACTCTTTTAAACAATGTCTTAATTGGTTTAGTTCCTATTGCTGCTTCCTTTAAATTATTTAGTTTTCATTTGCATGTAAACATCTTTTTTTCTGAGTTAAGGATATGCGAAACGTGAAGGGAAGTGCGCGTGATTGCAATCTAACGGCAGTGTTGCCAGATGGCAAGATTAAAAAATCCTGACTTCATACAAAATAAATTAATATAACTATAATTTAGTTAAACAATATCCTATACTATATGACAAGTAAGAGTAATAAAATAGGGATGTAAAACATGCTTAATTTAGTGCTTAAAGACAAACAAATTGATTTTAACAAAAATTTGACCTGAAAAATACGTGGAACCGCTAACGTTTATCGCAGTAGTCCGTGGTTGAAAGTCTGCAAACCTGGCAACAGTGCTTTGTTTACAAATATTCGTCAGCAATCTGGTTTTGCCAAAACCATCAGTGTTATTACGGAAATGAAATACTGGAGTACAAAATTTTTATAAATCAACAAATTTCATCACGCGTTTTGGATTCTAACGTGAGAATTTAAATCATCATCGGGGAAGGATGGTGCGTTATTTTCCGAGGGTTGGGTGGGACATATGGGCACAAGGACGGTCAAGTTGAAGGGCAGAGCGCTTAATAGGTTCGGCAGAGGGTTGCGCCCTTCTATTTCGCTTTAGATGAAATACTACTTGTGACAAAAGCCATGCAATCAAATTGCAAGTACTTGTTCTGAGAGGCCAAAAATTATATTATTTTAACATGAAAATTAAGATGTTAAGTGAATTTCAATGATCTTGAATTTTGAATATTAGTTCTTATACGGTTAATAAGATTCATCCATTTTGATGTAGTTTTAACTTTCTTAATTTCTGACATAATTCCTTATTATGGTTTTGTCGGAAAAAGGCTTTGTTGCTTTCACGGCTCCTATGGTCCTTGAAAGTCCTCCTTTTTTTTCCCCTCCCAAATAGAGGCCCTTGAAAAGTAATTGAAAACTGCCAAAAATGTGGTTGGTCCTTGAAAAGTCCTTGAATTTTTCTCAAAAATCTTTTCAAGTTTTGGCAAAAGATAAAAAGAGGTATTTCTCTTTATTTCCTGAACGAAGCCAATAGTGCTTCGGACACGCACACTCCCCCACCCACTGCGCATGTGAGTAGGCTAATATAAGGGATGCAAAAAGGGTAGCTTTTGATGGCAGTGTGTTAAGTTGAAAAGAACAATATAATTAAACACTCTAATTTCAGTGTTATGCTTATAATGTCTTGCATTTTTAATTTTTATGTACATTGCGATTGACAACGTGAGGTCCTTGAAAAACGTCATTTGGTCCTTGAAAAGTCCTTGAATTTCATCAGGACAAAAGAGTGGGAACCATGTAACTTGATTAGATGCAAATAAAGAATAATTTATTCAATTATTGGGTGATGAATTTGTTGAAAACGTAATAAGATTTAAACTTTTGAAAATTTAATAAGGTAAAATGTTTTTAAAAGCGAGAAAGAAATTAACAGTGAAAAATACAGAATTAGTAAAATTTGCTAAATGGAAGGTGCCTGTTAAGCATGTTATCTCTGTAAACTTGTTTGTCATTTGTGTTATGTTCAATTCATGGACTATATTATAGTGGATTTTTAATGGAGAAAATAGCTAGACTTTGCAAACCGCTCATTTGCTAATTTTAATTGCACGAGTATATCTTTAACATAGTTATTACATTCTTAGAACTTGTAGAACATCAATTTAATTTATCGAAACCTATTTAATAGCGAATGATTCGATGATCATAATGTATTTGTCCCCACATCAGAAACATTTGGCTGTTTGAGCCCTGCGGTGGCACAGTGTGGTAACGCGTTCGCATAGTGCGCCTTTAACTCGGGTTTGACTCCCAACGGTGAACAGAACTCTTACTCAGAGATCTCATAAAGATCGCACTGCTCGTTGCAGTACGGGGTTTGGTTCCCTAGGCCTTAAGAGGTTCGGATTCCTCAGAAAACTGTAGGTCCAAGGGCTTCTGATTCCTCGGAAAATTGTAGGTCCAGAGGTTCGGATTCCTCGGAAAACAGTAAGTCCCAGCGTATCACGACCATTGTATTCCTTGAGCCGTAAAACTACAAACAAACAATTTGACATTCTATGCGACAGTCCTGGTCATACCACCGTAAATCCATCTCTGATCATAGCCATGTCTACTAACATCTTTTTTTTTTTTACTCGGACGACTTTTTGATGCAACATGACCTTAGTTGTCCTTGTGCTATTAAAATCCGGCCAACTGATCTTGTGAACCCCTCTGACCTGTGTTCTCACTATACCATTTATACCTCAAAATTTCTTTCATGGTGGAAGAATCTTGAAGAGATCTGTATTTGATAATAAATAACGATTGAACATTATGATGTTACATGCCTAACTTTAAAATTTAGTCAGCCATTAGTTCTTAAACTTACCAAATAACATGTTGTTTAACACAGTGTTTCTCAACTGAGGGCTGCATTCCAGTACCGGTCCTTCCGAGGTTCGCCTGGCATTTGTCATTTTAGCTTTCTAAGCATTTTTCATGAATGAATGAACATTGTACACTAGAAATATTCTGAGAATAATTAAGGAATATTTAAAGAAAAATCTTTGCAGATGCAGAATTCCTAAATAACATCTGTATAGCAAATATCAGTGACAAAGCTACTTGTTTTTAAATATAGATGTATTCATGGCTGATCAGGTTTTTTCAAGACATCCAAATCTTTCAACATATTAATGAAAGTTAACAAAATTAATTTAATGACGTTTGTCTGAGGAAACTACAATATGCTGCAAGATTATTCAACCAATGATTGACAACTCCTTTAAATGTAAGTTTATACTTGTCAACATTTCATATCATATGCACAATTGCACTAATACCCTTTATAATTATACCATAATTAATTATTAATAGATTAGTTATGTATGAACTTCGAAAAAAAGAGAGAAAAAATATTTGCACGTAGATTTGTTGACATTGAGCTCTCGTCTTTTAATAATAAAAAAATTTACTGGACTGTCTTCTCACAATGATTGAGAAACACTAGTTTAACATATAATAAGAACATTAAATGTATATGTTTTTTAATATTGTAGAAAACAATAAATTGTGCATCTAATAATGGATTACATTTGATAGTTATTAAAATGAAAATGATGTTTTAATATTTCCTAATTGCATAGCTTGTATTTTTTTGCAGGTCATTTTCGTTCATGGAACCTGTGGTTAGTTACATGCTCATGAATCCATATAACGTTTCTGATCATATTGCTATGCATAGCTCACTATTGGAAAGATTAATTCCTCATTTTGATCGAAGTCAAATTGCTAACTATTTCTTCGAAGTCCTGCCATGGTTTCAGGTGCCTTAAATGCATCTATTTTCTTTGTATGCAAACATTTAAAAAAAATGAATCTTTTTGTTTTTCTAAGTGTGTATCAAAGACATTTTCGTTTTAGGTTTTCAGTTTCGAAAAAGTTGCCGAAGCTACTCGTTTCCTCTCTCGATTTAAAGATGTCATTATGGAGTTACCCTCGAGTGACGAGAAGCTGGCTATGATGGAGAAACTTCTCTTTGTCATGCTAGCTCTGTGCCATAATTGTTTAAAATATGCGTATAATCCAACAAATACTTTGAAAGTGATAGAAAGCATAGCTGAGCATTTAGCCAAGGTAGTAACAAATACCTTACTAAATTTATAACTTTTGATAAAATGATGTCTCAAGCTTACTTATAATCCTATAACTGGTTTTGGACATATGAATAATAAAATATAGAACGTTTCAAGTAGATTACAATAGATTCCCTCATTATAATCGACCTCTGCTTCAACCAGCCCTTCCATTCACTCGAATGGTGGGGGGGAGGCAGTCGTCCACTCACTTCAGTTTATAGAACACTGTTACAACAGTTTGCTCCTGAATCTCATTTCTCATTTAAATAATGATCATATCATTTTAAAATAAGTTAATTTGAAATCATTGACATTATAATATCTCAATTTTACCATCCATTTTCTATGATTCTCAGTCCTTAAAAATAATTAAAATCTACAGTCCTCAATCTTTGAATTAACCAGCCAAGGTCCCATCATGGTCAGTTAAAAGGGAATCTGCTGTATCTTGTAAAACGAAACCTTATATGCGAACTCCCATTCCTTCACTATTATTTTAATGAGCAAGAAAATATAAACATGTGATAGAGCAGGTCTGGACAAACCATAGCAAAAATTGTCAAGGTTCACTTTAATTATTAACTATCTTAATATTTTGTTCAAAAGCACATAGGTTAGCTGTCCTATGGTGACGTATTAGTAACACATTTGTTTATTATACTATCCAGGTTAGACTTTCAATCATGATTCCTATGGTCCTTGAAAGCCCTTGAAAAGTCCTTAGATTTTTGCCAACTCGGGGTCCTTGAAAAGTACTTGAAAATTGGTAAAAAATATAGTTGGTCCTTGAAAAGACCTTGAATTTTTCTCAAAATCTTTTTTTGTTTTGGCAAAAGAAAGAAAATGAAGTAGTATTCCTCCTTATTTCCGGAACAAAGTTAGTAATGCTTCGGACACACACCCTTTCTTCCCACCCGCTGAGCATGGCTGATAGAAGGGATGCAAAAGGGGTAGCTTTTGCTGGCAGTGTGCAAGGGGTAGCTTTTGCTGGCAGTGTGCAAAGGGTAACTTTTGCTAGCAGTGTGCCAAGTTGAAAAGGAGCAACATAATTAAGCACTTCACTAATTTCAATATTACTCTTATAATGTCTTGCATTTTTAATTAAGTGTTATGTATATATTGCGATTGACTATATAAGGTCCTTGAAAAATCCGTAAAATGTCCTTGAATTTCATCAGGACAAAAGAGTGGGAACCATGTCAATGATAACGTAAAACGTGTGCCATTTTTCTGCCTGCAATGGTCCAGGGTTTCTTTTCTTGACGGTAAAGGTTCAGACTCATCTGAAAACTCTAGGTCCTGGCACAACATGACCTTTGCTGCCCTGATGTCGTAAAGACACAAACAGAAAATAGTGACACGATAAATGTATTTAAGTTGCGTAGTTGCTACTCAAGGAACCATGTATATCAACACTTGAAACTTTATCAATGAAATAAAATTTTCAGATGCAAAAACTGCTGACAGGTTACCATTGTTCATAAAATTAGTAAATCTTAGCCATATAACAGCTAGTATTTGTATCCAATTCGCTTTCTAGCTTTGTATTCTTAAAACTCACGATGAAATATTTCAAAAAGAAATTCTTTTTTTTTCAGGCAGAGAATGCAATTACTATCTACTATAATGCATCTTTGGTCTCAATACCAATTCTCTTGCAAAGCACTTCTGGGTCCCATACTCAGCAACTATTGAACATTGGTATTAAGACATTTTATATCACCTTATTCTTTTCTTCCACAACATTGTAATTATAAGTACTGAAATTTTCAATTGTTAAAAAAAAAAATAGTTTTATTAGGGAAAACTATAGAGAATCTACTTAGAAATATAATAATTGTTTGAATATATTTATAACAAATGATTCTATTCTTATAAGAGCAGTTGTTTAATCTGCAAGGGAAAAGCTTTTAGCGTTACAGGAACATATTGGTGGTGTGTTTGTCTATCGTATGCTAGCCCAAGATTATTTGTAATGATATACAAATAAATACTTTTTTGCTTATTTTAGGTCACTTGCTGATGAGAAGGGAAGTCCTGTCAAGTATAGTTGCAGCCATGATGATGGGTCCCGTTGTGTTGCTTTTGGCCGAACCAAAAGAAATTCTACCTCAATCTAATCAAACATCAAATTTTTCACTGGCATCTTTTTGCAGGAGGTTGAAACACCTCACATGCATGCAAAGGAATACTACGAAAATTTCATCTGAATTATGCGAATCTGATTCATGTATCCTGGAACAGTTTACTTCTTTTGCAAGCCAATCTGTCCTCTGTGCCAAATTTTGTGCATTCCTGGATGGAGCGAATGACGAAATCAAAATTCAATGGTTGTCTCAGGTGAAAAGTATGGCTATTGAAGGAGTAGAAATCTCAAATTTCGTTTTTCACTTAGTCGTTGGACTATTTCTGAGTCCAACAGAAAGTGAAAATTTATTCATTTTATATGTAGAAGTGTTTGAAGCTCTATGTTCAAAAGAAAGAAATAATACTTATGTAAGTATATCGTCTTTTCCTCGCAGAATATTCATATACTCATAAAATATGGATGCGTGTGTGTGTGTGTGAAATCAGCTTTTGAGTATATTTATTTTGATAATTTTCTTTTTTATTTAATATATAATTTGATTAATGCATTAATATAATCACATACATTGCCCGTGTCGTGCACAGTGATGCTTATTTTCTATAAATTTGATTCACTTACTCTAATATTGCTTTTAGACTATTATTCGCAGCTATTTGGTATCGTAGAAGTAATATATTTTTCCACCGTCCAGGTTTGGCTTCTACTGGAACTAAGAATTGATCAAACTGGAATATGTACTAGCAAAAATGGTATATTCTAGCCATTTTTGCTAGTACATATTCCAGTTTGATCACTTTTACAGCAGAGGTTTGCATCCTTTAGAAAATTATGTTTTCTGGCACAGCATAATCAAATCTCTCCTTGCGCCTTAAAATGAGAGAAGATATTCATGTTTTCCTTATTTTTTGTTGCTTTATAGCCCCCATTACATACGGATATAGTGTCATTTTAGTATGATTATCAAAACTTGTCAAAATGTCCTTATCAAATAAAACTTTAATTCTTCATACACAAATGTTCCTTTTTAAATCACACTGTGTGTTCATGTAGTCAACAACTTATTAAAAAAAACAGCAGTAAATAGGATTTTCATTATATAATTTTTTGCATGTGGGGCATTTTTAAATCGAAATAGTCTGCTGTATGGTACACTAGTATTGTGTTGTTAGCTTTCAAACGCTATTATATTTTCACTCCATTTGAATAAATATTTTCTAAAAATAGTTTGCAATTTGTTGTTTGATTGTGATTGCTGACAGCCATGTCATGCTGGTTCCCTTTAAAACACCAAAATTTAATTTGCGTTGAAAGAAGATAGAAACAAAAATGATGACCCATTATAACCGGATGGCTATGGATATTGTTGAGAAAAGTCACTGCAGTGGTTGCTGAAACTGTGATAATTTGCTGTGGTTATTCTCTATCTATGATTTCTCTGTAATGTGTCGTAAAACTCAAGTGATTTGATTAAACCTAAGTTTATAATTTCAGCACCTTTTTGTTTATGCTTGCGTGTATAAAATAATTTTCAGCAATTAAGTAATACAGCAGCACCTATGAATAAAAGCCTATTCTTGATGTGTAGAAATATGTATTTCTTGGAATTTTTCCACTTTTCATATTTGGAAAATATACTACTATTTCTTACGTCTTTCGTTATTTCAGTCTACAAAGATGTTTACTTTGTTACTATACAAACTGAAAATGGAAACAAATCCCAAACACCATTTCTATATCATGGAGTATTTGGCGAAGACTGTAGGCCACAAAGTGAGTTCAGCATGTATTAAATATGAATCTGTTTAACTAGAAGGCCGTTCATGGATTGAATTATGTATCATATATTACTGTGTATTTTTCAGTATGCTGTTTCTCCTGTTCTTAATATCTTCCGGATGATGGCTAATCAGCAAGAATTAAAGGCACAGGCAATATACTTGATGTTCTTATTATGTAAAAAACAAGACCGGTGCTTCCCTTACCTTCAGGGAATGCTTACAACAAGTGATAAGACAGTATCTCTCCAATCTGGCCTCAACGAAGTTAGAATAGCACAGGCAGCCGTCATTAAAGAACTGTGCATGGAAAAGTAAGACTAGATGATTGTCTTCCATGAATTTTTTTGTTTTTATTACACAGAAATAGTTACATTTTCTATGCAATTTTTATTCCTTTGGTGTGTGTGTGTGCGTGTCATTTCAGCCAAAAGCTCATCATAAAGTATGTGACCCAATAGTCACGGTCATAGCCTATCATCGATCATCACTGATCATATAGGACATAATTTCCAATAAGTTTTTTAATATAAAGACATTTCAGTGCTTGAATGTCACATTAATTTACCAGTCCCATTTCAATGCACTATTTGGACTTAAATGTGCAAACGAAACATAAATAATTATAATCATTTCTCACTTGAGTTGCACATTGCAGTAGATCATTGTTTTTTGCTCACAAAAGAACCTTTTATCATGTTCGTTGCACATGGAGTCGACATTTGGACTACTTTGTATAGTCTTTAACGCTGATTCCGAATGTGTATTTAGTTTTTTGCAAAACTAATTTTTCCAGCAATTATGATCACTTAAAGATAATGAGAAATTCATATTGCGGTATGCTTAAGATTTGGCTCAAAGTCGTTTTTTAACCAACCTAGTCTGAACCAGATGATCACTCAATGAGTACAGTGCATTTGAAACATTTCGCCAATTTCATATGCTTACAAGATTTACGCAGTTTTACAAGTTCGCCAACGTCCAAGAACTGTCTTTTAAATTGACATTTAAAATTTTAATTGTTCCTGATTGCAGGAACAGCAATTCATTTTTAAAATGGTGGCATTGTCATGATTTTTTGCGTTTTCCCCATTTTTACATACAGTTTCACTATTATTAAAAGGTTATAAAATTTTATTTAATAAAATTCAGATTAATATTTCTCAGAAAAAGGTCGCCAACTTGTGATCTTTAAGAAGTCATAATTACTCAAAAAGTGATATTTGCGAAAAACTAAAGACATATTCTGAATCAGTGTTAAACACTATACAAAATAATCCTAGTGTTGACTCCATTTGCGACGAACATGATTAAAGGTTCCTTTGTCAGACGCAAAAATTCCTTTAGCAGTTTATTTCAGACATTCCGCTTAATGTCAGTCAGAGAAATTTTATTGTTAGTATTTTAAAGTAAAGTCAGTTTTCATAGCGTACTGATCGTTAGGTCATTTGAATTATATTATTTGTGTGCATGTTTGTTAGTTATTTCACCTCTATATATTTGCAGCCCTGCGTCTGCTATGCAATTACTTGGAGCCCTTTCAACAATTATCAATCTCTCAAATGATGAATCCAGTACACCAGCTGTTGTATTAGCCCTTGATGGAGTTACTCATATGTGTAAATCAGAGGTATGATATAGTTAATTTTTCTAGTAATGTTCATTAACACATAATTTGATAAAGTAATAACACTTTTTTTTTCTTTTTTGTAATGATACATGATTTAATGATAGCAAATGGGTAAACATAAGAATGCATGTTATAGTGTTATGATGAGAAGTAAAATTTGCCTAAAACCTTTCAATATAATATACTTTATACACGAATATACGACATGATACACGTAGATAGTATGAAACACAAATAACAAAATAATTGCAGTTAATTAATTAATTAAAATTTAATTAAAAACGGTGATAGCTATTTCGTTAGCAACAGCTATCTTCATCGGACCGATACAAAATAGTATTGTAATACTCGTGCCGAAAACATTCACGGTTGCCATCATGTCCGGTTGAAAATTGCATATGAAAATAGGTTGTGGGCGCACGGCCGCGTCTCCGGCCATGGGACAAGAAATTAAATGTTACAGGTTACCAGCCATGTCTAGAGCCATTGGACAGAGGAACTAATTCAAAAAGTTCATTCTCTGTTAGACCTGGATTTCTATGAAACCTTCCACATCCTATCTAACTGTTATCACCGCTAATCACCAGCTTCCTCACAGTAGCCTTTCTTCCATTTGGAGAGCATTCCTCCCTCCAATGGCTCGAGACGCGGCCAGTAACTCGTAGGGATTTAATTTCTTGTCCTAGTCACAGTTAATTATTCACTAAAATTTACTCAGGTCGGTGATAGCTATTCTCAACGCATTAGTTATCAGATCGACATAAATAGTATTGTATCACATCGCCCGCCCACTGCCGCTTACCGCGTCCACCGTATGAAAATAGGTTAGCGCACGCCGCCTCCGCCATGGGACAAGAAATTAAATGTTACAGGTCATCAACGCGTTCAGAGCCATTGAGAGGAACTAATTGAAAGTCCATTCTCTGTTAGACCCGGATTTATGAAACCTTCCACATCCTGTCTAACTCTGTTATCACCGTTAATCACCAGCTTTCCTCACAGCAGCGCTTTTCCATTTGGGAGAGCATTCTCCCTCCAATGGCTCGTAGACGCCGCCAGTAACCCGTAGGCATTTAATTTCCCTTGTCCCAGTCGAGACGCAGCCGGAGCCCACAACCTATTTTAATATCCAATTTTCAACCAGGCATGATGGTAAACCATGAATGTTTTTATCGCTATTATGCTACCACTATTTTTGTATCGTCTGATGTAGATACTGTCGCTATTGAAATAGCCATCACCATTTTGAATTAAATTTTAACTTATTAATTAATTGTGATTATTGTGTTATTTGTGTTTCGTATCATATAATATATCTTTCAGTTGTATGTAAATGATCTGAAGTCCGGGCTCTAGTGTATTCCCATTTCCTGCTAGTAAAGATTGCATACAAATGTTTGAATCTAAGAGAGTGCGTGTCTAGTTACAGTCCATATATTGTAATAAAATATCTATAGAAATATATATTATATACAGTGCCTGGCTAAACAAAAGCCTTCATGTATCTTAGTATTTTTGTAAGATGTTACTGTTTTGTTAATATTAATTGCTAATAATATCACACACTAAGCCACGGGCTTAGTTTTTGTGGATTTTTTTTTTTAAGTCACAGAAACTTGCTCATGGTATGTTGATCAATATTTTGGCAATTGTGTCAGCCCTGAGAAAGGTAATATCTTTACAGCCTTACATATGGAAAAGAGCTGCTGAAATTGATCATTCCACATGTCAGTCAACTCCAGCCATGACACCCGTGGACTCAGATTTAATGGAAATTGGGTATGTTTGTTCCTTTTATGGATTTTAAGTGAGTATACCTTTTTACCTTCATTCAGCGGTTTAGGTTTTACAGCCTCCTCCTCCTGTTAAAGTTTTGAGGATTTTGTGGTTTTATTGATCGGACGGAGGAAACAATTTGCTTTTTTCATAGAAAATAATTTATATCTCACTTGTTTACACAACCAATGTCGATGAAATTTTTTATGAGTATACATCAACATGTAAGGAAATGCAGAAAATAAACTACGAAGCAAGTATCTATACGTGGTCAGGAAACCTTAAGTGTTGTTTCTTTTTCTTTTTTAAATAAAATACTGAATTCTACGTTAAGTGGGATACCTTCGAAAGGGAAAAGGATAATCGAACAGATATGGTTATATGTATAAGGATTGTTGGAACAAATATGATTATATTCGAAAATGAATCGGAGATGGATATCATACTTTGCTGTCGTTTGGCATTTGCATTCTATAGAATGCCCAAGGAATGTGTGAAATATTAATCGCTTCTGCCACATTGTTTATCGTTTTTGGCATTCATAAAATACCTAGGTATTCTATAGAATGCCAGATTTCAACCTTGCTAGTAATGTATATTATAATATTAAGGGTGCTTCTATTTCTGTCTGTGGGATACTTCTTCACTTTGGTATACCTTTTTGCTCTTATTAGCAGCTTTTTGGAGGGTATTACAAAGGGTGCTTGGTACATTTTGAACGATTTCAATAGATGATTAAAAAATGAAAACATTTTGTGGGAAAATGGATCTGGCAACACGTTATTATTTCAAATTACAATGACATTCATACTTTCAAATTCATTTGTTATTCAAAATTGCCTGTAAACAAGCTGTGAATCAAGGATATATTTTTGCGCTTTCGAGGAGAAATATTCTTATTCCATTATTAAAAAACGTGTGAAACGCATGGTATAAAGATTTCTAAGTGCAAAATAAGCAACATTATTAATCGAAAAGGGAAAGACCGTCAATCAGAACTTCTACATAAAAAGAGGACTCCAAATGAATACCCGAACAAGATACATACTGTTGCAAATATTTCTAAAGTGAGATCACTGGTAACAAGAGAAAATCCACCGACGCAGAAATCAATTGCAAACTCTTTAAATACTTCTGTAGCAACAGTAAATAAAATAATAAACCAAGATTTATAACTTAAAAAAGCTAAAAAACATAATCTTCACCGTCTTTTGTCGAGACATGTGGCTCAACGCAAGACATGTTGCAGAATCCTGTATGAAAATTACTTATCAGGAGATAAATGGAAATACGTTGTTACCCTTGATGAAGCATGGGTTTATCTAAATGATTGTAACAAAAAAGGTTCATTTACTATCGTAAGCGTGGAGAAAAAAATGTCCAAACTTGGTTCCGAGAATGCAAAGAAAGCTTCAGTAAAGGCTTTATGATTGTCGCAGGTTTCTCTTACAATGGGAAATTAAAAATAAAAAAGTGGAAAACAACGTTAAAATCAACTCATGATATTATCAGGAGAATTTTTTGCATCCAATATTTACAGAAGAAATTCCATTTTTTTTATTCCAACAATTTTCAGTGTGTAAAACTGCATCAAGACAAAGCTCGCAGTCATACCTCGAAAACTACCACTGCATTCCTTGAAAAAATGAAAACTGATACAGGTATTGCATATATATAGAGTCTGCCTTTTCAACATATTCCTGAGAAGTCCCCTGTTGTTTCTCCTATGAACTATTGTGCCTTTGGTCCGCTGAAAAGAGCTCTCTCTCTAAGCGCAAACCCACTACCATTGATGGACTTTGGAAAGTTGTGGAACAGGAATGGCAAGCAATACCTCTGGAAACGTTGCAAAAAACCCTTCTATCATGGAAAACATGATGCAGACTTATAGTTCAGAAACAAGGTTATCAGATGGAATATTTAAAAAAATAATCTTTACATTTTAAACATTAAGAAAATGGCTTCGAAATCGTTCTAAAAATGTGTAAACACCCTTTGTAAAACCTTTAAAATATGTCGTAAAATGTGTATATGAAATCAATTTGCAATTTTTCCCTAACCTAGCAGGAAATCAGGGATCTTGTAAAGTCTTGTGGTATTGAAAAAGTTTCAAAAATCAAAGGATCCCTCTGTATCAATAATAAATCCTCTTGTTGTCAAATCACAAAAACTCTTGTCAAGTAGTGATTATCCCTTCGTCATCTTAACCTTTCAATAAAATAGAAAACTCTATAAAGAGATTAAATATAATTTAAAGTTCCCCAGATGATTAAAATATTCTGATAAAATTACAGAACAAAAGTGTGCAACTACCTTCTGAAATACCCTACAAAAGAACTTTCATGAAAGGTTAAGGTCTCCTACATTAGGCCTAACGGTTGAACATGGCTTACAACATTTCTACCAAATTTATCTGTCTAATTCGCCTACCTGCACTTTGTTTGAACTTAGTTTGATAAAACATAAGTGCCTCTTTCCCCTTACCTTTATCTATAAAATGTCATTAATAATAATTCCATGAAAAATGTATTTCTATTCTGCGTTTTTCAACATGCCAAATCACTATTAGTTCCCAAAAAAATGGGTAGCTAAAAGACTAGTAAATCTCAATGTGCGGAAAGAAAATCTCTAAGTTGTTTCGTGTGCTGCTAATCTGTATATTTCTGGATGTAACAATGTATTAGAAAATTGTTCAGTGCCTTGTTCTGTGTAATTTTAAAAATAATGTCATATTTTTTTCTAGGTTATCGATTTACGATCAGTGTGGAAAAACTTATCTCCAAAACTCTGCGCAGATAAAAGGTTATAATGAATTTTAGCTGATTGTGTAATGTATTTTCATAAAAATTATGCATTAGTTAGCAGGGTTGAATAAAACCTGGGTTTTTCTTTCTTTCTTTTTTTCCTTTTTTTTTGTGAAATTGGTTTGTTTTTTGGCAAAATTGGGTTCTATTAAAACAATCACTTAGGTTGTTTTCAAATCTTTCCACAAATGAATAATAGTAATGTAGCATATCCTATACATATACCCATATCCATGGGGTGGATCTTAGAGACACCCCCAAAACCCATTTTTTAATAAGACTTGGCTACCGCCTTGCATGCTGTATTGTATCGAGACGTGATGTTAAAGTTTTTCAACCCCCTCAAATTAAATCCTGGCTACAATCTTGCCTATACACCTTGAGTATCTGTTATTTATATATGGTAGAAAATTACAAAAAACATATAGTACAATTAAAAGTAATTTTATCTGCCACATACCTGCCAACTTAACATGGGAAAAAAAAAAAATTTTAAAAAAAGACAGTCTTTTTTTAATGCGTATGAATAACTATTCCATGGAATAAGGAATCTTTAATAATACTTACACACATTATTCATATTTTTATGAAATGAAAAAGAAAGTTGTGTACAACAAAGTTATAATGCAGCAGATTATCCGAGTCAACACCAATTATTTATGAAGAATATTAATGTTTTTTAGACTAAGAGTGACTTTCTAGAAGCTTGACATCATACAAAAACACAACTTTCAAGCATGTGTGGGGTTTTTACTTTAAAAAAATCTGCTTACTTTAGAAAAGGTAAGAATTATTTTTTAAAATTGTAGAAAAGTGGAAGATGTACACCAAAAACAGAAAATAAGTCTAAAAAACAAAGATTCCATTTTAAAAAAAAAATGATGATTTCGAAGCTATGCCATCACCAATCTCATAAATCAAGTGCAAGTAAGTTACTTAGTTCTTGTTTCAGCTCACGGTAACGAAAGAAAAAAAGTTAAACTTGAAATTTCAATGTGTGCATTTATTGGTCTTAAATTCAATTATATCTAATTTAACAATTTTCTTCTTTTGTCCTTAATACATGTAGTTACGTTTTTAAAAAATAATGTGCATATAATTGCATTTCCTTAAATGTAACTTTATTATGTTCTGGCTAACCTAATGAGGTTTTCCAACAACAAAAAGTTCCCCAATCTCTGTTCCAACATAATTGTAAATAACTCTCAGTTACTCATGAGATGCCATGTATGGAACATATTGGCAACTCTAGGTTTGAATTTTAAAATTTTTAGAGGTTGCAAATTCTTCCTTACCATTTTCTAAATGACTGAGATACTAGAAGTATGTAGGATAAGCTATGTTATTTTCCATCTGTGCAAAGATTTTAAGATAACTCAAGTAACTGTTTTCAATAATAATAATAATAATAACAAATCCTTAAAATAAAATAACCAATTAAACCCAAAAAAGGCCACCTAGTTTTTTGTTTTTTTTTAAGTCCCAGGTTTTATTCACCCCTAAAAGGATGAATTATTTCAGTGTTACTACTACCTTCAGTGATGTGAGAGTTCCAGTATGTAATAATGTTTTGATATTTACATGAGGGGACAAATGCATATATTTAGCTGTCGTTGGATGATGTTTATTAAGTGGAATAAGTTTAGACCTTATTTGAAGATACTGCAATATTTGGCAAGATAAAGCAATGGAAAACACTAATGTAAGATAAAGCTTAGGGTGGGGGAGGGGGCATGTCAAGATTTATAAATTTTTGCAGAGTGATAACACAGATATCAATAAATGAATTCTTTATTTTATTTTGTACAGTTTTATACTTGTAAGATTCTATAATGTTTGTAAATTTAATGACTATATTTTTCCATTAATATAAAAATAAGGTCAACAATATTTGGCCAATTTTATATACTCATCTATAATAGCAATATAACATATCAATGAAATAGGAGCATGCAGAATTCAATATTGTGATTAGAAATCTATTTACTCAATATTGCGGAAATGTTTTTTTTGTTTTTTTTTAACCCACTTGGGCTTTATTGAGTCAGGCAAAATTGGGACAACCCTAGTATTGACTACTGTACACCCCTATTGGATTGAGATATAATATGCTTACTATAGAAGCATAAAAATAGTTATGATTGACCTTATTTTTATATTCTTAATAAAAATCTACATTGGTAAGAAAAATGCAGATTCATTGAAATTAAAAATATTAACTTTTATTATTATAAAGCATTACAAGTTAAGGTAAGGAATTCGTTTATCAATATCAGTGATAACACTGTGCAGAGATTTATAAACCTTGACCAGCGTTACTGCTTTGTCTGCATCAAGGTGGTTATGGAGCATTGACCACAGTATACCAAATTTTTTAAAAATTCACTCTATAGCATTAGAATTTGCAGGACATGACAGTAAGTTTGAAT
>QLNU02014802.1:154425451-154484518 GCA_006491805.2 Dysdera silvatica | reverse complement strand
TTGTTCATTTACAAGGAATAAAAGCTGGGTTTTTAAACATTCTTAATCCTTAATTTAGCAGACAATTTTCTCTCTAGAGAAACTTTGTCAGGAAGAAATCTTCACTATAGAAATCTTTGCATTATTATACATACTTTACCTTAATATCATTCATTGTCTTTTAGTTCTACGATGCAAGGATAGCAAGAGTCGTGTTACATCAGACGTACTGTTTTCCAAGGAATTTGAAACTCTCAGACTTAACGAACTAAATTTTGGGCTACAATGAGCAGTTTGGCAATATAGATGGGTCCCCCCACTATTGGGAATTGAACTTGAGATGACAACATGAAATGCGAAATCACAAGGCCATTTTAATATTAAAAATCTTTGAATACATTAAATATTCAGAACTAAAATAATCGCAGTATATAATATTCAGAACTAAAATTATTTCAGTATATAATATTCAGTACTAAAAAATACTTAATTTGTATTCTTTCTTGAAAGTAAAATAAAAAGGGAATTAAACAGATATTTCAGATTAAAAATACAATTTTTAAATAGTCAGGATCTGGGACTAACAGGTTGGCCAATTTTTAAATAGTCAGGATCTAGAACTAATAGGTTGGCCAATTTTTAGTTTTATATCTTCCCCTTCCATGTCACATGGTAAAAGATAAATATTCTATATAAAAGTGTATATATCTGGATAATATGTGAACATGTGGAAAACAAAGATATTTGTATTCTAAGAATGCTCAATTTTTAATTGAATTAAGTAATGTGCCCTGTTTGCTGTCAGCAAAAACCCACTTTTTTTTTTTTTTTGTCGAAGCCGTTGTGAATGTATTGAAGTTCACATATATCAAATACCGGCGAAACTTCCTTCAACCTCATTATATGCGAATTTGATTATCCACTGCATTTGTGTTATCCATGACCATGAAAAATAGAAAATTTACTGTGGTATCCACCTAAATCATTTGTGATTTAACAAACTTTCAGTGTAGCAGACTTGTCTTATATCTTATTTCTCTAAACGATGTATTTATGCAATTCAATTTCCCCTTAATAATATTGTCGCTTATGTAGCTGTATAATTGCAAATCCCAAAAGTATCCTTTTCTATTTACATAAATTTCTCTGCTGGTGGTCCAATTGCTTTCACATCTTGTTTACTGAATCTGAATTGTCTGCACTTGTCTTTAAGGGTGCACAGGTATAGTTTTGCACTTTTTTGTCATTTATTAAGGTAAAGTCTTGAATTTTTTTTTTTTACTGAACTAGCATATCCACATTAGACATGCGGTGGTGAAAAATTTTTTTAAAAAAAATTGTTTCGTATAAAAAAATATTAATATATGACTAAAAATATGAGTCCATATTTTTAGAAAATATTTTATAAAGAAAACTATGCAATGAAACTTTTCATCAAGGGGATTTCTAAAATTTTACATAAAAGTACTTCAAAAATTCATATTTTAATTTTAAAAAATTGCACAAATATAAAAAATTTCCATGATGAATTTCAGGATAATATCGTTTTTATTTCGCTTACCAAATTTTATATACGTAGCTTTAATGGTTATAAAGTTATTAACACATATTCACATGAAAAAGTTCAAAAATGCTGAACTGAGAAAACGAGCTTTAAAGTTGAAGAAGATAAAATGATATAATTCTTTATTTACGTTCATCAGTTTGCTTCTTTTTTGAGGACATTGTGTGTGAACCCATTAAATCAAAACTTTTCATTATGCATTTTTTAATAAGTCGCAAAGCATAGAAAAATGGACGAGAAAGTGGCCCTTTAAATTTTAATCGACTATATTTATAATTTGAATTTGGAAGTGAAAAAACAATCGTATGGTTATAAATTTGGTATCAAAATATTCAGAAAGGTTTGAATTTTTTTAAGATAAAAATAAAAAATCGGTGTTTTTATCATTTTTCATCAGGATCTTTGCCCTGTACCCTCTTTTACAGATTTTTATTAAAGTGCCAGTAGATCATTAACCAACTTCTACATTTTTAATATAAAAAAATAAGTTCCTTGCAAAATTGTTGAAGATATCTTTTTTCGATCGCACTTTAGTCATTTTTGGTAAATGTAGCCCTTAATGTGTTTCCTCGTCTGCATCAGGAGATCCGTTCATTTCCAAGAGAGAGAGCACGTTGGATTCTCCGCCGCCAAACTTACGTTTGTGTTGTATGTCCCAAAATATCATTTGTAATCCATAGTAGTTATATTTGCTCCTTGTCTCTTCTTTTATGTCTGATGGTCTATAGTGATGCAATTGTAACGCATTTGCCTGTCATGCAGTTAACCAAAGTTTAACTCTCAAAGATGCCAAAAAAAAGCGAATGTTACCTAATAAAAGAATGCAGAGTTTCACCAGGAGATTCCATAACAAACAGTTATTTCGACACTGGCGTAAGGTTTAAAAACACGACGTTTCGGGAGCAGTTGGCTCCCGAAACGTCGTGTGTTTTTAAACCTTATGCCAGTGTCGAAATAACTGTTTGTAATGTTACCTAATGTTAACTAATTGCTTACTAAATGTTACCAAATGTTAACTAATTGCTTGCTGTAGGACAGTGGTTACCATCTTTCTTTTTCTCCTATGATCCTTAATTAGGCTTTTATTTATGAGTACCCCCCTTCTCTCTTAACACTCTACCCATCCTTTCATATAAAGATAATTGTGTAGTAATGTTCTTGGATTAAATAAGTAATCAATACAATGTAATTTTTATTTTCATGCTAAAATTGCATTTCGGAGCACGGAGAAAGCATAGTAAAACAAAAAATATTACTCTTGCTCCCTTTTTATTCAGCATGACCATTTTATTTTTGGTTTCCTATTAAATAAATTCTTAACTTCCTTTTAAACTCACTTTCTCGTTCACTATTTTTATATAGTCTGGTAATTTATTCCATTTATCAAGTCCATAATAATTTATATTATTGTTTCCCATGTTTGTTCTTATTTTTCTGTTTTTAAAGGATTACCTGACCTTGTATTTCTTACATTTCAATTTTTGTCAATATTTATAGTTTTGAATGTTTCAAATTAATGGCATTTCTAGGCTTTGGTATTTGATTTTACAATATATTTCAAATTTTATAGTGGCAGACTAACATCAGAACAGATAAAAATAGCCTGGAGTTCGTTGAATTGGCTTTAATAAAACTAACAACTTTCACAGTTTGATTGAGCACTTTCTTTAATGTGTTCCTCATTTTGCAAGTAGGCTGTTGAACTTTCGCATAAGTGTCCTGTTGTAAATCAAAACCCTATAATTTTGTTTTTGTGTTTTCATGTTAATCCTGCATTTTTTTGTTTTCTGCCATTATCAATATTATTTTCACGTACTCCCAGTCTGTCCACTTTGTACCCTGAGTGGTATGTGTACCACAGGTTGGAGACCACTGCTGCAGGGGATGGCTTCCCTGGGCCTTAAGGGGTTTGAGTTCCTCTGAAAACTGTAGGTTCTGATACAGAATAGCCCTTTGCTATCTTTGCACCTTAAAAACACAAACTAAACTATGATTTTTTAATGTAATTCTATGAATCTGATAAAATTAATTAGCTGTTATTTGGTATGATATTATTACCCTTCACAGGGATAACACAATTGCCAAATATGGTCAACACAGAAAAGCCTCCGGGGCGAGATTTTTGTGAGTTTTGAAACTCACAAAAATCTCGCCCCGGAGGCTTTCTTGTGTTGACCATATTTGGCAATTGTGTTATCCCTGCGGAGGGTAATAATACCTTAACACCTTTACATACGGAGAAAGAGAGCGTTGTTTCCTGTCCTCATTCGTCTAGCGGTCCAAGACACTCCGGGCTAAACGGAGGGACCCTGGTTCGAATCCAGGATGGGGAAAGCGTCTCTTTTTCTCCAAAAACGAATAAAGCTCTAGTTTGAGCTACATACACGTGGGAGGCAAAAATTATTGTATAACTGTTATTTTGTTTTGATGGCCCTTTGTTTTACTACTTTTTAATTTCCAGGTCTCAGGTTGCAATTGCTATGTGCCGCTTGTTGAATCTTGTGCCTGTTCTTCAAGTGAAATCCTTTGAATATGAAAAATTCATGAAAGATACCTCTGCATACCTCTGGCGGCTGATCTCACAAAGCACCTTGTCTCCGCTTGTCACTTCTGCTGCCTATGATGCTCTCTCTGGTTATCCTATCAGCTGCTATAATTTAAAGCAACTGCCAGAAGCGGTAAGTCACATATAGAATAATTTTTTCGCATTATAATACTACTAATCAAAAGTAAAATTTAGTTGCAGTAATTAAACTGTTTTGTTGCAAAAAATTATATAGAAAATTAAATAATTTATTCAGATTAGAGCATATTTGATAGGGATATTAAGATAAGGTAAACTTTATTCAGGAGAATCACACATAGATTACATATACTTTAATATATTGCTGAACATAGAATGATTCACCTGGGCAGCAGTGGGTAAAGACGATTATATCTGACAGAGCCCATGCTGCCCCAGGTAGAGATATTTCGTTGCGTAAGATAGAAAGGTGTTAATTAAATAAGTATTTATAAAATAATTTTTTAAACAGGGGGAGTGAGTTTATTGATTATAAGGAGGTAGGAAGAAAGTTCCATATTCTGGAACCATAACAGCCCATTTCACATCAGCCCCCAATTAATTCTAAAAAATTCAGGTATGTAGTTGCTTGCTGTTCTTATAAGATGTGTGTCATTGAGTAATTGAAGAGGAATGGTTTTAGGATGCCGTTAAGATTTGATAACATTGAACATAAATGTGGACACTTTAAAATAGAGAAGTTCATCAATTGAAAGAATGCAAAAACGTTTTGCAATTTCCAAAATGTGAGAGGTAGAGCTTTGGCAGGGAAGAAGGCTGAGGTATCTTTTTTGAAGTGAGGCTAAACGATGCAAATTTGATCTTAAAGTTTGGCCCCAAATCAGTAGGCAATAATACAAGTTAGAGAAGATTGAGGAATAATATAGACTTAGTAAGATTGAGGTAGGTAGATAAAAGTTAATGTTTCTAATTATACCAATATTTGTACTTGGTTTGGAACGAACTGTATGAATATGCAAATCCCATTTTGGGTTTGTCGGGGGGAAGGAGGGGGGGAAGAGCATTATTAATTTAGTTTGTACCTTATGGCCCAAAGACTGTTGAGGTTATACAGTACTGGGACCTACGATTTACTAAGTAAAGTGAACCTGTGTTACTCAGGGAACCAGACCTTGGATTATGGTAACCTGGAAATTTCTCACACTTTCCATGGTACCGTTGAAATCGAACCCGGGTTAGCTGCACAATAGATAAATGTGTTACTCCACTGTAACATTGAGGCCTTCAGGAAAGACTTGTTATTTTTCTACTTAATTATGCCCTTCTCTAATAGCTTAAATTATCTATGTTACAGTTTGAAGTTATAAAAACTAGGAATAATTAATTTTCTTACCAATTTCTTATACGTGTAGAAATAATTCTGTCTGTTGGTTCATAATAACGTATGTGGTATCACAGCATTATCAATGCTGCCAAATTAAATAAATTGCATGTGTTCAAAGCTGATGACAATATTGTGAAGGGTAGATTTTTATATTGAATGGAAAGTGCATCAATGCTTTTCATACATGCACTGCCAAATGTCATTATTCTTCATCAGCAATTGACTAGAGTGAACGCTAAGTGAGCGTAAAGTGTTATCATTTCATGCTAAAGCCGGTTGTTTAGTAACAGTGTCATTTTTTGGTACGAAACTTTTACAATCTGAAAAATAAAGTGCAAAATTGAAAAGCGTGGAGTTGGTGAATAGAGTTTTAATTGTGGGCCTTGGACGCAATATTGAAGCTCAGGGAGTGCTCTTACGGTTAGTCCCCTGATTCTAACATATTTTGTACCAATAGATGGCACTGCTGCTAGACAACCAAGGGTAGCATGAAATGGCAATGTTCAGAAATTGCTCCAGTCAATTCTTAATGAATTCAATGGATATCTGTCTAAAATGTGTTACGTTCTACCCTGTGTTGTTGCTAATCTTTAATTTAATCTATGTTGATTTTTAAAGTTACTTAATTACATAGCAGAATGATACAAGTAACTCCATTCATTGTCTTTTTATTAACATGAGGCAATATTTTTACCTCTACATGTTCAGGCCAAAGTCAATCTCAAGTTGCCTGCTTCTATGGTCAGCACCCCGTTTGATATGGGTAAACTACCAGAAGACGTATTAGATTACATTCCTGGATATTGTTTCATTGACTTGCTCAAAAGTATGGAAGACCCCACACTTTTGAAAGGTATGGGCTTGGTGCTTTTCCTTGATTTGTTAAATTATTTCCAAACATTTGTAAGTTTCGTGACTGTTTTACTCTTTATAATTTAATCTGTCTTTTTCTTTTTTTTAACAAAATGTTAGGGTACAAAAACTTTTTGAAGTCATTGATTTCCGAAGAAGTTTCAGAGTTGCCAAGAAGTGTTTATTCCCGAAAAAAACTGGTCGGAAAAGCCAGAAATGCAAATAATATTTTATCTGGTATTCCATGTATTCTCTGTTCGAAGAAGTCATCCACTATCCAAAAGGATCTTGCTGGTAATTGTTTATTTCTTGATCCAGTTTACTTCAGGCGTGAATGCACTTTCAACTTTTCAACCTGTGTATAGCTGCAAAATATGTTTCAGTTGTAACATAGTAGTCAACTCAGTGCAAAATTTTCTACAATCAGTGCTTTAGTGATTAGATTTGTCTCATTATGCTTACGGAGTTGTGTTTCGCTCCCCTGATTAACTCATCACGTTAGTCCAAAGAGTGGATCGCAAAACCTTAAAGCAAGTTCAGACTCCTTGGAAAAAAGTATCCGTTGCCCTACAATGGCATAATGGTAGCACATTTGACTATCATGCCATTTACCTAAGTTCGAATCCCAATGGTATCATGCAATGTGGTTCTATTTCTCTGCCCACCCAAGGCCTGATCACAGCAAAGGCATCCAAAGCCTGGGCTTTGGGGCCCCAAAAAATGCCAAAATGTTATTTCATTTTTCTATACAAATTTTTTACTTTTACCAAATAATTCCTTATAAAGTAAAAAAAACTGCAGTACAGTAGCATTGTGCATTTGCTATTACTGTGTTACCTCATAATAAGGGACACCCACGGGACAAGACATTTTGTCCCTTAAATAGAGGTGTCCCTTCTTCGGAGGTACATGTGTTGATATATACATATACTACAGATCAGAGGAATCGTCCCTTACTTGCATCCCTTTCAAGAGGTAACACTGTATTTACCTATCCAACTTATGATGGGACCAATTCTTCAATGCCCCTCTGAAATGGGCTCAACTCGCCACTGACGACATTTCCGAATTTTCGTGAGGACAAGGAGCCTTAAATATGTGCCTGGCCTAGGGCCCCGCAAAAGCATGATCAGGCCTTGTGCCCAACATAACCGAGGATTTGATTCCCTGAATGGCAAAGATTGGGATTCCTGAGGAAACTGTGGATCCCAGTACAATGTGGCCTTTGCTGTCCTTGCATCACAGAAACACAAAAATGCAGTCTATGAAAAATGTCCCCTCTGGAATTTTGTCTGCCATTTGTCACTGTACAAGCATTAAAAAACCATTTTTGAGGGCTGCAGTATCCGTAACCTCATGGAAGCAAAAAAAAAATTACTCATTTATTTAGTGCTTAACATATTTATTAGACTAATAACTAATGTGATGTTTTTCATTATCACCTAACAATTATCTTAACTAAAATGTGCTATTAATTTAGTTTAAAATTTGTAAAAACCTCGTTTTAAAGAAGACACTCAAAATTATCTAACTGCCATACTCCTACTTTCCTGTTTTCAAATACTAAACTGTCATCACCACTGACTTATTGTGTAAAGATACCATCTGACAACAACTTGTGTTGTTTTCGATAACAAATTTAATCACTAGTTATCATCTGTTAAATCATTTCATCAACCGGTTCGTCTGTGGTTAAGTCTACTGACATATATATTTATTTATTAAGGTAGAACAATTCTCATCTTAGCCCATGAGCTGGTAATATCAGATGATGAATTACTCGTAAAGAAAGGAAATTATTTATCGACCCATGGTGGGACACAAACCCACAGTCTTTGGATTGCAGGTTAAGTGCTTTAGCATTAAGTTACGAGCATTTTTTTCCCCTTGCAAAAATATACAAGGCATTCCTATGGACAAGTTCACAATTAGTAGTGCAGTACATAGACTGCTTTTTCTACCAATGTGACAAGTCAAAAAAAAATAAAACATCCAATAGGCGAGACTATGTTAATGTTAGTCTCACCTATTAAACATTTGTTTTTTTTGTCTTGTCGCTTTGGTATAAAAAAGTTCATTCACTGCCCCACTGATTGTGAACTTGTCCATAGTAACACCTTATATACTCCCACAAGGGAAAGGATGTCTGACACTTTTAACTTAATGGTAAAGTACTTAACTGACAATCAAGAGATCATTGGCTTATGTCCTACCGGGGTCGATAAATTGCTTCTTTTTTTGTGAGTAATTCATAATGTAAGATATTATTACCCATATCGCCGTTGGCTTCTTTATTTCAAATAGTCAATATTACCATCTCAAGGCAACGGGATTTTAGTGCATTATTTAATAATGTTCGACACTGATGATATATATAATGCTACTCAATCTACGACTTTTTTATATAATGATGTAATATCTTACATCCTTACTACTATGGAGAAAAAGGCTTTTGTTTCTATCCTCAATCATCTTGATTAAAGATACTCTGGGCTCAATGGAGGCTCTGGTTTGAATCCAGGATAGGGGACAGCATCTCTTCCTAAACAAAAAAAAAGCTCTAGATTGAGCTAATTATACAAGGGTGGGAAATTATTGTATAGTTTGTCTTACATATATTTAGTCTTAAAACTCTGAACACTTTAAACATTCATTTTAAAACAGCTAACTTATATATAAAACTACCAAAAGCATTTCTCATCGTAAAATCTATTATATTTCATATATAGTTGGTATCCTTCTCTCATATGAAACTCCATTGGATATGGACAAAGAAGGAAAACCCACAAGACAATCAGTATTAAATCAATTGCGGCTTTTTGAAGAAGTCTCAATTATGCTTTTAAATGAGGTTAATCTTGAGTGCAATGATTGGCAACGCTGTCTTCTCTTGCCTGCCGCCTGGTGCTCCTTTATTGAGCAGGCATTTTTTGCATGCGAAGAAAGCCGTCGAGCAAGTTTAGACTACCAGAAGAGCGAAAGAAAATTAGAAGGGTCAGCGGAAGAAGTTGCAATCATGTATGGAACAACTTGGTTGTGGTATGGGATTTCCTTATTACAAATTTTAATTACAGTAGCCTTTCTCAACAATGTCGTTGCAATTAACAGCTATTTCTGTTTTTGTGGTCCCAGAAAACGCTTCATAATTTCTCTTTCAATTAATGTCTTTTTCTATTTAACAGAGTTTTTTCTTCATCTTTCGAAAGTCATCAATGAAAGTGATTACTGTAGTATTATTTTAGGGCACTGTGTGACGCATTTGGTTTATATCAGATTATATTTTCCTTTCGTTTCTAAAAACATATCCATCAAGTTTTAAATTGGGAATTCTCTTTCTTATATCCATTGATATATGTGCAATAGGGGGGGAAAGGGTTCAGTGTGCGACAATCAGACCACTTTATCTTCCACTAAGGGTCAGATTAAGGCCTTGTGGGATCCTAGACAATGTTTTTTTCTGGGTCCTCTGTAGTATATAGTAAGCCTGTATAATTACGATTCCAAGATAACGAGGTTCTTGGAGCCAATGAAGATGCTCGCCATATCTGATTGATCGCTAAATCCATTCTGGAATTTAAATTTTAAACTTTGAAAATAAAATCGGTACAGGTAGTATATTTACATATAACGTACATTGAAAAAATTCACACCATGATAAAAGAAAATACTGCTCTGATGATAAGGTACCATTGGTAACAATTTTGAAGTAGCGTTGAGTTTTCACCTCAAAAAAAAAATGTACTCTAGACATTTGTCTATGTGATAATCCTGTCCTTCTTCCACCTATTCTGTTTTAAAAATAATAGCTAAATATTCAAAAATAGAATAAAAAAGACAAATATAATTCAAATATGTCATCTGCTGTGAAATCTCAATCATGACAGCATGCAGTGAGTTGTGTCATCAAAAATTTGTTTCTAGTTATTGCTGTTACATTACATGGTTATTTGCAGAATTGATGCCCATCTGTTCCCTTTTATAATCCTCTGTAATCCCCATCATGCCAGTCGTTTTCGCAGTAAGCTCTCTCACTACTTTTCTGTTTGTTTTTGCACCTCTCATTGTATATGTTTGCTACAGTTGTTTTATATGAACCCCAAATTTGTCATTTGTATGGTACTCACACTGGCCATCTCAGCAGCCCCATATTTCCCAATAGGCTATACAAGGCTATAGCCAGGGTGGCAAAATTTTGTGTATTGAGTCTGATATAACAAAATCAATACCATATGATGTTTTGCCAAGAAGGAAGCTAGACGTCATGCTTTCCATTTAAATACCAGTGTTCGATAGGCTTTTATTTTTTGCTAAAATTAAAATTTATTTCAATAAAATTGAATTTGATTTATTATATACCAAAAAGAAATAATACTTCAATATAAGTTAATATTGTTTAATGTTTCAATTTATGAGTTTGTTTTTCAACATATTTATTATCAATACAAAAGTTTTGCGAATATATTGAATGTAGTATTCATGTGTTTCTACCACTGATTGGGGAAAGGCAGAAGGGAAAGAAGGGGCGACAAAAAAGTAGCCTTGGGGCGGCAAAATGATAAATCCGCCCATGCATCTGAGCATCTATTATCATCCTTCTTTCGAAGTCACTTAATGCGCACACCTTTCCCATTTTACAGCTCTGGAATTATTCTGACAGGCTCATTATCAAATCTACTGTATATCCCAATTGTTTATGAGAGTTGTGTTGATATTAGCACTGGAGCAATCGCTATGGGGGTTCCTAATGATTTGCATGTTCGTTGTATGTATTTGTGTGCTTGTGTATACCTGTTCAAATCGTAAAGTGCGGTTTTTTTTCCACATTTAGGGTTCGAGATCGACTTCTGAATTTGATCAAAAAGAATGCTACAAAGTTTGTATTATTGGTTTTATATAGATCAGTTTTATTTTGGATTATCTCTTGAATGTGTTCTTCTAATTTTTAAAATACAGTGAGCTCTTAATTTTTCAAACTCCTATAGATCCCAAGGAAAGTTAATAAATCCCATCTTGTTTGGCACAGAATGACCATTGCTGTTCTTGTATCATAAAATACAACCAATCAACCACAGTTAGCAAATGGGAATTTACATTAGTCCTGTGGGATTCTTTTTGGGACCAATGTAGTAATTCATGAATTGGAGATTCGTAAAAATAGAAATCTACCATTACAAAATACAGTTCCACGAAGGCTTTACATAAATGTTTTGTTTGTTTGTTTGGATTTTTATGGTGCAAGAGCATCTGGGCAATCTCGCCATTTTCATAAGTGCAGTTATTATATATCAGTGTAGTGCATTTTCAGTCTTCATTGCTGTTTCGGCATAGCCACAGTACTAATAATAGGCAGTATTTCATAAATGTGACTAATTATGTATTGTGTTGTGTACAAGATCATTAAATAGTTATTTAAAAATATTTGAGTAATATTGCTTCGTTATTAAAAATTCATTATTCGAAATAACAAGATTTAAGTTAATACCTTTTTGTGTTGCCTTATAACATTTCATGATTCTGTTATTTTAAATTTTTTCGTGTTTTAAGGAATAACACTGCAAGTCCCCTTGCTAACTCAATATTCGCAGTTGTTGGACTCGTCCGAGCAACCAATAAGTTTTATTCAGAACTTGATAGTGAATTAAGGGAGTTCTCTAAAAACTGTACCAAACATCCTAGCCATGAAGTGTTCCAGCGTCAATGTACTGAAACCATTCTAAATGCATTTGACCCTCAGTATCTACCCTCGTCTAAAGTTTTCAGTTGGCTACTAACGGTGAGTATGGATGCCGTAATTTATCATTCATTTTCTGTGGTGATTGTATAAAATTGGATTTATAATTCAAGTCGTGTTTGCATTTTAAGAACATCGTTACTCACTGATTGCGTGACTCAATATAGCATACTAAACTCAAAATAAACTCCTTTCTCAAATCAGTAGCACACGCAAAATTCAAAGAATATGAATATAGTACGCAAATAAGCCTGTCAATCTGTGTTTGTGTCACTAGGAAAAATGTTTTTAGGGTTTCCTTGTTAAGCTAAATTCAATTCCTGATAACCTGGATTGTTTGCTGATATATTGTTGTTTGTATGTCATACTGAGTATATGAGTCAGTTTTTATTTCATTTAGTTCATTTTTTATTCATTCAGTGTATAGTTTTGGAATGTAAAAACTGCAATTTCAAGGTTATCGAGAATTCACCTGCACAGAATCATGTTAATACTACTATTTTCTATAGTAGAAAAAAAATTACTGGATGAGTTCTTTTTTTTTTTTGTGTTACACTTTTCTATGTAAACAATTTAGTCCAATTTTACAGTCATTTAAAAACTGAAAAAAAAAAAATTTTAAATGCTTTGTTCTAATTACACTCTATAACAAAAAAAAATCGACGCACCAAGAAGGAGTTGTCCGATTGCGATAAAAATTGGTGGATGTGAAGAACATACATAGAAAAAGAAACGATTAAAATTTCAGAACAATTGAATGATTTATTGCAGAGTTTGACCGTTACAAAGGGAGGAAGTCAATAAGGCGTTGGTCCACCTCTGGCCTGGATGCAAGCTGTCACCCGGCGTGGCATAGACTGATAAAGATCCCGGATGGTGTCCTGCGGAATTTCTTGCCAAATTATCTCCGTCGGGGTAAATCGTCAACATTCCGGGATGATTGCAATCGCCTTCCCATAGTATCCCAAATGTGCTCAATGGGAGAGAGATCAGAAGACCTAGCTTGCCAAGGAAGTGTTGGGCAAGCTTGAAGACAATTCATAGCAACACGTGCCGTGTGCGGCCGGGCATTGTCTTGTTGAAACGTAAGTCCAGGGTGTCGCAAAAGGAACGGTAACACAACCGGTCGTAGAATGTCGTCTACGTACCGCTGTGCTGTAAGTGTGCCAGAAATGACCACCAAAGGGGTCAGTAAGCGCAGGATTCCCACGCTGCCCTGGACGTCTTCAGACACGTCTGCAGTTGTCGTCAGGACACAGTTGGAAACGGGACTCGTCACTAAAGACTATACGTCCCCAGTCAGTGCAGTTCCAAGTTGATCGAGCCCGGCACCACTGTAATCGGACTTGACGGTGTAAAGGCGTGAGGGGGTAAGCGGCGTAACGGTCAGCGCGAGCCTAAATTCCGCTCTCTCAGTCATCTGCAGAGGGTCATGTTGGACACATGTGTGCGGGCCACACGTTGGATAGTTGATAACGACGAATCCGGTGCTGTGACAGCTGCTCTGACAATCGCTCTGTCTTCCCGTTCTGTTGTGGCCCTAGGTCGACCGCTGCCGTCCCGACGCTGACATCTGCCGTTGTTGACCCACTCTTGCCAGCACCGTCCAATCGCCGCATCGCTTCGACCCACATGTCCAGCGATTCTTCGATTCGTCCAACCAGCCTCTTTCAATCCGATAGCACGACCTCTTTCAAACTCTGACATATGCTCGTAATGAGCACGAATCTTTCGGCGAGGCATTGTTACAGTCGACGTAAGATATCCGCAGTCAAAATGCAACAGAAATTTTGACCACATATTGAGAATCGCTCCTTATATACACCTGCTGAATGCGCAGTTCCGATGCGCTGGAGTTCCCGCTATTCATTCATTGGACACCAAATTTTAATCATTTGCATGTTCGGTCAAAATGTCTTTGCATACGAAATTTCATTACAACTAGACAACTCCTTCTTGGTGCGTCGATTTTTTTGTTATAGAGTGTATATATACATGCTTAATAATAGTAATCGAGTGCTTATAACAGGAGTACCTGGACTGACTATAAGAAATTTTGTAATTGAAAACGAAAATTTTATCTCTCTTATTTACCTACTAATCCATTGTCTAATTGCCACGATGTCAGCTTTTAAAATCATTAGGCTGGGAATAATCTGCTCCTAACATTACTCCTGATGAAGGACTGCTGCTGATGCATCCGAAAGCTTGAGTGATCTTTTTCATTGCTATTTTACCAGTGTTTAACCTTTTGTATGTAAATTCAATTTTGATGTTACGTTGAACCTGTTCCATTTTTCTACCAAATGTGGTCTAGTCTCCTAAGCAACAAAGATGTGGATTTTTCCAAAAAATCTGTAGGTCCGGTGCAGCATGGCCAAATTGTCCTTTCATATATATATTAAATATACTTGTGTACTGAAGAGCTACTTATTAAATTTGGACTTTTTTTTTTTAATTTTATCCGGTACAAGAAATAAAACGTTAATATTAGCTTAACAAAAATTATCAAATAGAGTTTAAGAATATTATTAAGTATAAAAATCATTGTTATGTTGTTGTTTTTATTCGCAGCATTTGCCAAAGCAGTCTACAACTTCAGGAGCCATAGTAAGAGGATGTGCTGCAGCGTCGTTATACCAACTCCTACCAGTAATTCAAAAGGAATTTAGTACCAAAATAAAGGACATCTTCACTGTATTCTCGCAACATCTCTTGAAAGATAATTCGCCAACACTAACCATTTATTCAGGAATTGGCTTGGGATATTTTGTCAAAAGCATTTGCCAAACTTCCGTTCTTGACTGCCATAATGATCAGGTGCATTTTTACATCCCACTTTAATCCAGTTGCTTTATTATTTGATAATATATGTGCTACGGTGGCACAGTGTGGTAACGTGTGTTCACCTAGTGTGCTATTAATCCGTGTTCGATTCCCAAAGGTGCAAAGAATGCTTACTCAGAGAGCTCATAATGATCATGCTGCCCACTGTAGTCCAGGGTTTGATTCCCTAGGCCTTAAGAGGTTCGGATTCCTCGGAAAACAGTAGTCCCTAGTGCAGCATGATTTTTGTAGTCCTTAAGCCGCAAAACCACAAAACAAACAATTCGATAATACGTTAAGTTTGTTTGTTTGTTCGGATTTTTATGGCGCAAGAGCATCTGGACTATACTGCGTCAGTAATAGATTAGAGATAATACATTAAGTAACATGTGAAAATAAAGAAATAATTTTTGTACTAATTAAATTGTATTATTTATTCTAAGAAGCACTTATAAAGGTCTTCTGTGGTGCATTGGTAATACATTCACCTACTCTGCCGTTACCCGAGGGGTTTGGTTGCTGACAGTGCCAGGAGAGGAATACTTAGCAACTGCCCACTGTAGTCCAAGCATTGGCACCCTAGACTTTAAGAGGTTTGGATTCTACTGAGAACTGTGTATCCCGGAGTACCATCACCTTTGCTATCCCCTTGCACCACGAAACACACAAACAAAAGCTTAAGTTATACTGAAATTTTATCATTCAATAATAATGTTAATTTTGAACGCATGAATATAGCTTTATTTATTCTCTTTTACTGCCCTGTGATGGCGCAGTGTGGTAACACATTTGCCTAATGTGCCGTTAACCCGGGTTCGACTCCCAATAGTGCAAAGAACGGTTACTCATAGCTCTCATAAATATCACACTGCTCACTGTGGTCTGGGGTTGGTTCCTTAGCTCTTAAGAGGTTCAGATTCCTCAGAAAACTGTAGGTCCAAGATTTTTGGATTCCTTGGAAAATTGTAGATCCAAGAGGATTGAATTCCTCAGAAAATTGTAGGTCCAGAAGTTCAGACTCTGCGGGATACAGTAGGTCCCAGTGCAGCATGACCATTGTAGTCCTTGAGCCATAAAAACAAAAATTCTCTTTTACTCCACATTCCCTTAAAACAGGGCTCCCACACACCTGGAATCATCAGGGAATTTGAAGCCGTCCCTGAAACTCGGGGTGGGGGGGGAACAGGATTTTTGATCAAACCTGGAAAAGTCAGAAAAAACCTTTCTGACTTCCGTTCTGAATGGCTAAAGTTCACCCGAATTTTCGCACCGCTCACTGTAGTCCAGTGTTTGGTTCCCTAGGCCTTAAGAGATTCAGATTCCTTGGAAATAGTAGGTCCCATCGCAGCATGACCTTGTAGTTCTTGGGCTGTAAAACCACAAAGTAACGAATGAAATCACCCAAACTTGAAGCTATTTTCTCCGAAACTGAAGTTCAATTTAAAGTTTTGTTTGCGATTGGTTAGGAAATTTTTTCCAAAAAACCCTGGGAATTTTTTTTTTCTTCTCCAAGGTGGGTGGGAACCCCGTTGGAGGCTGAATAAACATGAACTAATTGTGGGTGTAATCTCATTATTTGCTCTGTTTTTCTCACTCTTTCTGTCTCTTTTCCCCCTCCCTCACTTGAGCATGATGAGAGGAAATGGTTGGTGTTATATATAATTAAAAAATTGTTTTTTGGTTTATTGTTTTAATGAGTGATTTTTCTCAGTTCTTAAATTATCTTTTACTTAATTATACTTCAAATTATACACCTTAGCATGAAAACTAGTTACTTGATTGCCTCTTGTTTACTAGCAAATTTGTGCCTTATGTGTTTTTCAAATAGGGATAAAAATTATGGTGTAATTTTGCTTTAAAAAGTGTATTTGCTCTCTTTTTTTCTACAGGTGGATTTGATTTTGTCAGTTGTTGAAAGCTTAGATGTTTGTTGTAAAATTGAGGAATTTGTGTAAGTTGGCATTCTGTATTACACTAGTTTATTAACATCAGTACCCTACAATGACAGTGCTGTTGCATGTCTGGATACAGTGCAAATTGTCTGGGTTTAATTACAGTAGATGCTCAGCACTCTCTGTCTTTTGCTTTAAATCCGTCACAGTTCAGAGTTTGGTTCCCTAGAAAAGAGAGGTTCTGATTCATCGTAAGACTGTAAGTCATGGAACAGCAGGGTCTTGGCTGTCCTGAAACCAAAGCAAGTAATAATAATATCAGATGGTGAATTATTCGTAAGGAAAAGGAGGGCTTTCCGGCACCTTTTCGGACCTGTTTTTTATATATATCCTTTTTTGCACATACTCCACGATTTTTTTTTTTAATTTTTAAAATATTTATTCTCTTCTAACATAGAAATTATTTTTATTTGTATAATGGTAATTGTAAAAAAATACAAATTTTCATGCGGTGCCTCTGGATATTCCCCCCTCCCCCCATTTTTTGTCCTCTCCTGTCCCAAAGCCTAAAACCAAAAAAAATCCAAAACTATTTGATTGATTCTATATTTGTATTTTTATTGGTTGTTTAAACCATACTTCTGGATGCAATAAGTGTATCACCTCAACACCCACACTTCAGAGTTTTTAAACTCTGTATTAAAGAAAATGACCTTATGTAATACATTCATTCTCTCCCATATACACCATGTTTGCTATACCATACGTACAATGCAAAGTATTTTATTGACGCGTAAAATTAACACATGTATTTTAAGAATCGTGCTCTCTTAATCATATATGTATTCATTTACATTCACCCCCCCCTTTTTTTCCCCTCAAAATTTGGAAGTCATAACTCTATATTCTGTTTTCATCCATTTTGTGAACGGTTATTTTTAATCAGCCATATTTCATTAGAATGGCCCATGTACCAATAAACGAATTTTCTGTTTATTTCCCATCACTACGGTAATTTTGTAGAGTTAGATGTGCCTGGTACGTGTTTGAAAGCTGTGTTTTAATTCTGTTTTTTATTTATTTTTTTGTGGAAGTGATATTATTGAAACAATTTTTAAATAAATTAATACATTGAAAATAAAAGTTTTTAATATTTCAGTTTTTATTGTCCAAAGTATTAGTGAATGAGTGTTATGCTATTTTTTTGGTTTTACTGAAGATAACATAGTGTGGTGCATAATTTTTTAGATGCACATTTTTTAAAATTGGCAGGTACAATATAAGAATTTCGTTTTAGGAATGAAAAGTTTTTCCAGTTTCTTATTTCACACTTTATGGTAAAATGGAATTCACTTATTTTTCAAACTTTTTTTTTTTTTAATTCACATGTCATGATCAACTTCCACAGCCATTATATTGTTGCGGCGCTATTAATCTTTTTGCAGCCCCCGAATGAATAATTCTTCGATACATGTCCCTTATTAACAATGCTATTGTGTCAGCTGACAAAATTGTTTCATACCGTTTATGTATATCGCAATTTAATAAATTGGATTTTATTTTTTGTTTCCAATTTAAGCAATTATTGAGGTTTCAGTATAAATTTTTAAGTTCTGCTTTTGATTAAAATCGACGCAGTTGGCTTTATTTTTCTCTACCTCTTGCTTATTAGATCTACTTTTTTTTCAAGGGGGAGGATGTATAAATATATCATTTTTTATAATTGCTCTTTTTGAAAAAAGACCCACTTACTCAGAGGTCTCATAAAGATCGCTCACTGTAGTCCGGGGTTTGGTTCCCTAGGCCTTAAGAGGTTCGGATTCCTCGGAAAACAGTAGGTCCCGGCGCAGCATGACCACTGTAGTCTTTGAGCCGTAAAACCAAAAAGAAAGCGAAGCAAAAAAAGACCAATATATAAAAAAATTCTGAATAAGTTTATCAAGGAACTCTATTTAAAATTTGAGTGGCAATTACTTAAAAAAAGAGTCATGCATACAAATCACTGTATCAAGTCCCTATTGATCCTTTGGTTTTTTTTTTTAAATTGAGTTTGATTTGGCTTTGGAGCTTGTGTTAGTGTATTTTATGGTCTTGGAACTTGTTTTTGTTATTCAAATTTTAATCCATTGTGTGTTGTTTATTGTAATTAGGGACTGAAAATCAATTAACATTTGGTCTGGAAAACCTGGAAAAGTCAGTAAAACAGAATTTGGGTAAACACCTTGATAATAGTAGTTGACTGGAAGAAGACTCATTAACTGAACGTTAATGAATGTGTGTGAAAGCATCCAGAATATCACTGTCCTAGTGTCCCATCCCTTATCAAAATAGATACGAAGCATAAGCTTTTTTATATTTTTTTAACTTTGAAAAGGTATCATGATTCCCAAGGAGCTATGGCATTACGTAATGCAACTAATTGATGGTGTTTTAGGATTAAATCGTGGGCTGATGTGTTGTAAAATGGCTCAGTTCAAATGACAGTTGGCCATTCTGTCACCTATTGTGGGGAGTATCTTGTCAATAGTGCCAAGATATTTTTGTGTTGAAAGGAATGTGATAATGCCTTCATTCAGGTGAATGTGTTAATGGTTGACTCCAACCATGTATACAGGGTGTCTCAGAACCAGGGTTACAAACTTCTAGGAGGAGTAAGGTACACTAAATGACTCGAAATCACATAGCAATGCTGGTCGCAAATCACTCACAGCGCTAGTTCTAAATCCGTCCAGCATACACAAATTGTGACAACCAGTGCGTGAAAAGCGCTAGATAAAACTCAGGTCAGCTGCTCAAGTGTATAGATGATTAGGACATCGCATTTTGTGCTTCTCATGCACTGGGTGTCATTATTTGTGCATGCTGGATGGTTTTAGAACTATCGCGCGGAGTGGTTTGCGACCAGCATTGCTATGTGATTCCGAGTCATCTAGGTGTACCCTACCCCTCCAAGAAGTTTGTAACCCTGGTGCTGAGACACCCCTGTATATTTGTATGGCACAGAACGTCATTGATGTCCTTGCACCGTAAAAATACAATCAATCGATGTATTTGTATTTATTTCTTCAGAACTGGAAAACTTGTTGCCTTAACTTTGGTCGTTTCTGGGATGTGCTTGAATGGCAGTCGCCTGTTTATTCCGTGGATAGAAAATATTTGCGAGTCGGTTCAAGCAAGGCTGCGAAATGAAAATAAGAACTCCATGCTATATGAGGTAACTGGGTATTAATCCAGACTTATCCATTTTGTTAATGACCTTCTCTTCCAGGTTTGATATTGAATGTACTCAACAAAAAAAAACATTAATCAATCATTTGAGAAAATAAGCAGTCCATGCAGAAAGCAGATTTCTTGTTTCGACATCATGGAAAGAATTTATTGTCATATGAATCTCATTAGAAATGGAGAATCCCCAAAAGTATCATAATACTATAACTTTTGGACTCAAATTGGCAGTTCAGTTTAGATAAAAATATATACACTGGGTGTATTGTTGTTATTAACAGTATTATAAGATAATCATAATTATTAGAGCATTATCTCTGAAAGTAATATAGTTGGATCATGAATATTAACGATATATTTATGAAATTGTGGTACGTTTTTCAATTGAGAAGTGAATTTTGATTTGTTAGAATAGAACTGTTTTATCATGTTTAAAAATATGTTTTCTAAACTATCAGTTATATAAATGCTTCCATTTTTTTTAGTTTGTTAGCATCTGTTCTTCGAGCATCCTTGCCAGTGCTGCATCAGTAAATATCCTTCCAACTTCAACACTTTTAAATGTTGCCACATCGTTTTATGATCAGCAAAGGGAAATGCCCCAGGTAACAACTATGATATTACAACCTACTTTGTTGCTTTTGTGCATTAAAAATGATTTACTCCAGTAGACTACCTAGTGAACGCAGAGCCTTTTCTACACAACAGATCCCTAGTTGGTGAATGGGTTCAGCGGATTGGTTGGAAGGGAAAAAAGCATGAGTGTAATCAATACGAGCGAGTTCCAAACCCAAATATTCCACAGTGTATGTGAACATCTTACCTCAATGCCACCATGAGCAATGTGTGAATGAATTCTGCATAAAAAAACATTGTTCCACCATCATACTGTAAAGCTTCTTTATATTTATAGTCTACAAATTTATTGAAATATTTTATGACAATAGAATCTAGATACTGATTACAGTAATGATCATCCTCTTAATATTGAAATTTGAAGAACTGCTGGAAGAAAAGGTTAACAACCGGTTCACTTAAAGTCCGAGAATGTATTCCGCTTAAAATATGATAAAAAAGTTTTGAACCGCTACTTATTTTTGAAAGCATTTAAAATGCTCAGTTTATGGGAATCTGTCAATTTCATAAGAATACATAAATCAAATGTTATAATTAATTTTGTTACGTATATGCCATATGCTATTTTGAAAATAATAATGTTTTATTTATTTATTGAATGAATGAATATTGTGATGAGAGGAATATATTTTAGTTTCTCTTTGAGATATATCGCTTAAGTTTGTAATTAAGTTTTAATTATTTTTTATTTGTTTTCCATATAGTGCTCAAGTACTGCTATTTCTTTAGCAATTATCATTGACTCGCTTTCTCGTCTTGGGGAGCCTGAAGGAACCAGAATGTCTGAAGACATTCTAAAAACATGGCTGGGAACACTTGCCTCGGAGGTATTTATTTATTAGAATTCTTACTGTGTGGTTTCATATATATTGTAGTAAAACCTATTCTCTTCTACTCCTCAGCCTCAGATTGGATGTCTAAAAGTAAACAGCAACTCCTGGATTAGAAGGAACATTAAGCCATTTATTCCATCTGAAATAATCCAAGCAGTTTTTGTAACAGAATCTTTTGTTCCTTCTCTCCCCGATGAAACTGTTAGTCTCATCTTAGAAGATTTCCAGTTTAGCGTCGAACCTGAATCTGAATCATTGGCATATGCAGTGGGGGTGTTGAGGGGGGGGTTGTAACCCCCTATTTTGATGAAATTTGTATATTTAACATAGGAATATGTGAGTTTACCCCATTCAGCCTATAACTCCCCCCACTTATGAACTTCCTATGTATGCCTTTGATCTCAATCAGCTAACACATGCCACAAAAAAAAAAAAACCGTGGATGGCAGAAAAACATTCATTGTCTTACAATACATGAATCAAATTAAAATTACTGCATGGCAGAAGAAAGCTTTTCTTCTGGAAGACCATAACAGCATGTTAAATTACCAACAGTTTCCGGAAGGTCATTCTCCCGATTGATTACCATGACAGAACATGTTCTGACAAGACTGCTATTTTCAGCATGTTACAGCCCCTTGACCCGGTGTTCCTTACTCGATGGTGTTGTATTAAAATTTCAAACAGAATGTTTTTTAGTGGCGGAGCGTTCCCTGAAAATTTTTGAACTATTAATGCAATAAATTTGTGATATTTCAGCATTTCATTATCGTGCCCTTTATGCAAGATTTGACCTTAAGATATATGTGAAAAATGAGCAGATATCAAGATTTGTAACTGTAGTATCAAGTGGTTTCCATAAATTATAGTATGTTTCATGTGAAGTTCGTGAATGTGAAATACTTTACACTTATGTAAAGTGAACTACGAACGCATATCGCAATTCACTTTTTTTTTTAAATAGTATAATATAATGTGGTTTAAACACACACACGCTTTTTGGCTAAATTTAAGCCTTTTGATCCATGGAAATAGTAAAAAAGGAAAACGTCATGATTTTGATCCAATGGCTTCCATATTTATATCCTAATGTTCTAACCAGTAAAACACAGCTGGCATGGTATTAACTTGGTATCTGCATTGCATTAAAGCAGAAGTTTGTAAGAGAATTAACTTGTTTTGGCTCGAACACTCACATTTTCTCTCTTTGTTGTAACCTGTTTGCTTTCATTAATTTCCCTATGAACCTCCTCTATAATGTGAGATTTAACAGTGAAATAAATATGGTATATGAAACAACCGCACTGAGAGAAAGTCAAAATGTCCCACTTAAAATCAAATTCTGAAACTTGCTGTTCCTCAACCTTTTTAATTTGAGGACATCTAACTGCTCTTAGACTTGCACCGACTAACGCATATATTAATCTATGTATATACAGTAAAACCTCTCCACAACAATATTATACGGACGGACAAAAATTATCGTTGTAGACAGAGTTATTATTATAGGAGGTTTAGTATACAGTAAAAACTCTCTACAACACCATTATACGGACCGAGAAAAATTATCGTTGTTGTGAGGTTTTACTGTAGTAGAATTTGTAGTCATGCAGATGGATTGCGTGTATCGTCTAATTAACTGGATCTTACTCTTTCATCTGAAGGCAACTTGGCTTTATCGTTACTTGGGTGGCCTCTTATTTATCTTTTATAATAGCCCCCTCCCAACACCCACCAATTTGGTGCTTTCAACCATTGGGTATCAAACCGTCAGATAATAGCAGATAGTTATCAATTATTCATTGGCACTATGTATTAAGAGACATCATCCTATCACGCAGCCATTTTCATGAGTGGTCACCCTCTCAAAAGCTGACCACACCCAATGTTGCTCAACTTGGAAAGGGAACGCTTGTATATTATCATTGGTTCTATTTATCCTGGGCTATCTCTTGATCTCAATTATTCTTCATAATTGGTTCTCTGTTGTATTTTTACATAATATGTGATTCATACAGGGAAAATAAACGGTATTCATATAGTATAAATATATTATGTATGTGCAACAATTTTGTATAGGCATATATATGTATGGAATTGTACCCCCTTCCCTTTTAAACTTTCTGCATATGCTATTGCATGTATTTGCAAGTGTTTTTTAAATGCTCTAATTCTTTGTATTGTATTTCAAAAAATATTACTAGTGAAAAATATGCAGAATTTTGAATTTTTAAAATTAATTCGGAGATTTCTGTTAAGTAATAAGAAATTCTACAAAATATGTTCTTAATAAGCAGTGTGTATAAGAAAAGTGTATTAAATGTGAATCCTCAAAATTTATTTTAAAGGCAATTGCAATTGTGTAATTAATTAATTATGTGTGTGTGTGTTTATTTGGTGGAAGTTTTTTTCATCATAAAATTCGAAATCATTTGTTGTCATATTTCACTACATTTCCCCCAAAAGGCACACTACATTTATAAACCCTGCTTTTTTCTTCCAACCTTTGCTGTTTAAAAGTATTGATATTATCGACTTCTTTTGTTGTATTTTTTAGAGGATGCCGACACTCCATCGGATTGCAGCTCTTAATGGCCTTTGTTCCCTGTTTTCCTCTGGTAAAGGTTTGGTTCAGGTAATATAGCAACTTCTGTTTCATGATGTACTATCAATCATTGCTTTTGTGATGCAGTAGCCTTAATTTATTGACAAACATTTGATCTTTGTTTAGATTAACAAAGGTTTATCTGCAGCTGGAAGTATAACTGACGGCTTGAAAGACCTCGTTCAGCTTATGCTTCAACTACTGAATGCCACCAAAAATCAGAGCTTAAATAGCATTTGCAGTTGGGAAATTGGACGACTGTTCACTGTGCATTCTGGTCAACAAGATAATTCTTTATCTGCCTGTGAGTACTTTTCAAAAAGGAAAAAAAATAACTATGTACAGTATAACCTGTCTATAACGATACTCTAAGAACCGTGGAAAATATCGTTATGGACAGGGCTTAACTTGCTGCACTCTATGTAATGGAAGTTATTTAATGTGGGTGTGACATTATTATAATAATATATGTTGAACTTGCATTGCTGAATAATACTATTATGTTGAACTTGCATTGCTGAATAATACTATTATGTTGAACTTGCATTGCTGAATAATACTATTATGTTGAACTTGCATTGCTGAATAATACTATTATGTTGAACTTGCATTTTTAATTGATGTATTATACAGATTAGGAAAAAATATAAAACATGTCTTATGAACATAAATCATAAGAATCAAATTGCAGTTCGAAAATGTAACACGGCGTATATTTTAAGTACATTTCTATTATACAATTTAAAAATGGATAATATAATGATAAAAATAAAATATGTACTGCACTGAATTCGAATCCTTAAATATGAAGAAGGAAATTTAATATGGGAAGTAAACCGATATTTTCATTTGCTTGGATTTTGCAGAGAATGCAACTGTCATACACATATTTTTTAAACCTTCTATCGAATTCAGATATACATTTGGTAAAGTAGGAATAAAATTCTGTAATGTTTCGGTCATTTTAACAGCATCTTTAGCTGTTACCTTGGGTGGTGATTCAGTTCCACACTCATCATCTTCCACTTCGCTAACATCATTTTCTTTCAGTTCCGCAAGTATGTCCTCATCGGTGCTCCCACCGAACACCAATAAATCTTCATCCAAATTCAAATAGTCTTCTGGATTTATTGAAGAATGCATATTCGTAGGAACTTTGAATGCATTCAAAAAATTACTTAAGTGCAGCGCACAATTTTCTTCTTCAGAAAGATTCTATGGAGAATATTCATTGCTGTCAGACTCTTCTTCATCGCTGATAGAGCTGAAATTAAAACCTGCCTTCTGCCAACAATTTTGTGATGACTGCACAGAACTCCAACTTCCAGAGATCATGTCACATGCTTGTTTAACATTTATGTCAAAGGGTTTGGCAATCTTGTTTTTCAATTTAAAAATGGCGTTTTCAATCATACGTTTTCTGTTGTACCCTTTCGCACATTTAATAATGTCTAAATCCAGTGGCTGCAGAACTGATGTGCAGTTGAGTGGGAAGTAGTAAGATTTAACCTTTTTCAATTTATTTTTGGTGGATTATTGCGGGGAGTACAGTTATCTACAATTATAGCAATTTGTTTCTTTTTCATAGCGTTGTCAACATCTAATAGTCATTGATTGAATATTTTTTACATCATCCACGCTCTTCTGTTTGTCGCATAATCAACTAGTAAGCTTTTTACATTTTTAAGCGTCTTGATTTCATAGATTTTCCTATCACTAGGTATTTCAACTTATCCATTCCGGTACTATTTGTTCATAACAACACGATCAGTCTCTATTTCGATTTCTTCCCCCCACCCCCCCTTTGCAATTTTCTCCCTTATATGTCAATGTCTTGTCTGGCATCAGTTGAAAAAACAATCCTGTTTTGTCGGCATTGTAAACGTTATCAGCAGAATAATTTTCCTCGATTCACGCTGATTCCATGATTCGTCGTCATCCATGGGCACAGACTTCTCTTCGCCATTAATTACTTGAAACGATATTCCATGACGATCACGAAGTGAGCCATCCATTGCTTGCCTTCCATTTTATTCAATTTAAAATTCTCGTTTCCTAGCATGGCTTCAAACCTTTTTGCTTTTTCACATATCAGTGGTCCATTTATTGGGATATTTTGTGCTCGCATTTCCTGGAACCACCTAATGGTTGCTGTGTCAACATCTTCATTCACCAAAGCACCTTTCATTCGTTTATGCTTCATATCTATTTTTTCAGCCTTCTCAGTATCCTTTCGTTGCGTTTGGAAAAGCCTTGGTCACAACACAAGGAAAAAAGTTTGAAATATGCAAAATTATCGTTAAATACAGGTTCACTCAAAAACAAATTATTGTTATTGACAAGTTCGATATACACTAAAACTATATGAAATCCGCCGTGACCGTCGGAAAATATCGTTATAAACAGATTTCTCTTTATAGATAGGTTATACTGTAGTACCCATACATGCTGGGAGGAAAAAAATTACTTGTGACAGACCCGCAGTGTGGCAACGTGTTCACCTAGTGTACCGTTAACTAGGGTTCGACTCCCAACAGTGCAAAGAACGCTTACTCAGAGATCTCATAAAGATCGCACTGCTTACTGTAGTCCGGGGTTTGGTTCCCCAGGCCTTAAGAGGTTTGGATTCCTCGGAAAACTGTAGGTCCTGATACAGCATGCCCATTATAGTCTTTGAGCTGTAAAACCACAAACAAACAATTACTAATGACAGATTCTTTGTGCCAGTAAAAAGTACATTTTCAAAATTAACTGACTAAGAATCTAAAAGCTGATATGCAAACTAAGGCATCAACAATCTATCAGTCAGAAAAAATGTAATGCGATTTTTTAGCATCTTTTAGTACAAAAACTAAGAGGTGGTATTACTGGTAATTTGCTTGCTTAAATGTTTGCTCTCAAAATGTTATTTGATAAAACTTTGTTTATATTTAACGATGCATGAATAACAAAAGTTATAACACACTAGGAACAACGGTTTTTTAAGAGAATGAAATATCCATTTGAACTGCATGATCAAACCTTAGACTATGGATGGCAGGGTCGGATTTAGGGTGCGAGGCACCCTGGGCATAACGATTTTTGGTGCTGCCTTATTTGCGTAACTAGGTGAGTGGGGGGGGATAACCCACTAGAAAATTTCTTCTAAGCATTGAATTATACGGTTCAGCCACCTCTAGAAAATGGGTCAACCCCCTTGTAAAAAGTTAGCCCCTAGACTTCGAAGCTAGTTATGCCCATGCCCCCTCTCCTGCCGTACTAGCAGAAAGAAATAAAATTCTGTCGTTCCGCCTCCTCAAATGCAACGAAAAATCGCGGAGGATAGGGAAAGGGCGGCATTTATGAGCAGCCTGCTTTATGTGCATTGTTATAAGATATCATAACGATATTTTTATAAATAAATTTAGTTTATTTAGCGATATTTTTTTTTTAAAGGAGGTAACGGTGGATGCAACGCCCTCCCTGAAATTTTGTTCTGCATCAACAAAATTTCAGGGAGGGCCGAAAGCTTGAAAATTTTACATGTAGGTTTAGTTTTAAGTATTTTTTACTTGAAAACGATCATTTTTGTGTAAAGTTATTATTCTCGAGGGGGGGATTGCACACATCTCCTGCCTGGATCCGGCCTTAAGGGGTAAGGGTTGTTTCACGCAATTTTTCAGAATTTCAGATTTAGAAAAAAAGGTAGAGGGCGCCTTCTCGGGGAGAGCTGATCGTCAGAATTCTACGGTAAATAAATTGCAATTAAAAAAAATCCGCTGCTTTCGCCCCTAAAGATTTGTGCCATAGGCAAATGCCCAGCGTGCCCATTTATAAATACGGCATTGATGGATGGTGGGAAAAAAAGTGTTCTGCACCATGTGGATAGATACTTGGGTTTTCTCTATGACAACCATATGTGTTATCACAGGAGCATGTGGTCCATAGAAGCAATGTAAGCATTGCTTGCCTAATATCAATTTGAAACACATTTCCATTTTTGCCTAAGCATAGAGGTTCAGCGAAAATTATGTTTGTCTAACTAAAATTTTATCTGAGGTCAAACCAATATTTTGCAATGTTTTTATCAATTGAGGGCACGTGCCACACTCTGATGTGCAGAGTTTGTGACGCACATCAGAAGCAATCTGGAGGGTTGCTCTCATGTGAGTATGTTTACTATAGGCACATCTGTATAAACATTTTATTGTTATCGTATTTTAATTTTCTAAATAATCGTGTTTTCTGCTTGAAATCTATAGATTCATCACATTAATAATTAAATTTATAACTGCTAATTATTTTAGCTTTTTAAGCTTCATAAGCGCAAAATAATCTTAATCTGAGAAGCACTTTTAAAAATGCTTATGAATGATAATGCTGCTGTCTAGTTGTATCAACGAGAACTTAAATGGCACAAAGCAAAAAATATATATTGCTTACTTAGAAAAAAATGTCACCACATGCCACTGTGTTGTGTCCATACCAGTGGATATTGAAATTGATTTACATCATCCTACAGCTATATAGTCAATATCTACTCTGTGCTTTCATTCATAATCTGTATAAAAAAAACTTGGAGAAGCAATTATCAAACATTCACTACATTAGTAATCATAAAAATCAACATGGTACTACATAGAATGCATTAACAATAACAATATTGTGGATCATACTTTTTAACATGGGATACAACTCATCGATGCTTTTCAGGCAAATGTCTCTGTCTTTCATCAGAAGTGACTGGAGAAAACTCCAAGAGAATAGAATATTGCCACTTCGTGATACTGTTAGTTGTCTGTCAATGAATAGCAAATCGCTATTCATGGTTGGGTGAGTAACAGGGGTGTAGTCAAGGCCTAGTGCCACTAGGGCACTTCTTTAGGAGGCCTAGCGGCGCTAGGGCAAAATTTTAGGAAATCATACTTTTTACAAACAAAATTCTGTTCAAGCTGTAAATAAAAAATATGTGGATTCGACAATTCTGTTAAGAAAAAAAATTTTTTAGAGCAATGACCCTAAAATTTTGAATAAATCAACTAAGAATCGTGGGAATTTAAAGGAAATTACAGCTTGGAACACATATCATAAACTGTGTTTGAAAGTAGAAAAAGCCACAATGCTGTTTGACACAATGAAGGCGACAAGGGCGAAAAGGAGGACTTTTGGCTATTTTTTCAATTGTTTTCTTTATTTTATTAGCTCACTTCAGAGGTCATTCCTGGTTTAGTTCAACTTAAGCACGTAAGTTTATATCACATCATTATTTTTTTTACGCTTGTATGCCCCGAAGAGCTATATGTTCTAGGCAGTGTCAGATCCAGAGGGACATTCAGGGGGTGTCTGGCAATGCCAGCTCAACAACCCATACATGATGATAGTTTCTGTCCCTATCAGATTAATGGGCTATTGTATTAGGGGGTTCCCTGATTTCCCCCCCACCCCACCGTAGATACAATTCTGATTTGGAAGAGCGCTACGTTACTTTTTTTTTTTAGGACTATACCACTGGTGATAATCATAACATCAAACTTTTGGAACCTTCCGTTATTTGGCAACATGGTCACCTTTGGAGTTAGACTCTCTGGAAGCTTTTTAGGTTTATGAATGGTAAAACACCCTGTTAATGATCATAAATCTACTCCCAGCTTTGGTAGAGAGTTGGAAGGCCCTGTTAAACTCCACTCGCTGATTACAGCCTTTCGGTTTTTACCTTCCATTTTTTGGCTGGCACATATATTCTGCCAATTGATGTTGCTGCCGGCTGACAACCAATAGTAGCATGAAGTTGCAATACTCTATGTTCACTTGAAAATCCCTCCAGTTGATTCCTGATGCAGGGCAGTGACATCAATCTGAAACCCATCAATATGCTGTACCTAACATCAGAATTTTACCATGTTTGGCGCAGTATAGCCCAGATGCTCTTGCGCCATAAAAAAGCCAAACAATCAATCAACCTAACATCAGAAGCTATAATCCACAGTTTTGTTATTAACTTTTAGAGATTAATAATCACTGAATATGATGACAAGAATCAATGTGTGCAATGTAATTTTTTAATCTTTTTGAAATGGATAGTATCTTATCCCATTGAAACAATTTTTCCATTATTTAATTAGCTTAGTTATTATGTATATTTGCTCTCTCACAAATGAAGTATGGTTCACCACTATCTTCATTGTTTATTTTAATGGTTTAATGTATTTATCAAGGTGTTTTATTGTCGGAACTTTTTATTTGTTTCTAGTGCCTTCAAGTTACAACTATTTGTCAGAAAGGAGTATTCTAAAGCCACTCACAGCATTCCTTCAAGAACATTTTCCTATAATGAGTATTTTGTTCCTTTAAATTTCTTAGTTAATTTTCTATCATAAGAGCAATCTCCAAAATTTTTTGATAGCAATTTCACCAGCTTCTTTTCCATTTTTTGTTATGCTTCTGCTGGTAGATGCATTTCCAATATTTCTGTGTACAAATATTATTCATTGTGTATTTTGAAACGTTCCAATTTTTTTTTAATTTATTTTAAAAGAACTTATTTGTTTGGCCTAGATATAGTTTGAATATTACTATTAGATAAATTCTGGTCTCAATAGATCAATAAAAAAAAAAGTAATAATATGTACGTAAATAAGTATTACATTAAAATGTGTAAATAATTATGTGTTATGTAGTGCAATCCTAAATTCGTAGGATGAACTTTAGTGAGTGATAGGACACTCTAAAATATATTTTTGTCAAAAATGTTGTCAATATGTGATTTTATCAATATAATGTCCACAACTGTCATATTTCAGCACCAATGGGCACTGTCTAGCACTAAAAAATCGTTCCTAATTCCTTGGGGATTTAAATACTTACTATGTGTGGGGCATGAGGGGCATAAATTGTGAATGTTAAAAGCAGTGGACCGGTACTATGGACCTATCGCTTGACCGCTATGATCATCCGATTTATCAAATCTCAAATTCTATGTGGAGGGACATCTGAAGGGCCTTATCATTAGACTGGCTGCTCACTGAGGCCTCGTCACGAGACTAGCTGCTAAAACTGCTTGGCCAATACTTAGCGTCTTCGAAAATATATGCTAATTAATGTGCTAATGCTGTTGAGCATGTATTTCTTGTGGTGACCACTCCTTTGAGCACTTACCGTGAACTAAAATAAGAGAAAATTGTGCTTCATTTTCTGAGTAATTCCTGTATTAGCACTTAATGCGACAGTTGTAGATTCATTATTTAACAAGAAATATTTTTATTATACACTGTCACCCCTTTAAGTTTGTCCTGTGAATTTAAAATTATCCTATGTTGATAAATTCAATGATTATATGAGGTCTTGAAAACAGCAATGATACAAGTTCATTGTCGCTTAAAATGAGATAAGAAAGGATTTGCGTCCATCCAGTTTCGTGTTGGCCAATAGTAACGTGGTGCTATCCTGCAACAACTTATTACACTATGGTCATATACTAGTGTTGCAAGCAACAAGGCAACCCCAGAGGGTACTTCCATGGACTTAACTCAAAAATTTCATTTTTGTGACTTATACCACTGTTGTTTTCAACTCCTCATATATATATACTATACAGTGGAATCTGTATAGGTTGACAAACTAGGGTTATGGCAAGTTGTGCAGATAATTATCGAGGTAGAGGGAAAATAGATATGACTTCTAACAATTTAGTTTAAGTTTCTGAAAAATAATACTGTAATTTTCTAATTTCTTGTTTTAAAACAAGCAGTTTTATAATTTTTTTTCGTTAAATTATTTAGTAAAACAGCACTTACTGTGATACATAAACTTGTTTTAACTTTTTACGATACAAATTGCTTTTGAACACATTTAAAAAAGTCCCGAATTGTAGGGTTTTTTTTTGGTTTTTTTTTACCGTTGAATATAAATTACAGGAAAACATAGAGAAAAGGGAGGGGAATAAATTTATGTTAACTTAGGAATGTGTCCAATGTCAAGTTAGTGGGGTTTTTTTCCTCCATTGTGCCGTTCGTTAGTCCAAAGAAAATCTTAAGAAAAATCAAGTTGTTCAGAGAGCTTATCCAAAACCTTATGTTAGCTTATTCAAAAATTGGGATATGGAGACTCCACTCTGGATTGAAACTCCAATTTTGTGTTTGTCTGGGGACTGTCAAGAAAAGGCATATGACGGGAAAAAATGCATAAAGTAGGAATGCCATTCTATTCAATTTATAATTCATTTCATGTTCGGGACTTCAAACATAAGTAAAAAAGTACCGTGCAGGGATATAAAATTGGGATTCCGCTGTCTATGTTGTATTGAAATTTTTTTAAGTAGAAATATTTGTAAGATCTTTCCAACCATTTTATTCATGTAGGGGCTGATTATTGATCACTTTCCTTTTAGCTAATGTTGAAAGGGAACACATTTTGTGTGGCTTAACAGCTCTAAGTTTTTCATTTCCACGCCCTTTACCTCCTCTTCATTGGGCTGCTTTCCTCACTCCGTTTGTCAAAAACACTGAAGGTATGAATTCTACATTATAACTTTCATACAGAAGTATATTATTTTAAAATATGCAGTATTTCAAAAATATGCTATGAGCGCATTCAAGTATTACGTAAGCACCTTTGGGGAGAGAGGGCATTGCCGTTGTGCTTATTTTCCTATGTTAGCCAATGTTAATTTTTGCTTAGGAGGGAGAGGGGTATAAAATGGCCAAAATATTGCTTACGTAATACTTGAGCACAACCTTTTGTAATTGGGTTTTAATTATATGGACATCACCAGTGCCGGTTCTGAATTGTTGGCTGCCAGCTTTCCACAGATATTTCGTTCCCCCCTCCCCACAACCCCCATCCTTTTTTTTGTTCATAAGTGAATATAATATTCTAGATTCCTAAACCAACCCATGGGATGGGTCAACCACCATATTTTTATGACTGTTCTATTGAATTAGTAAAAGACGAAAATGAATCTGTGAAGAAAATCCTTATTTTCATTTTGAACAAAACTTTTTACTATAGAAGTACAAATCAAATGGATCGACCCTAGAAATTGGTCCCCTGCATGCACATACTGCACACCTTTTAAAACCAGCCCTGGACATTGCATTTAATTTATTCATACAAGCAATAACGAGATACTGCACCTAGCCATTGCATTCGAAGCATGTGTGTAATTTGGTGAGGGATAAGTGGGGCTCATACCCCCAGTTTTTTTGGGTTTTTTTTAGAACAAGGACAAAATTGTATTTTTTCCACCCAATTTTGTAAACCGTCCCTCCCCCCACAAGTTCACACTGTATTTAACCTTCAAGTTACACGTATAATACAAAGCATGCATTACATATACTGCATAAAAGATATAAAAATTTACAAAAACCGTTTGATTTTTTGCATCATCTGTTTTTATTCCAGATTGTGAAATATTAGAAGCATGCCTTAAAATTGCTCTGTATCAAAGGTCATCATCTGCATCTGCATTATTCCTATTAATTTCTTACGCTACACCTCCTCTTTTCCATGGATTACCGGTACGTTGCCTTTATATTTTTTTAGAATGTTTGGTTCGTTAAAGAACTGAGTGCATTGAAAACCAATGCAGTTAGCGTTAATTTACTTTGGAAAAATTAATTAATGTAATAAAAAAAACCGAGATGTAAACCCTATTAATTCAATTATAGGTTTGAGAATAATTATTTTGCAAATGACTTTATATGACATCCATTATTATAACTATTATTGACTGAGTTTTGGAAGATAGGCTGTTGTTCATTAACCTTTAATCGTGCAACAGCATCATTGTAATGAAAGCATGGTGGATGGATCAAATTCTTTCTTATTCTTGAGACAAAGATGGGAAAATTAATCAACCGTTCTGAATGATAGTCCACATATTGTGAATTGTGATCAAACTGAGATAGTTTTACATATCATAGTCAATTTTAGTTGTATAAAATTTATACTTTTTTTAATAGTTTCTAATATGTTTGTGGTGGTTGTAAAATGCGACGTCACGGAACCACAGTGAGATGCGTGGCAAGAGCAGTTTATCACTTCACGTCCTAGTTTCACACTGCACGGATGTCTTAATTTTCGTTCCGCCCTTTGGCAAAAATGTGCTGGTCACATAATTAATCTGCTTTCAGTTAAATGTTTTTGTTTCGTTTGCAATATTGAATGTTCAAGTTTATTCTTTTGTATGGATGTCGTACTTTTACGTATGGACGTTATAGCTTTCGCACAAGTAAAATAATATAGGTGTATGCTCAACTTTAAGCCATGCACTTATATGTTCATGGGAATATAATCCTGAAATGCTCCCTTATAATATAAGCTTTAATAAATTTCTCATTTTATTTGTCAAAGCAATAATTGGGAAAATCATGCTACAATACTGGGGCAAAAATATAGTTAAAAATTAATAAATTTTTATTAAATAAAGTCTCAAAAGAACGTCATAAATGCTTTTTTTTAACGCAAGTTTATTGCATAGTTCATGTTAAATGTATTTAACAAGTTCAATTAGTTGTAAATCAACTTTTTACTTCAGCGTTTTATTCCATAATTATCTTTATACTTGTTATTCACATTTTATGGAATTCAGTGTACGTGTTAATGATGGCTCTCATGGTTGCATATATTTTTTAACTATACAGTTAATTATTTTGTTACCCGAAAAAAAAGTTTAAGATTTCTTTGGGAGCCTTACTATGGAATAGCAGCAAGACATTCGTCGATTATGCCCCTATTCTTGGTTCCATTCTAATGATTCCATATAATGTATGTCTCACCCCCACCCCACTGCAATCTAGGGTTTAAACCCCTAAAAGATAGCTCCCGGAAAACAATGGGTTCTGACACAGCATGACCATAGTTGCCTTTTCGACGTAAAACACAAACTAATGAATGTATCTTTGGTATGGTAATTATTTTATTCAATGAAATGTTTCAATATCTTCCCTTTATTTGAGTAATCATATTCGAGGCCTTGCATTTCTTATTATTTTACTAGTTGTATTAATTATTAGTAGCGGTATAACAATTCAAATTTTAAAAAACGTGGGGTGGGCTTCTAGTGGCTTTAAAAAAGATTATGTGTGTATCATTCAAGGTTAAAGAGAAAAAAAACATTTCTTGAAATGCAGTGGAAGAAGCTTGAGCCTCCCCTTTTTTCTACGCCGCTAAGCACTAATACTTCCTCCAGCATTTGAGCAAATTAGGCTATATAAGGATGTTAGATTCCAAACTTGCATATTCCAATAATCGAACGTTCGGTAATTTAAATACAAGGTCTGGTTTTATTACTCTTGTTACTTTATGTTGGACTCAGTTTCTGTGAACCAGGTGTTAAAATGTCGTTTTGTTTTGTATTTTTACAAAAAATGGGGTTAATGCTTTTTTTGGAACACAGAAGAGAGAATATTAATTGTGGAAATCAGTGTCATAGGAAACGGGGGGTCCTCAGAGGGCTCAAACACCAAACGTTGTATTTTAAGGCTCATTTTTCTTTATTATGTTTTCCAAATCACATTATCTTTATTAAAGCTATTTGTGCCTTAATAAAACATTATATATAGAGGCATTGCTGTCTGTAATTTTTGGATGGCAATGCCTCTATATAGAACCATATAAGCTTGAAGCAAAATGAAATCTCATGTATGGATTCAACACACACATGCACACATATTGAAACCACTGTTAAACAGTGTTTGGGATTTGTGGAACATTAGAGTAGGTGGCATGTAATTGTACAATAGATCATAAGTATCAATGCACAATAAAACATTTCTTGTTAAACAGTATATGAACACAACTGTCACCTTTAGCTGTTGATTTCATCTCAGATGACATGTTATTGCAAGATATTATTACCCTTCTCAGGGATAACACAATTGCCAAATAATGGTCAACACACAAAGCCACCAAGGAAAGTTTTTTGTGAAGAATTTTTATAGATAGTAATTTTCCGACAACCTACGTTAATGTTGAAAATTACTGTCTATGACATATTATGTAATCTTTTAGTCTGAAACGTGAATGTAATCCATTGTTTTTTAACACCGTTCAAATGTATGAAATCATTGCCATCCTTATTTTTTGTTGTCAATGTTACTTGCCTGCCTTTCCTCTTATTGCCTCAGTTAAATAATAACTGCTGCATCATGATTGCTAAATATCATAGTTAACATTATGTAATTAAATCATATTTCTCTCATAATTTAGTGCATAAAACTTTTATTTAATATAAAACTAGTAATCATTATATTGTGTTAGGCCTTATATTATTTCATTGTATTTCTTGTGTTTTTAATAGCAAAATTGCCAACTGATGCTGCGAAGACAGATTCCTGCTCTATCAACCTCTCTTTCACAAAATCAGCTGCAACAATTTCTGCAAATGGCTGTCACCTCACAGATTGCTAACAAGGAAATAAATGATGCAGATGTAGTTATAATATCTCAGGTTGTTTTTTGTTGTTTGTTTTTTCAAAAACAACATATTTTCTTTTTCGAAGGGTGTAGATTATATGTTTGTGGATCAGTAGTAATCCATTCACCTAACGAATTTTTTAAAATATGGTTCACCTAAAATTCTAGAGCTGAAATTGTGCTGTCTTCAACGTTTGATTCTTTCGGTTAAAGGAAATGTTAATAATAAATATTATATATTGAATTATAATTAAATTTTTTTATTAATCTGAAACCCACTAACTTTAATTATCGACCTATTTAATTTATATTATCTTGTTTACGTTAACTACTTGATCTGGCCCTGCAGCTGTAATGCATTTACCAATCGTGCCATTAACTCATATTCAACTCCCAAGAGCTCCATAAAAGAACGCTTACCATCTAACTGCTCACTGTAGTCCGGGGATTGGTTCCCTAGGGCTTAAGGGGCTTGGGTTTCTCAGAAAAACTGTAGTTTCCGGTACAGCATGACCTTGCGCCATAAAACGCAAACTTGAAACTACTTTATAATTTTTAGGGAATTACTTTTCATTATTAACTTGTTGAACTAGTGTATCCGGTGGGATGGGGGCGCCCTTGAGCTGGGATTATATCATGGAAATGAAATAAAAAGTACCGGAGACAAAGCTAAAAATACGATTTGTAAGCAAATTGCCCCCCCTTGGAAAGATTTCTGGGTCCACCCTTGATTTGTTGCATAATTATATTAATTATTATACCATGTTTAATTATATATTGCATCCTCACTCGTAATTTATCCTTGAAATTGCATTATAAGTGTGAAGTCAGTTGCATAGATTATGTCTGAGTTATTCGATTCCTGTTTGCCAATGGGGTTCTGACATTTTTTTTTAATATTTTGTCTGTAAAGGTCCTTAAATTTCATGTAAATGAACGTATAGTAACCCTGTAATCCAAGTTCAACTCCCGCCATGGTTTGGGGAATTAAAAAGCATGTATGGACTAACTGCTGATTGCAGCCCAAAGCTGGTTTTCCTAGGTGCCTTCAAAGGTTCGGATTTCTCGGAAAAATGTAGGTCCACTTCCCTATGATATTGTGGTAGTACATTCGTCAATAGTGCCATGAACCTTCTGTTCTTAATGGTGTCGTAAAATGCATGTCGCATTTCTGCCAGTTGTAGTACCATGTAGGTTCCCCCTCGTAGCAGAGGTTCAAATTCCTCAGAAATCTGTAAATTATAGTACAGCAGGGCCTTTATTTTCTCTGCAGCATAAAGACACAAATCAATTTATATTGGTCGTTAAAGTAGGTTTTTTATTGATTGTATTCGAAACTGATTCTTGCGGGTAAATGATTTTTTCAATATGAAAACTTGATTTTCAATTGTACGGATTTACTATTGTGCAAAAGTTTGATAACATTTTTACTTTGACACAGGGTATATTGGAAGCGATTAGAGTCACGAACTCGAATCAAGAAACTGTAAAAGTACTCATGAATACTTTAAAAGAAATACTACTGTGCTTAAATACAAGTAGCGGATCTGTGAAGACATTAATGGATACAGTGTACGAACACATTGGTACTTGGCCCGAGGCCATTCAGGACTTGTTTCTTCAGGGTTTGGAGAGCGATGAATGTATTGGTCTCCTAGTACTCCTTTTAGGCTATTACATCAAAGCTGGAAAGAAACCTTTGACCTGTCTGAGGCACGCCATTGAGCTAGGGAAACACGCACCTGAAACGTAGGTATTTTGTATATCCCTTATACTATCTTTCTAATATCAAATAGTTTATATTATTAATACTTTGCAATGAAAAATGGCAAGTGGTAAACCAAATTTGTAGAAGAAACATTGAAAATTTGCACTGTGAAAAATATATGGTTTGTTTATGAAAATTTTTTGAAGCTGTGTGAATTATGTGGATTATCTATATTATGGGTTCCCAACCTTGATTACCCGATCCTCCAGGGGCTCTGTGGATTTAACAAGGAATAGCTTATGTTTTTTGAGTGATGAGTCATTACTCAGTTTACATTTTTTTTTCTGCATAAAGTAGAATGTAATCGGTTAATTTATATTTGCATTTTGTGCATATAGTTAAATTTTCTTATTTTTTAAGTGATTTGTTCACTCACAGTATATTCTAGGTTCAAAAATTCAAAATTAGACTTCTTTATCTTCGAATGTGATATTATGCCCACTGCTTAATAAAATCATTTTTAAAATTTATAATAGGATACAACGTTACAAGCGTAAATAAAGCTTTACCTACGCTTGTAACGTTGTATCCTATAAATTTTATGTGCACTAAATTATTTTGCAAAATCATTTTTGTTTCAACAGATTTTATTTTTATTATGCGGCTGATCCTTGCAACCGACGGTTCGAAACGAAGCTTTGAAGTACTTATTGATCATTTTTGGCAATAATGGATTTAGAAATTGACACTACTAAACACAGGCTGTATAGCCACCCCACACACACGCACATACATACATACACTCAGACCCTTCCTATATTTTTTTAAAAAAAAAAAAGTCTATTGTATTCTTAATTTATGCTTGAAGGTGATTTTTCTCACAGTTTTTCATACAAAGTTTTTAATAAACTAATATTTTTATTTACCAACTAATATATAATAATTAAAAACTATATGTTTGTGTCAAACATTAATTAAACATTAACATTAATTGTGTCAAACAAAAATTATACTTTCGTGTCAAAAAGCTGCCACCGATTTCTTTTGGCCTAAAGGTATCCCAAATGTTTTTTGTTCCCCCTCCCCTCCCCCACCTCCATCTAAATGTGAGATACTGTTTTAAATGGCGTTGGTAGACATGAGAATAGAGGATTCAATTTCTTTTCTGACTTTTTAGAATACTTGGCTGAATTACCATAGAGTAATTCCAAGAAATGAACGATGTATATTTGACCTTAATTCCTTGTGCACTTGCTACATTAATAGTGTGCGGGTAGTTTTTTTTTTATTTTTGTTTTTGTTTTGTTTTTTTGTAAGTGGCGCTTGTGATTATGTTACCTGGCAATTTTACAATGATATTTCATTGATTTGAATACCTTCCTGAGGATTTGGTTATATTATGCGGCTGATTTCATTAACTGATCAATTTATAAATGGTGGATACCATAGAGAGGCATACTCTTAAAGTTCATAAGAAGGGTATTATACGCCTAGTGCAGAGGAGGGGAAATTACAGAGCTACAACTCACATATTCCTATATTAAATATACAAAATTTCATTGCAATGGTGGGTTACAACCCCTATCAACACCCCCCTGCGTTCCCAGTGATGTGTACTATGTTGCTTTTCTAGAGAGTGTGCACACTAATCAAACGTTTCCTAGGGGTGTTGGGTCTAGAAAAGACTGAGAACACCTGATCTGTATGGTAAAAGTTCTTGAACAAGTATATATATACTAAAACATGACTAGTGAATTGAAAAATGTGAGCAATCTTGTACTGTGTGATACAGTATTTAGTATGAGTTGGTGTGATCAGTAGCATAGCTAAGGGGAGCAGGTGCCACAATTTGGGGGGGGGGCAAAAATTAGCCTTTAAAACACAAAATTTATTTGTAATGTTTTGTTATCCCATTGGATGGCACAGCAATGATGGCAGTCACTTGCCCCTGGTGGCAAAATATCTAGCTACGCCGCTTGGCGTAGTTTTTATGTTTTTTTTTATGTAGATAAGATTGTGAACCAGGGTAAGTACGGTCTTTCTGTAAGCGTTTAAAAATTATAGTAATTTCTATTTTTATATAGGAGCCAGAAAGCAATTTTGACAAGTTTGCTGAACTGCTTAGTATTGGGAACCACAGTGCCAGAAAGTGATGTTGGAAAACCAGGGAAACTCACTGCATTTCTCCTGGAAACCATGGGATGGTTGACAGTGTTGACGGACTCTTCTTTAAAGCATCAACTCAGTACTGCAAATGAGGTTTGGATCCTGAATAATTAAAAATTATGTATTTTGCAATATACATTTATATATAATATTTATGGCCTGTTTCCTTAACTAACATTATACTGTATACAGCCTGTAATACAGGGTTATGTCCTGTAATACAGGGTTATGGCCTGTAATACAGGGCCTGTATATGCCTGTAATACATTGTTTGAAATTAGCAGGTGCAATGTGCCCATAAAATTTTATCCGTGCACGTAAACTTTTAATTTGGGTGCATGCAGTGCACCTAACTATTCAAAACTATGGCTACTTACATTTATTTTTCAAGAACAGTGACCTATGGAATAATTTTATATAATTTTCTCAATGTATCTGCATTTGCTTTGTATTTTTTGTTTATTACAAATGGATTATTTGTTTATTTATTTACAGGTTTACTTTCTATTCTGTTAATTATTTGTACAGCTAACTAGTATTTAGTGCACCTAAGTCACAAGACTTGGGTGCACTTGTGCACCTGATTTAAAAAGTTAATTTCAACCCCTGCTGTAATAGAATGTATACATTGTTCCTGTTCGTGCTAGTGCTTTTTGTAGCTCACGGAAGCTCCTAATGTGCTTTAAATATTAGTATGAACGTTGTTGAATAGACATTTGGAATGACTTAAAAACAAAAATTCTGAGTATGATTGTTAAAATTGAAAAGTTACTTGATTCATATTAATACGAGGGTTATTTTTTAAGTCAACTTGGTAGGTGAAGCCTTGCATGTGAAATGATACTGCAGTATGACTTCAGCACATCATCACTAAAAGGTTTCCAACCCGCGTTACAGAGTGGAAGTTTTGGTGTTGATTAAAGCATATCGATGGGTTTATGACCGATATCACTGTTCTTCATCAATAATCGACTAAAGTGTACTCCAGCTAAATATAAAGTGTCACTATGTCATGGTACTGTTCTCTCTCCAGTGACAGCACCTTCTATTAATGGAAAAATATTAATAACAGAGAAATTCGGAGAAATAAATAGGGAAGCCAGTGATTAGTGAGTGTAGTGTAATAGTGGTTTCTACGCAATGCTAGAAGCACGCACATAAAGACGACGTGACTCGTTGTCAAGTACGCTCGTTAACAAGGTTGTCTGATTGTTTTTAAATATGAAACGACTCTAGAAAATCTAACTCCAGAGGCAGTCTAGGTAACAAATGGTAAAAGGTTCCAAAAATGTGAAATTCCTTTTATGATCCAGAAAAACAAAGGCTGCAAAATTAATTACATCCATTTAACTCTCTAGCGAATGTCTGCTTTATGCAAAAATTCCTAATTGGGCATGGTGAATACAGAAGTAGGAAATAAGTAGTTACTAAAAGTAATGAAGAGTGCACAATACAAATGCATTATTAGAGTCGGCAAATGTGTCCAATAAAAAACACATATAATCTATCTTAGAATCAATTTTGTCAACTTTTTAGGCATAGTAAATGAGGATATATGGTTTGATGGTGAAACGTTCGTAAAGAAAAAAAAATGTTTTCTGCATTTGGATGGGGCACAATCCCACGATCTTCTACAATCTGGGCAGGTTCTCTTACCGACTGAGCTACAGACAACCAAATAATCAATTCCTTACGAACGTATTTAAAGCATATTTTTGTAACCGATTATTTTGCGGAATGGGGTAGTACGCAGACTGGTTTTTGAACCAAATTACGAAGAGATCGATATTAAGTTGATCAAAAAGCCTGTTGCAACAGATATTTTTATATAAATCAAACACTTTGCAGATTAAATTAAGAAACAATTTTTATCAACTTTTTTAGGCGTAGTAATAGTAATACCGATGTTATGGCATGGTTAGATGGTGAAACGTTCGAAAAAGAAAGAAATGTCGGTTTTAAAAAATACGCTCGTAGGAAACTAATTGTTTAGTCTTCTGTAGCTCAGTTGGTAAGAGCACCTGCCCAGATTATAGGAGGTCGTGGGGTCATGCCCCACCAGATACAGAAAACATTTCTTTTCTTTACGAACATTTTCCCAACTAACCATGCCATAACATCGGCGTTAACATTATGACGCCTAAAAAACGTTGATAAAACTCGTTACTAATTTAATCTGCGTAGTGTTTGATTTGTATAAATAATCTATTTTATTTATGACTACTTTTGTTGCAGGTCGCCTTATTTTTATTCGATATCTGTATGACTGTGATAATAGGATCTGCCAGTTTCTTTGTAAGTTACACATTTTGGCCAGAAACGAATATCAATCATAAGACTTTGATACAAAATCTGCCAGATGCTTTTAGTGTTTTAAGTTGCAATAGTGCTTGGGGTGAAGGCATGAATAAGGTAAATATTTTGTTTATTATTATTTATAATTCAGTTCATTTTTCAAATGTTTGATCAAGTGTAGTGCTTGTCAATTGTTTTATCGAACGAATATTGCATTACAACAGGAATAATTAATGAATTGGATTTTTTGGAAGCTGTCATACATTAAAACCAACTCTAATGTTATCAAGGACCAAAATTCTACTACGAAAAACCACCTCCACCCCAGTTCCTAATATTCACTGGTGAAATTTTTTTTCTATAAAATGCTTCCTAAGAATGGCAATATGCCACCGCGTTTACATTTACTCCCGAAGCAGACCAGCGTGTGCCTGTGTCAAAAGGTCATTGAGACTTTATAATTAAATTATTCTATGCTAAAAAAATTTGTCTTTTCTAAAAAAATTAATTTTTAGCAACAGGAATAGTCAATTTATACCAAGTAATTCATTCTTGAAGATAAAGCATTTGTAAGGTTCATAATTTTTATAGTGTAATTTTTTGTCAGTATCTATATAGGTTTAGAATTAAATTTATTTTTGCAAATTTATCTAACTTTAAAAAAAATTAATGCAAATTAATTAGAACTATGTGTAGAAACCAATACTGTATACTTGATTGCCTGCATACCATTGAGCTGTTGCCACCCCTATATGGCTGCCATTATAACAACCATGAAGGCTTGCGTGCATACACTGTACAATACAATTAATTGTATGTGATTTTAGACAGCGTGACAGCATTTGAAAATTTTGTTTATTATTAGTTCAGTCTTAATAGTTCCAGTATTATGTAACCTTCTTTGAAGAGGGCTAAAAGCCTTCGAGAGAACGTTTTAAAGCTATATTAAAACATATAGTTCAGAAACTGTGCCCATTGTGTTATTTTACGATTGTGATACATTTGATTTTGGTCATTATTTTATATATTTTGCAGTGGAATACATGTCAAAATTAATATTTCATTTTTATTTGTGAATTTAATTTAATACTGGGAGTCAAAATTATATTTCAAGTGAACATGAATTGTTTCTACGGCCCCGAAATGTTTTTAGTTTATAGTCATGGAATTTTTGTTTTACCCAGAGAGTATGAACCGTGCGTTTGTGTTTATTCGTATATTGTGGACCTATCTTTTTTGTCCTTTTTGAATTGAAAATTTTCAGCAGACAACTCAAAACATTTTCTGTATGCCTGGTTGTCGATAGTTATAAATAATTCAAACCTAAGTGTAAAACAAGAACTCATCACAAGATTTTTCTTTTTAGTGATATTAAAGATTTCTGGCAGCCAGAGATGAAAAATTAGTAATTAACACAAGGAAACAATTATTTGTTAGTACAATGAAAGAGGCAGCTTACAAATTAAAAAAAAAATGTAGTTGCTGCATTGAGTAGATACATTTGAGCATTTGGCCAGCTGTGGCTTGGCACCATGCATTTCATGATTACGTTAAATTACATTTTTTCAATTAACAGCTACATCTTTAAGAACTGAAACTTAAAGCTAGAACCTTGTTGTCAATCCGAAAGTTAACTTCAAATGATTTTGCTTGTACCGGAATTGATCGTTCTAAAATGACATAATGTGGTGCCAGTTGATTTTAATGGTCAGTTTGATCCCACAGAATGTTGTTGAAAGTGGTGTAATGGATGCAAACATTAAGCTGTCTTGGGGATCTGCGGTGGTAATGTGTTTGCCTACTGCACCATTATCCTGGGTTCAACTACCAACAATGCCAAAAAAAACAAGCTTACAAACTAATTACTCACTATAGGTCCTGCCATAGCATAGCCCTGCTATCTTTTTGCCGTAAAACTCACAAATATATATTAAGCTGCCCATAGGTGTATGCAGAGAGTTCGTAAGGGGACGTTGTAGGCTCAATGGGGAGGGGGTTTACAGAGCTACAACTCACATATTCCTATGTTAAATATACAAAATTTCATTGCAATGGGGGGTTACAACCCCCATCAACACCCCCTGCATACACCAATGAAGCTGTCTTACTTGACAGTTTTTTCCTATAAAAATGTAATATATTGGAGAGGGTTTGATATTGGTAAAACCTCTTATATTCTTTGCGTGTTTCTTTGTGAATATTGTGTGCTCAACTAGCATTTCTTAGAAATGGTTTGCACATGTGTGTTTCCCAGTCAAGCCATGAGAAAATATTTCGGTGGGAAAAGAGAAGATCAAAAGAGCAGTTTTGCAACAAAAGAGGGCATAATACGCCCCACATTCACACAGTTTAATTTCGATGTTGCCTATGATATAAAAATATGAACATTGAACAGTAAATTCATTTTATCTTGTATTTTTCCGAATGTCCAAGATTGGATAGATGTAACATAACCTTGTTTTCCACTAGGTACTTGACCAACTTTTCTCATTGAGAAAAAGCAGTTTCCTAGATGACAAAGATCGGTGCTATATTCAAGCTGCATTTTGTGCACTCCGATCTTCCGAAGAATTCCGAAAGCCGACTCTGTGGACAGAAATAGTTCCTAAAGCTATTCCATACGTTTAAATGAATAAATGTATTTTGTGAAATATCTGGCCATTGTTTGTGTTTGAAATTGTTTTCGTGTCCCGTTGAAAGAAAAGCGTATTAAATTTTGTTTATGTAATCTAAAACCTTACGTACTATCAGCTGGATTGCATGATTTTATGAAATACGAGAAATGAATGTTCACTCTCTTTGGAAAACAGGCTTGTAGGAAAAAAACTGAATACAATGGAAAACAAGCAGCAGCAGTAAATTTTAGTTCATATGATTATGGTTCTAAAAGGGGGGAAAAAGAACATTGCACTATTCGGAAAATAAGCTGCATTGTGAAGACGTGACGTAATGGAAAATGTGACGAGGAAGGCTGGTCCTACGCTTATAGTTTAAAAGAGGAAAAAACGTTCTGAGGCAAAAGAAATATGGTGTCTCTCTCTCTCTCCCCCTTTGTGTGTTATTGGTTAAGGACCTACAGTTCAACTAAGGAATTGAATCTCAGTTCTGTAGAAGAAGAAAAATGTCAATTTACCTGCTTAGTATCAAACCCAGATTATGCTCATAGTAGCCATATGCATTACCCTATGCCATAACCCAGAGAACATAGATCGTCCTAAGGACAACCTGAGGATGTCCAGAACGTCCTCAGGACGTCCCAAGGGCGATCTTTGTTATCTGGGAAATCCTACTACAGGGTTTCTGCCTTTAAAAATAGACATAATGAAACAAATTTTTTAATGTATAATATATGTTTTTTTAAAGTGAATTTAATACTTTTTTTCTTTAAGTTTGGCTTAATTATGGAATTATTTGACAATGTTACACCAATATGTAATCATTACAGCACTATGTGTGTTATGTAATGAAAGGAGTCAGGATTTGTATATCCTGGTGCTAAATTCAAGAGGAGAAAGCTGAGAAATCTGATTAAAGACAACTGGTTCTAGTTCGATTTCAATTTTTACATAACTTTGAAATTTTATTCACTTTTTGTTTTTCTTTTTATGGCCTATACCCAGTGACGTAGGAAAGGTGGTGATCAGCCCCCTCTCCCCCCCCCCCCCCATTGGCTAACGAAGTACTACTTTTCCATAACTCTGAATCACTTGATCTTTTTTAAAGCTGCTGAAGACTCCGTAATTTTTTTAATTGCTATGTATTATCTCATTTAATGATGAGATTTTATGATCATTATCTCATTCGTAACCATCAAAGTTAAATTTCCTATCTCATTTCTTATCGTCATATACAAACTGACGTTGGTTCTTTCATTTTAATCGCTGTCTGAATACTAAAGGAAAGAACCTACAACTTGAAGAGTCAGGGGGATTTGGATTAATTTTAATGTTTTTGTTTCACTATAGAGCAGTAAAATTACAGCTGTATGTTCTACATTGTAGGCCCGTAGTGGCACGTTGTTAAAGCATTTGGTCACTATCCGAATAGTCTGGGTTTCTTTCCCAGCAGGTGCACAAGTGTTTATTTTTTTTATTATTATTATTATTATTACAAATCCACGGTCCACAGTGGGGCCAAATGGAAATTTGGGCATTTCAAAATTTGAAAATATGAAGGTCATTAATGACTGTGCGAATTGCTTTTTTTTTTTTGTTCCTTAGTAACCATGTGACCCATGTTCAACCCCTTTTATGACATATACTGTCTGTCCATCACCACGGGAATGGTCGAACTTGCGGTTTAGTATTCGAGTATCACGTAGCTATTTTGTTCTTCAGTTTGCGTTTAATAGTGCATTTGGGCGGTTGCGGTAATAAGTTCTTTGAATTTTTTTTTTCTTTTTGTGATTACTGAGTGTTATAAAACGGTGATATTTCATTTTTAAGAATTAAATAACTTACGTACTAGTAGTTACAAAATAAGCCTTTTTTTTTTTGCATTAAGGGAGGTTTTCGGGGTCCGGGGGGAAAAAACCTCTGGGACAGAACGTCAGTTTTTAACGTCTAGGGAAGCAATTAGCCATACTTTAGCATCACCACTTGTCAGCGTAAAACGAGTTTTGTGATTTAAAATATTACAGGTACGTAATATATGGCACAACATTAACATGTTTTATAGACTCATGGACGTTTTTTCTCTTAGTAGAAATGGATCCTATTATGAATAGGACACACTTTGAAGCTTGGATAGAGCAAGAAAAACCATCTGGAGCAAGCACAGACGCCATAAAGACATGTTTTACAACAATTATTGCGCAAAAGTGCCCTGAACTGTTTAATGAAGATAAACTTACTTTTAATATTGCAACCTTTTTTCATATATTTGAATCAGAAAAGGAAGATTTCAGGATAGAAGTGGCAGCAAATAAAGAACAAGAAGATGTGTTTGAAATAGATGACGATTATAGTGACGATGAAAATAATCAATTCTATTATCTCCACTATGCAGTGGAGATAATAGTGGAGATAATAGAATTGATTATCTCCACTATGCAGTGGGGCAAAAGGATAATCTAGCCAGTCAAAAATCAGAAGTTCGTGGTACAGGCGTTAAATTTGGTGAATAGGGGTTTTTAAGGTCTCTGATTTAAAATCTTACATTATTTTTCTTTAAGAAAATTAAAACGGCGGATCAAATATGGCGGACAATCCTGACGTATCTTTTTAATTTTCAGCTAAATTTTTGTATGCAGGGTTTTCACGTTTGCTGATTTTGAATCTTAATCGGTTTTTGCAAAATCCATATAAAAATCCATAAACTCTGGTAGTGTTGTTTTGTTTTTGTTTCCAAAGAATTAGGTTATAAATTATTTGGTGCAGTATGGCATAGATGCCCTTTTGTTAAAAAAGGCAATTAAAAAATAAAGGGTTATATGAATCAGAAAAATCAATGATACTTTTTGCTGTTGAAAAGAGAATAAAATCTTATTTTGACTGTACTGTGAAACGAAATATTTAATTTGTTTTTGAACAAACTGAACTGAGCTACGAATGTAATGCTTATTAAGTGGGGTTAAATAAACATGAGAAAGGTCAAGAAAAAGATGATGAAATTTACTGCAATAAAATTGGTTATCTTCGTCATCACCAAAATTTTCATCTATCTCAAACTCATCTTGTTGTTCTTTTGCTGCCACTTCTATCCTGAAATCTTCATTTTCTGATTCAAATATGTATAAAAGGTTGCAATTTAAAAGTAAGTTTATCTTGATTAAATAATTCAGGGCATCTTTGCATAATAATTGTCTTCATGGCTTCTGCGTCAGCTCCAGATGGTTTTGCTTGCCCTCTCCAAGCTTCAAAAAGTGTCCTATTCGTAATAGGACCCATATTTACTAAGAGAAAAAAAGTGCACGAGTCCTAAAAAAAAAAAAACAGGATAATTTTATTCCACGTCTAACAAATAAGTTCATCAAAAGTATGTTTAGTATGTGTCATGCCTATGCCACATATTACGTACCTTTTAATATTTCGAATCGCAAAACTCGCTGTATGGCGACAAACGGCGATGCTGAAGTATAACTAATCGCGTATCTTAGATGTTAAAAACTGAGGTTCTATCCCGGAGGTTTTTTCCCCTGGTCCCCGAAAACCTCCCTTAATGCAGAAAAAAGGCATATTTTTGTAACTACTGGTGCAAAAGTTAATTCTTAAAAATGAAACATCATCATTCTTTTGACACTCAGTAATCACGAAAAGAATAATAAAAATTCAAAGAACTTATTATATTATCGCAACTGCCCAAACGCACCATTAAATGCAAACTGAAGAACAAAATAGCTGCACAACATTCGAATACTAAATCGCAAGTTCGACCCTTCCCATGGCGACGGACAGTCTGTGTATGTCATAAAAGGGGTTGAATACGGGGTCATGTGGTTACTAAGGAACAAAAAAAACAAGCAGTTTGCTCCGTTCAACAATGACCTTCATATTTTCAAATTTTGAAATGCCCAAATTTCCATTTGGCCCCACTGTGGACCGTGGATTTGTAATAATAATAAAAAAATAAATAAACACTTGTGCACCTGCTGGGAAAGAAACCCAGACTATTCGGATAGTGACCAAATGCTTTAACAACATGCCACTATGGGCCTATAATGTAGAACATACAGCTGCAATTTTACTATAACAAACAGTTATTTCGACACTGGCGTAAGGTTTAAAAACACAATTTTAAAAATTAAATTTAAAAACGTAATTTTACTGCTCTATAGTGAAACAAAAAAATTAAAATTGATCCAAGTCCCCACTGACTCTTCAAGTTGTAGGTTCTTTCTCTTAGTTCAACAATGATCTTTATATTTTTTAATTTTGACCACCCAAATTTCCATTTGGCCCCACTATGCAGGCCAGAGTTCTATTCCCTTGAGAAAAAAGGTTTGAACTTCTCAGAAAACTGTAGCTCCTGATGTAGCATAGACTTGAAGAGAGAGAGCTTATATATGTAGTTCGTGGAGTGTACCTCTAAACTTTGTCAAAACATTATTTCCTAAAATGTTGCGTGCAGTTTCCCTGTAGTATGAGTAAAGTACCAGCAGGATTTTTCTGTTCGTTTGATTCATATATGTAATTTTTATTATACATTAATGAGTATAAGAATATGATTTACATTATATTTAATTACGACCAGGTTCTGGGTATTTTGCTACCCCTATTGCATGCTATTAAGACTACAGAAGTGACATAGCCGTCTGTGTGCATGCAGATCTGCCAAAACTAGCTCTGTAGTTAACCTTATTATCCCCCTCTCTCTTTGACCGCTGCGTGATGAAAGTCTTTCCATGTAAAGGAAGACCCCATACAAGTCTATTTGAAGCAAGTTGTCTCCATATGGCACTACCATGTTTTCTTATGTCATTCAATTTGTTTGTTAACGTTTCTTTAGACCTTGATGGTCTTTTTAAAATCTGTTCAGAATTTCGGTTGTCTTCCATTTGCCAATTCTTGCATTATGCCCAACCCATTGCCATTTGTGCTTTTTTTTTTACTTTCAACCCTTATTTTTTCTCTCTCACCAAAGTATTTATTTTCTATCATTCAAAGCATGCCCCTCTCCATGCTCTTTTACATTTTCAATTTCATATTTTACGAATTTCAGTCAAAACACTATTGTAAGTTTTCTTCCTCTCAGTTTTACTCTGAGCCTTTATTCTGGGAAGGAATGGGTAACTTTTCTTATTTGCAACTTAGTTTACAGAACAATGTGATAAAAGAAAGTAAAAACAAATGGTAAAATCATTCTACATAATTATTATGTGGAATGATTTATATTAATTATTAGTGTATGTTTAGAGTACTTCTAAGATATATGCATGACAAAAATCTATAAATATGAATTCTTTTAATAAATAAGTTTTCCATATACAGGTTTCAATATATTAGAAATATGTTTTATAAAAAAAAATGACTATCTAATAAATCATGGTCGGAATCCTATTTGCTGCTGGACTCGTAGCATCATTTTTCGATCCAAATGTCTCTGTCGAAATGTTACGAGTAAGGCACTAACTATAGCAATGCAGGCCATACAGCTTTCAAAAATTAAAAAGTTCCTTTCATCTAACCACTGGACTTTATCACAACTGAAAAAAAAAAAGTAGAGATATTATCATTTAAAGGTGTTTATATTTGTAAACTTCAAGAATACAACAACATTGAAAAACAAACATCGTACTCTATAAAAATCAACAATTTAAATACACACACATATATATATATTATTAATTAATAAAAAAATTTATAACAAAAAAATACTGGTAAAATTGGACTCACTTTAGCACAAATGTCTGCCTAGAGTAGAGACAAATATAGTAAGTAAGGTAAAACTAGTACAAAATATATTTGGAAGGCCCATGCAGACAGAATCAAATTACTATTTTTAGTACTATCTAATGAATAACCTAGATGTAAAATAAAATAATTGTGCTACAATATAGCAAAATCTACATGGCAAGAATGATATTTACAAAATGAAATATGTTTTTACGTAATGCAAAATAATTAATGTACTTACTATAACGTATATACAAAACCTTTTATGAAATTTATGAAACATCGTTATATTTTTGATGGTAATATAGTAAAAATTGGAATGAAATATAATAAAAGTGGAATATAAAATGTAAAGTATGAATGAAATATGAAATGGACCATGAGAAACCCATAGGACAGCACTTTTTCAAGAGAGACACTTGCCCCAATGAGTTCAGTATTGGATGTTTCTGTTCGAGTCCTCACATGTGCAAAACTTAAGGTCTCAAGTTTTTCGACATCCAATAGGGAAAACATTCATTTTCATAATTTTTGTTTGTTTTTTTGAGAGGCGGCAGATTTGTTTCATAATACCTTTCCCCCCCCCTCCCAACTACTATTGCCTACTGATACTTTCTTGTTAAAGTTGTCCCCGAATATAAATCGCCAAGCGACCATGATGTATTACCAAGGTAGATTATGGTCTGTAATGTAGAGTGAAAAAAAAATTGTTTATTGTCTTATTTATAAAAAACAAATTTTCAGGAAACCATTAACTCAACCATTCAGGTACAACTCGAAGACAATCTTAAGTTGGGGGAAAGAAGCACCTCCCCAACTATACATATACTGACCACTATACATGTACTGATTCAGGAAAATTATTAATTACAAAAACGTCTGGAAAATAATATTCCATTATGTAAGATGATCACTATAGCCGTTGGCGAGGCAGGGGTTGCTATAACGAACAAGTGCCTTTGCTTACCTTCTAAATACGCTTCCAGAAGTTTGGCATTCAACCATCTCCTTGAAACCAGTTAAAACACATGCTGGAAGGTGCTTGCTCACCTGCAAATAAAACATATTGTATAACTAAAAAGTTGCATGTTTCCACTGCTAAAATAAGAATTAAACATACTATAAAAATTCATTAGTTCCATCACAATATCATAAGAATAAATGACCATAGGCGTACGCATAAAGTTCGTAAGGGGGTTATAGACTCAATGGGGGGGTTACAACTCCTATTAACACCCCCTGCATATGCCAGTGCAAATGACCTTATCAGAAACCACATGTTTGAGTTTTAAATTGGTTAATTAATTTAACTTTCGATCCCAAAACCACTTTAGACATTGGAAATAGAATTAATATCTTAGCGTAAAATCCAAAGACAATAGGTTTTCCTTTCTCCAGAATCAAACCCGATATTCAAGGAAAGACAAATAAAAAACCTGAGTGTAAGAGCTGCTTAAACTGATAAATTTGTATATGTGTGGAGTGGAATGAGTGTGTGTATGCGTGTTGGGCGATCTAATTGCAACATGTTTGCACTCAGTCGAAGTCACTAAAAGTCGGTACCAGCCCACAGAACTCCAAAGCATAGATCAAAACTACTGGAACACAAAGAATATATACCAGATGTTACCATATAATTTTAAATATGCAACGATTAAATTTAAGATTATCAAAAAGATAGGTAACTGTAAATAATGAGACTAAACACTTCAATTTGATTTGTTGTAAGGACAAAACAGCCAAAAAATAATAATTGTGTTCTGAGTTTTCTGAACAAATATTCACTTTTTCAAATTCAGAACACGGTGCACACTGCTGTTTAATAAAGAACTCCTCCATTTGCCAGCATGGCGCATCCGAAGTATTCTCTCCTTGGCTGCCAGGATGCTGTGGATATTTCCCACTAGATGGTGTAAGGAAGGATTCAATGGCCAAGACGACAAGTGAAGCACTGAAAACAGATTTGGAAAAACAATTACTTTAGAAAAAGGAAAAAAAACAACCTTTGAGGTTATTTCAATGCAGAAACTAAAACTTGGAATACATAATATTAAAAAACAATTATAACTATCAAGTGTATGTTACTACAAACGTCTAAAGGAACACATCGGTTGGATTACTTCCTTTCATTTTGTATTTTGCTCATCTGTTGTCACATAATCCCACATTGAAGTTCTATCATGGCCAGCTATTTCTGTGTACTTTAATCAAATAAAACACTAAATATCGGTAAAACTACAGATGTATCCCTTTGTTTTGTCACCAAACCTTACGCTATACTCTTAAACAGGAGAGAGTTTTGTAAGCAAAATGTGTGCATGCGCATGGTAGGCCTTCCAGTCACAGTGTCCATTCGCTGGTGGGGTTTAGAGTTGTAGCTATAGGATGAGGAACGCTCAAATGTTTTCATTTTTGTAATGGATTGAAATTGATAGCAGATTTGGGGACAGAGAGAAGGAATAGAGAGGTTTGAAGTGGTTCGAGGAGGTATGGGAGGAAGAGGCTAGAGACGGTATAGGGAGGTTAGAAGAGGCATGGAGGGTAAACGGGGAGAGGCGGTAGGAGGGAGATGAGAGAAATGTGGAATATAGCAATATCAGCAATGAAAAGCTGTTGGACTCATTCTTCGATAATCGGTGTTGATCAGATGATGGACTCTTACTTCGCAGAAGGTATGGGGGGGGAGAAGGGAGAGGAGGTATGAGGGGAATGTGAAGCATTGCAATGTTGGCGCTGAAAAGCTGTTTGACTCTTTCTCCGCATAGTATATGTGGAGGTAGCATCCCAAAAATGAAGTTGGGGAAACGATTCCAAAAGCCATAAAAGATCATAGGTTTAAAGAGAAAGGTAATTTTTTTCCTGTTAAAAAAAATTTAAAAAAGTATAGTAGGTAGTAAATTTAGTATAACGGGTAATTTCTCCTTTTGCGGCCAGTAAGCGAGCTCGTGATGAGGTAACCTGAGAAGGAAGTTGCCGCAGCAGGGTTGGCACGGCTTGGCGACAAATTGCACAGGGGATTCACGTGTTATTTGGCCAATAAATCACTTTAAATAATTAGAAAAATATAAACGAAAAAGTCATACCATATAAGCAAAATGATATATATGATCATTCGCCGAAACGTACAAAATTCGATCATTTTATTCGGTGATATTTCGCCTCCTGTTTTAACATTGATAAAAAAAAATCAAAAATTCTTATATTTTTATATGCAAGTAATATTAATGACTAAAGTTTAATAACTTTTAGGATAATAAATGTCAATTAGATCCTTGGGCCGAGCCAGCTCTTTAAACAAATACTAGCACATAGGATATTGTGACGCTACTTCGGAAGTAAAAATAATTTCATAACCAAGGTTGTATCAATAACTACATTTTTGCGTCAACAAACGTAAAACAAAAATCGTCATTTCTCATGGTTTGACTTCTCCTCTGATCAACTGTTACCTTGATGTGGTAAGTAAAAACTTTCAGTCCTGTATAAAGTGAAGATGAAACTCCTGATGAAACCCAATACGTGAATACCGTTATAACATAAAATATAATGTAAATTTAAAATTGTATGAATCAGAAATATAATACAAATATTTTATCCATTTTCTTCACAGTTATTACTTTACCAAAAAAAATGACTTCATTTTTCACTTTAACTGCTGAGAACTTCCATCTTATTCGCTCCTTTCGAAAAGACATTGGCGGAATTTTTTTTATTATTGCCTTAGCGATTAGTTTTATAAAACATAAATGAGAAAGTGTTCAGCTTATCTTCACTTTATTTTAAACTTTCAAAATCATGTTTCTTTTACTCCATATTATATCAGTTACGGAATAAGTTTGTAACTTACAATATACCGAATAGGGCGGAGCTAATCGAGCAAAAGGGCTGACATTGGAAGAATGCTTTCAACGTGTGGCGCCAGCTCCATGCATTTCTTAACTCCATGAAGATAATTTTTAAAAGGCCTTGCACGGATTTTATATCTTTCACTACATCCTTGTTTTCTAACTATTCGCTGTTTTCCTCGTTCTTCGGTAAGATTCTAATTGTTCGCACAAATCCTTAATTATTCAAGTTAACGATTAAAATTAATTTTTAATTTTTAAAAACAATCTTTAATTATAAAAAAGTATTGTAAGTTTGCTTTTATATTTCAAACAAAAAAGGTGATTTGAATAATACTTTTGCAATTGGAAACATTTAAGGGTGCACGTTAATTTACACGAATGTCTTCTGCACGGTATATTACTTAACTGACCACAATGCCTTTGAATTGCGGACACCTCGAGAATACGTCTGTTGTTCGGGAGTGTTTGAGCTTAACGAGTATTGGGACTGGGAATTGGAAAAGTATCTGCTATTCGGAAGTATCGCAATATATATTAGCCTATACAGAGTGTTCAAGGGGTGGTGGGGTATACCAAAATAAGTAACAAGTGTTTTTTCGGAAGAGGTTTTGTCCATAGTACAGAACATATGCCCTAGTGCTTTTTAGCGGGAAGTGTTTCCAACATGCATGGCAACAGAGACTCGCTGCCATGTTTATGTCATCTTTACAACATGGACCTCTCTATTCAGCCTAGTTCAGAAAAAAAAGAGGTACTTACCTTTATTGTGCTTCATCATCGGATGTGTGTGGTTTTATGGCATTTATAAATGGAAGGAAACAAATTTCCTGGTTTATTTAGGTGCTGGCATCGCCATACAAAATTCGCGAAGTAGGCGTTGAACAGTTCCTCTTTCACAACTATGGTTTTTCTCTACTTCCTTCTTTCTCCCCTCCTTCACTCCCATTCCCCTTACATGGCCTTTTTGTCTGCTGCTTCACCCCACATCCCATCCCTCCTACCTCACTTTCTTATCTGCTTCTTACCCCTCCCTTCATCCCATTACATCCCTGCCTACACCCCCCCCCTTCCTGGCCACCTTCATGGTCACAACAACCCTACCTTCACCCTCTTTCTGGCCTCCGCCTCCCTTCTCACCTATCGTACTTTCTGGAAAGCGTCATTCAAACGAGGCCTAGCCCACGATTTCATCTCACACTTATATCCGGACAAAAATAATCCTTTTTTTGTAACCCACTCCAGCACATTTCTTTTCTCTTTCAACCGAAATTCCACACAAAAATATGTCAACCGTTCACACATACAATTTCCTGCAACGAACACATGAAAATGCTCTTGCAGGTCCAGATGCCCGTATGTGTGGCGTCACACAGTCTATGACATCATAAGCCCATTTCCAACTACTTTTGACTCTTTTCAAGAGGAAAAAGCACTGGGGTACATGTTGTGTACTCTCACCGAGGTTTCTGTACCGAGTTATGACCCAAAAATCGTTTGGTGGAAGGAAACTGAAAATGTTGATGTTGGTGCCAATCTGTACATGTGGGCTGTATTTTTTCGATTACGTGTTCTACCACACTGAATATTAAAGAAAATGTCTTTTTTTATTCGTTTCCGTCGATTTCTCCATCAAGCTCGATGCATACATCTTATGGAGGCTGCTGTTTATCGACTGAATTATGCTGATGCTTTATCCTACATAAACCATGTCTGTTTTCTCGAGTTTTTTCTTCTTTGCTACTTGGAAATGAATAAAAGACATTTTCTTTAATATTCAGTATGGTAGAACACATATTCGGAAAAATACAGCCCACATGTACAGATTGGTAGTAGCATCAACATTTCCAATTTCCATCCACCAAACGATTTTTGGGCCGTAACTCGGTAACAAAACCTCTTCCGAAAAAAAGAAAAAACACATGTTGCTTATTTTGGTATACCCTACTATCCCTTAAAGTCTGTACACGTGGTAACCGAACACCCTGTATAGAATTTTTTAACGACGTTGGGGTAAAACATGTATTTCTATCTGAGAAGGTTTAACACATGAATTGCATTTTTCGTTCTTTCACTACTATTATAAAATTCAGAGATGTGCTTACTAAAATTTTAGATGTAAAAAAAAGGAAAATTGAAAAAAAAATAGTTAATGGATAAATAGCACTGTCAGCAAAATGAGATCAACAGAGTTCTAAAACACTTATTGAGTCTTGTGTATGAAAAAAAAAGTGGTATATGTAATTTCTGGCTTCCACTCAACTGGCGCATTGTCAGCATTATCAGCCCTATAAAACCAATTGCGAAAGTATCGGATATTGATACCTCTACAGAAAAAAAGATTAGCTAGTTGTAGCATTATTTTCTGCGAATGTCCTTTATCTAGAATCTGAACCCATGGATTTAGTTTTTGTCTAAACTGCACAGGATTCTATCTAATAGTTTCGTTAAACATGTGGGTTTATTCAACAGTGAGATGTGAAGGTAGCAGTAACCAGCTTACTGATCCACAAATAGTCCCATCATCATCCACCTAAAAATTTAACAATTATTTTCAAAAATATTTTAACAGGTTCCTGTAAAACAAATTCAGCATACTACTAATTTTAGCACATATTAATGGATTCCGAATGGGATCTGTTTTTTAGCTCTGGCATCCTCATATGATGATTCCGAAAACTTAGGAGTATATTGAGATGTTTGCATTACCTTAGAAATTAGAGACAAATGTTTATCAAATTAAAATGAAGGCTGAAACAAAAGCTTTAATTATGAGCACCTTGCATGAAAACTGGTAGACTTGATGAAATCTTTAACTCTGTTTTATGTGGCCATATGCGAGGAAATATGCTCAAAGAAGGTAATTATGTGGAATCTGGGAATAACCTATAAAGGGATTTCTCACAAAACTGATTTGTGTGTATAAAGCTTCCTGAGTGAAATGGTCTTTTGCCAGACCAACAGATCTTAACCTACTAACTAGTCTATGAAATATAATGCACAAAGAAATAAGTAGCCACTTTTTGCAATGAATGTTAGCAATGTTTAATCTTCCAGTCAGCCAAGTTTTGCACATTGTATTTAAACTGCTCTATTGTCTAGGTTTAAAACTTTATTTTTTTTACATTTTTTAGTCATGTATCGACGACATCTTAGAGCTCAACAAGCTGCCAGGCAGTTAAATGAGCAATCCAAGAGTAAATTGGTTCAACATTTAGCCAAAATACCAGTTGTATTTGTTGCTTGGAAGTTAACAATTGAGGCATATAAACTCTTGAAATCATCAAATAAAGTACTTAATACTTCGCTTACATCTGTCGAAAAAGTTGCCGATTATGTTACGAAAAAAGCAGAGCCTCTGGTTAAAAAATTGGAACCTCAAAGTAAGTTTAAAATAATTTTTTTTTTTTTTTTCAATTCCTGAAATATTTTGTTAGATTTAGTATCATGGTTCAGAAGTCACGTTAAATTGTCTCATTCATGACAGATGGGTAGTCGTGTTATTTTTGTATCTAAAGCAGCAAAATGCAATTAGTTACGGATTTCTAAAATACTGATCCATTCATTGACATCCCCAGAATTATATGCAGGGGGTGCATCTATGAAAAATTCCAATTAAATGATGATATTGGATTATAGTTTTTTGTAAATTCAGTCCTTTTTTTTTTATAAGCCGCACACATGGATCCATTGTAGTTCACGTGGAATGGGACCATTGACTAAACGGGACCTCCAAGCCATGATATATTGATATTTAACCTTGCTTAATGATAATCGAAAGTTTTCCAATTGGTGGATGGTGGTCGTTTTAATCATTGGACACAAGTGCTTGCTTATATGTAATGAGAAGCTGTCGAAATTTGAATTACCAACTCTGTGTACTGTAAAAATTTGAATAATTAAAGTCTGAATGCTTTATTCACCATCCAGCTGAAAAGTTAATGGGTGTTTATTTTCAAGACCATTTAAATAACCAGTTTGAACAAAGTTGGTCCAATTTACAAGGTCCCTATTTACCTGGAATTGCCAAGAAATTTGATTTTTTTTTTTTTTTTTTTGATGGAAGTAGAAGAAAATTAAATTCTTTGGTTAAATCTGAAAATTTGGGGAAAGCTTTTGTTGCTAAATCTCCCACAAACATAGACTGGCTTTGTGCAACTTGATTATGGCAGTTAGTCAGGGGATTTTATCTAAAACAGTGGTTTCCAACTGGTGGTCCGTGGGACGGGTCATGGTTTAAAATCGAATAATTAGAAAAACCGCTTATAAAGATTAT